>OW240922.1:54293684-54365947 GCA_933207985.1 Pelobates cultripes
ACCAGGGACAGAGGATCCACTCCAGCCCTCCCAGAGCAAGGTAGAGAGGCTGGGTGGACCTCTTAATTACTAAATGTGGGTGTGTGTGTGATTGTGTGTATAGGTCTGTGATTTCATGTGTGTGATTTTGTGTGTAACTGTGGTTGTGTGTGGGGGGGCTGTGGTTGTGTGTGTGTATATGTGATTGTGTGTATAGGCCTGTGGTTGTATGTTTGTGGGTCTGTGATTGTGAGTATAGGCCTGTGATTGTAAGTGCATGTGTATATCTATGTTTATGTGTGTAAAGGTCTGTGATTGTATGTGTTTGTGTGATTATATACACACGCACACACAGACCCATACACACATACAATCACAGACATATACACACAATCACATACACACACACACACAATCACAGATGTACACACACAGTCACATACATACACACAAGTTTGTATATCTGTGATTATGTGTGCATGCGTATATACATGTGCATGTGTTTAGTTGATAATGCCCTAATTTGGCATCCTTACACATGGCAATCCTACATAAGTATTACAAATAAGGGAGCTATCTACTAAACATTTGAAAATAAAGAAGCTTTTAAAGTTGTATTATGTATATACACATTAACTATATTATACATCACTGTCACAATGATCTTTGGAATAGTACCTAAATTACACAAATTACACAATTCCCACCTATCCATCAAAACAAATTCAAATGGCACACTGACTGCAGTCCACTCTTTCAAATACTTGGGTATGATGTTAAACCCCAATCTATCTTTTGGCCTGCACATAGAAAAGCTTGCATCTAAACTTTATCCAAAACTAGGTGCCCTGTACAGAAACAAATCCTGCCTAAGCCCTACAGTAAAGGAAAAGATTGTACAGCAAATAATGATGCCAATCATTGACTATGGGGGTGTAGTATGTGCATCTGCATCACAATCCCACATTAATAAACTAAACACATTGTAAAACTCGTTCTGCCGATTTGTGCTACAATGTAATTACAGGACTCACCATTGTGACATGCTAAAAGAGCTAAACTGGCTGTTGCTGGAATCCAGACGCATCCTTCATCTTTCCATCCTTGTGTTTAAGAGCTTTTCTGGGAAACTCCCACCCTACCTGAACAAAATGCTTTCCCCAGCTGTTCCCACTTCTTATAACCTCCGATTCAGTACCTTTACTTAGTCTACCTCAATACAAAAAGAAAGTAGCCCGATCCTCCTTCTCCTACAGAGCACAGCAATTGTGGAACGATCTCCCGCACAATTTAAATTCTTCTCTAAGCCTAAAGTCCTTTAAGAGATCCCTCTCTACATACCTCAAAACAGAATGCACATGTCATGGTTGATTATATATTTCCTACCTGTTCTATGTTACATTTTGTATTTATTGTGTATTAATATTGTTTTTGTATTTTATTGTACCCTAATGTAACAATGCAATGATTTGTGGACCCAGGACATACTTGAAAACGAGCGAAATCTCAATGTATCTTTCCTGGTAAAATAGTTTATAAATAAATAATATTTGATGTGTGGCCCAAGACAATAGCTCTTCGCTCAATGCGGCCCAGGGAAGCTGAAAGGTTGGACACCAATGCTGTAAAGCATAGTGTGGTCAGGGAATTTATAGTTATCTTGTCATGTCATAGAACATCACTGCAACTCTAAAAAGCAAGTAGAGAAGTGACCTGTGAGACTACTAAAATGAAAAAAAAATGGTCATTTTCATGGTGCTTTAACTTTCCTGTGGCGTACGACAAATACTGGCAGTCAGACTCCTAATTTAGCAGCTTGTTTGTTTTGCTTTGACATGTAATGACGCATTCCCTGGTGGCTGGACAAGATTGACATCTCCAAGAATGTTTGCTGGCACACCAGCGACTGAGTGCAAATGGCTGTCTGATTGGATAATGCCATTCTTGTCAATAAAACATAAAAAATAAGTGCTGCATTATTTTTGACAATCCAAGCTCTTTGTTTTATTCTGTGTCGCGGACAAAACAAAAAACAAAATTACGCAAAAACCTTTTCTCCATATATTACCAAAGTTGGATCCTGCATAACATTCTCTGATTCACAGATATTACCATAACTTTTTTCTCCAATATATTTCACACGGTTAATAATTTCAATACAAGCATATATAATATGCATATTATTCATTCTACTGTGTTCTTTGGGACCAAATCAAAACCGCTGGAATTTTTTTTATCATAATATAAAAAAAAAAAAGAACTCTTATTCAAATGTAGGTAAGAAAATAATGCTTTCAAGAAGACCCATCATTATTTATAGAAATGGAACACAGAGACTCTCGCTCTATTGTACTAGCCAGTGTTCACGCAGAATATTTTAACATGTTTATGAACTATCTATTCCATTTGGTTTTGCAGTACATCAAAGGAATTACAATAAATGAGTCATCAGCTTTAATATCAGGCACATCTCATTGACAGTTTATTTACAAGCCTATTGTATAAAGACCTGTTTGTCATCTGCACACTGTTCTTGCCAAATGTTGGATACTAGTATATGAGAATTTTATTAAGTGCCCTTTAAATTCTGTAGAAAAAAAAAAAAACATGATATGTATGGGCTTTAGACCGAAATAAAAAGGTTTCTTTCTTGCTCATCCACTAGGGCAAAAAAAAAAGCCTTAATTAGTTCACTGTAATGCAAAATGTCCTTTTTTCTGAAATCTTTAACACCGCTTAATATTTAGTAGGTGTGCAATGAGATTTGCCAATTCTCTTGAATGGATAATGAATGGATGGGTAAGTTTATATATTTGGAATTTGGTGGCTCTGGATAGTGTCTGCATCAACTCTCCCTCAAGAGAACACTAAGAAAGAATGGAGACACATTACATTTCTACTAACCTTGGGTATATTACAAAATAAGAAAATGCATATGCCCTGGTGCAAGAATCAAATTAGATCCACCCTCATCATCCCTCCTTGATCAACCCTAAGCAATACACCAGAGTAGGATGTGTGTGATAGCTGAGTGGGCTGTGTATGATGGGTGAGTGTGATTGTGCGAAGGTTAGCTGAGTGATTCTGTGTATGGCTTGGCTGAGTGTGATTGTTTTGGTTGGATGAGTGTGATATAAAGGTATGGAGTTACCATTGTGTAATGTTGGCTGAATTTGATGGTGTTGGCTTGCTGAGTGTGATTGTTTGTGGAGTTTGTTTGTGTGTAGGTGTAGAGTGATTTGCCATCCATGGAGATCCTTATTGGCATCAGTATATCATACTCCCCAACACACATGGGATATATGCCTGCTGGTGGAGTAACAAAGAGACAGGAAGCAAGAGAGCAGGCAGTCATTCAATCTGTGTGGCACTGGCACACAGGTTTATTGTTGAGGATTTCGTTGACAGGTGCATTTATAGATGGAAAGAAGGAATTTCAGGTTCTAATATATAATATATAGAAACGCAGTAACATAGAATGTGACAGCAGATAAGAACCATTCGGCCCTGCCCAATTTTCTAAATACCTTCATTAGTCCCTGGCCTTATCGTATAGTTAGGATAACCTTATGCCTATCCCACGCATGCTTAAACGCCTTTACTGTGTTAACCTCTACCACTTCAGCTGGAAGGCTATTCCATGCATCCACTACCCTCTCAGTAAAGTAGTACTTCCTGATATTTTTAAACCTTTGCCCCTCTAATTTAAGTCCTCTTGTTGTGGTGTTTTTTCTTCTTTATAGTATATATATATATATTCTCCTCCTTTACTGTGTTGATTCCCTTTATGTATGTAAATTTTTCTATCATATCCCCCCGTCTCGTCTTTCCTCCAAGCTACACATGTTAAGTTCCTTTTACCTTTCCTTGTAAGTTTTATCATGCAATTCACAAACCAGTTTAGTAGCCACTCTCTGAACTGTCTCTAAAGTATCAATATCCTTCTGAAGATACAGTCTCCAGTACTGCGTATAATACTCCAAGTGAGGTCTCACAAGTGTTCTGTACAATGGCAACACTTCCCTCTTTCTACTGCTAATACCTCTCCCTATACAACCAAGCATTCTGCTAGCATTTCCTGCTGCTCTATTACATTGTCTGCCTACCTTTAAGTCATCAGAAATAATTACCCCTAAATCCCTGTCCTCAGATGTTGAGGTACACAGTGTGCAAGGGTGCAGTGTTGCAGAGTATGCTGGGGGCTAAGTTAAGGAAGATGTGATTCTGACATCTGCCAATAGAGTGTTGCAGACCACGTACACCCTACATGGCAATGGTGTTACCTGAAGGCAGTAACCTCTTTCAGCAGAGTAATGCATCCTGCCACACTGCAAAAAACTGTTCAGAAAAGGTTTGAGGAACATGACAAAAAACACAAAGTGTTGCTTTGATCTCCACATTCCCCAGATTGCAATCAAATTGAGCCTCTTGGGATGTGCTGGAGCCACAAATCCAATCCATGGAAGCCACAATTCATGACTTGCAGCAGTTAAATTATCGATTTTTAATATCTTGGCACAAGAAACCACAGGACAAGTTCAGATGTCTTGTAGAGTCCATGCCTTAACACATCAGAGCTGTTTTGGAAGCACAATGGGACACAATATCAGGCATGTAGTTTTATTGTTGTGGCTGATCAGTATATATATATAAATATATATATATATATATTTTCTAAGGGGTCTTAAGTAAGTCTGAGGGATATGAAAAAATACAGGATGACAAGCTATAGCAAGACAGATGACAGGCAGGCGGACAGACAGGCAAATGATAGACAGATATTTCGCAAGACAGAAGTTAAACTTATTTGGTGAATCCGTTATTAGCTGAAGACGAGCATAGTTAGCAGGAGGTGATCATAGTAGTGTAATCGGGTAAGAAAGGGCATTTTGAACGTCTCGAATGGTGCGGCTTCCATTAATTGCTCCTATACTCTGCGATATCACATTCATGTCATGAAACATAAATAGTCTGACACATTCTATCAATCCAATTGGTCAGGTAGGATGTCATTAAATTTAGTTCTAGCTGACACAAAGCTCTCAGTGATATGTAGATCTCCCTGGTGTTAGTAGGGATCTAACTCATCAGGCACTCAAATACCATGCACAACATGAGGACAGAGAACAGTGTGTCTTTTTAAGCACACTGTTTAATTAAAATTTGAAACTCCACTATAACATGTGCTATTTTAAAGAGATGCGCCTTTTTCTATAATATATATAATAAATATTTAGCAGATGACACCAGAATACAGTTCAGACTGAGCCCAGACACGGCACACAATGCAAATAAGGAGAGCAGAAACAATGCTTTGGTTTCTTCTATTCCACTAACTGTGTACAATAGCAGAAAAGAGCAAAATTTGTGATGATTGACAGGCAGCCCGGGAAGAGATTAACCTGTGGCAAATTACAAAGAGCCCAATTTGAAACCAAACCAGCAAACTCTAATCCTTTCTCAATTTGATGTAACAAAAAATGTACTAATGCGACAAGAACTAACATACAATAGTTACAAAGTTTATATTATATTTTAATATTGTGCAGAGAGAAAGCAGCCACCATCATCTTTTTGGTCTGGTTGGCAATTGCTCCCTACCCCCTTGCATGAAGTTAAAATGGAGGCATTGAGCTTCAGGATAGAAGTCTGTCTTTAAACACTTTATTTTATAGGTAGACATAATGTTAAAAGCACAGGAAATAACAGTTCCCCTTTAAATGGTTAAATATAAGAGAGATTATTAGAAACCAGTACAGATAAAAATCTGCATTGCTACTGCAATGACAAACTGTTTCTGGGGGGGGAAAAAACTTGCTTGTACTTGTGGCATAAGGATAAAAGTGAACATAAATGATAAATAGAGCTGTTGAAATGACTTTGGGGATAATAATGTTATTTGAAGAATATTTCTACATAAAGTGCAAATCACAGTATGCTGCAGAACTGATGTCAATGAATTGAACCAACAAATAGAATAAAATTATTATGCATAATGCAATTCATTTTGTTTTCTCTTGTGCCCAGTGTTTCACCTGCAGGAAAAAAATGGTTCCATTACTTTTTCACACAAGGAAAAGAAAACAAGTCGAAATCCCATATATTCAATTTTGATTATATTAAGGTGCCTATATTCTGTTTAAATAAGCATTGACGTGCATATAAGATCTCTTTAAAAAAAACAAAAAAAAAACAGCATAATAAACTAGTTTATACAATAATAACCTGTGAATTGCCTTGAGTGGACTGGCAATATGCAGAGTGTAATTCTACCCTAGTAAGCCACTTGAATAATTCAATAAAATTAAAAATAGGCTAAAGAGTGGAAAAAAAATTCAACTAGGCTATTTCAAAATACATTAATGAAAACATAGTTCACAACTATGTAGGTTGATAGATATGATATAAATGAATATGTCAGAAAGATATGATATACTGACAGATACCACTAGCTACTGAACCTGAATACAATTGCAACGAGGTACAATATACAGAAGTTCTCGTTTAACATTCAGAGAAATGGCAGTAATAATCAAATGTCTCTAACCATTGATGAGTTGGCTCTTGGGGATGTCTTGCCTACACATTCTTAAGAACAAATGAAAGAAAGCAGTGCAAATATTCTAAGTGTAAAAGTAAAATATACGGTAAAATTACTGAATTCCAGGAATGCATCAGTCTAGGAGTAACCAAGATTTTCTGGTCACTTCAATGTCAATGCAGACCTTAACGAATTGTTAATTTTGAGTTAAAAAAAACACACACTTACTCTGTAAGAGGTTGCACAGACACCAAATATAGGAAAATCCTTTTATTTGGTGTCCACAACAGACATCTTTGAGACCTTTTATTAGGATGGAATGATACTTGGCTTTTGTGAGTACCAAATGAATTAAACTTTGCCTATTTGAGTTTTATTTATTATTTTCTGTATTGGATTATCCATTAAACCAATACATGCAGTAAGACTTTTGCTTGAAAGTTTAAGTACTGGTCATACAAAAAAAAGAAATGCTGCATCAACAGAATTGTTGTTTTCATATACAAGACAGTTAGTTTGCAAACATGAACAGTGTAAAAAATTGAATTAAACATTGAAAAGGATTTATAACTTGAGTTAACATATTGTATTTCATGAGACGCTCTGTTTTCTTGTATGTTTCTATTAGATTTTAGCAAATTTAATCACAATTCTATTCAGACAAAGCACAGCCAGGGAAATTACAAAGGAGAAATAGAAACAGTTATACGATTTCTCCTCTTCTACCTATGCTTTCAATATACTGACTACCAGGTGAACAGGTCAAGGTTTATATCAATGACAGACAGGAAGATCACCGACATGGAGCTAAGATGGCCGCTCCCAGATGCAGAATAAGGAGGTGTTGATTTCTACATTTACATGTATTTATTTAAAATGGCACAGAGACATACTTGCTAAATACGGGGTAAGTTAACAAACTAATACAAATCCTGAATAATGATAAATCGCATTTAAACAAGCAGGCACAGCATTTTAGTGGTATGCATTCGCTACATAAGTCAAGAAACATAAAAGACACTTTAGTACAAGCATGTGCCCACCTACTCTGATGTTCCAGCATATTATCAAACTCTCTTTAACGGATTATATTCTTTTTGTAGAATACTATAGAAGGAAGGTATTCATACAAAGAAGCAAGTTGTATAAATACAAATTGCATAAAATGTGAAAAGTAAGAAAGGAAACTCCTCCACAAATGTAGAAAATATTCAATAGGATCAATCACAGCAGCAAAGGTCACATGATTAACAGTATAATTCAAGGAAGCATGTTCAGAATAAGGTGGGGGGGGGGTTGAAAGGGTGTGAGGGGGAGAGGAGCAATTGTAATACTTAAGAAATAAAGGTTGTTGGAACTCAATTGCAGATTTAAAAAAATAAATTATGCTGTCATTTTAAGGAGAAAAAAAATGGTGCTTTCTTGATTAAGTCCAAAGAAAGACCAGAACAGCTTCCAACAGCAATTCAATTAGAAAGGTTAAATCCAGAGGAAGTTCCTTATTTGAATTAATTTAAACAATGTTCCAGCATGGACTAGATAGAAACATATGGCTGGTACTACCGGGCGAGAAATTGTACACCAATAATTCAAAGAACAATTCTAAATGTGTTGTTTCACATTTCCATTAGTTTAATAATTAGAAACATCGAAACGTAGAATGTGACGGCAGATAAGAACCATTTGGCCCATCTAGTCTGCTCAATTTTCTAAATACTTTCATTAGTCCCTGGCCTTATTTTATAGTTAGGATAGCCTTATGCCTATCCTACGCATGCTTAAACTCCTTACTGTGTTTACCTCTATCACTTCAGCTGAAAGGCTATTCCATGCATCCACTACCCTCTCAGTAAAGTAATACTTCCTGATATTATTTTTAAACTTTTGCCCCTCTAATTTAAGACTATGTCCTTTTGTTGTGGTAGTTTTTCTTCTTTTTAATCTAGTTTTCTCCTTAACTGTGTTGATTCCCTTTAAGTATTTAAATGTTTCTGTCATACCCCCCATCTCGTCTTTCATCCAAGCTCTACATGTTAAGTTCCTTTAACCTTTCCTTGTAGGTTTTATTCTAAACTATCTAAAAATACTAAGATACACTCACAAACATAGAATAAAATGAGCGGAATAAATGAATCTTGTTCAAATGCCTTTCTTCTTCTTTGTTTCACTAAGAAGCTTTAAGACAAAACAGAAGAGCAAAACATAGTGTGTAACTGTATGTTAAAAAAGAATTGCTTTATTGGTTCCACTTACAAGATAAAAGAAGTAAAAAATCCCATCAGATCGTAAGGCGTCTTCAAAGTCCAGAAGAAAGTACATGTACAATCAAGACTGAAGGCAAAACGATAATGGAGTCAGCAATCAAACAATAAATAAAGAAATTCTGCCACCCTCCGCGTTTCGTCTATATGACTTTGTCAGGGGCGTATGGCAAATAACATACAGTACTAGAAACAAACAACATTTAAATATCCAGTTCAAAATACAAATAAAACTAATCAACCAATCACAAACAAGAGCATAATAGATACACCTGAATTCTAATTAAACATAACAATTTTTGTGGCTTTTTATTGGACAGTATTCATTTTATTCTCACCCACAATTTTTTTATTTTTAATGAGGATTTTTATCTACAGTTACAGGGAACAGCCATGGGTACCAAGTTCGCGCCAAGTTATGCAAATTTTATTTGGACAACTTGGAAAAGAGTTTCATCTGGTCCAACAATCCTTTTGGCGTGAACTTGGTACTATGGAGACGATATATAGATGATGTCCTCATTATTTGGAAGGGTACAGAGGACACTTTAGCTGATTTTATGGAGTATATTAACAACAACCATTTTTCTCTGATTTTCTCTCCTGTTTTTAATCATAATGAGATCAATTTTCTTGATCTCACGATTTTTATTGAAGATAATAAGATTAAGACTAAGACTTTTTTTAAACCCACTGATACAAATAGCTATATTAATACGGATAGCAGTCATCACCCTAATTGGCTTCAAGGTGTTCCTCGGAGCCAGTTTACAAGAGTAAGGAGAAATTGTACAGATGAAAATAATTTTTTATATCAAGCTTCAATTTTAAAAAAGAATTTTTTAGAGAAAGGGTATACAGAGAATTTTATTAATAAAGAAATTATGTGCTCATATAACAAGAAAGGGGGAAACTTACTCAACAAAGAGAAAGGTGTCCTTCCTGTTACCAACAAATTTGCATTTGCTTTTAACACACAATTTAACGTCCACGCAGCAAAAATAAGAAAGATTTTAAACAAGTACTTTTATTAGAGGATGATTTTCTAAGAACTGAACTTCCCCCCGCTTCCCAAATCATTTTTAGAAAAAGAAATAGTTTTAAAAATGTTTTGGTACCAAGCACATTTAGGAATAGGGAGAAACAAGAAATGACTGAGAACAGTGGCTTTTATACATGTGGATCCTGCAAAAGCTGTTACCATAAGGGTAATAAAACATGTTTTAATTTCACTAGCCATACAACAGGGGAAAAATTTTAAATTAAAAAACATATCACATGCAATTCCACACATGTGGTATACCTGTTGACATGTGGTTGTGGGGTTCAATATGTTGGTAGAACAATAAGACCATTAAAGAGAAGGTTTCTAGAACATCTCAATGATATTAAGAAAAAATTGACAACACATTCAGTCTCAGTCCACTGTAACCAGTGTAAGCATTTCAAACCTGAGAGCTTTTCTTGTATTGGGATTGTAAGAGTCTTTATGGATAAAAGAGGAGGAGATTTGGTCTTGAAACTTAGACAAAGGGAGGGATATTGGATCTATACTCTCAAAACCATGCAACCTGATGGCATGAATGTTAATTTTGACATCGTCTGCTTTTTATAAAAAGGAATTTTTAGCTTCTTACCATCTTTTTATAATTTTTATAAGATACACTTAATTTTTATAAGATACACTTTTTTTTGTTTTGTTTTTTTTCTCTTCCAATTATTTTTTATTGTAAATTGTATGTATATTTTCACCAAAACACAAAGAAACTTTTTTACTTGGATGATGTTGCCACCATCCAAAATCTAAAGTTCTTTAAGTGAGTGCAGCGCTATATAAGTGCTAGGTAAGTGTGTTCACTAAATCTTGGAACTCTTACCCTTTATCATTTCTCTTGATACAATTGGTATATAAAAAAGAAGAACAAAAAGAACATATACAGATAATAGTGTAATATGTCTTTAAATGGAGCGATTGGTGAAATAAGTGAATATATACACTCACATTAATTAGAGCCTTTTCTAGTATTAGGCTCTAAACTTCAGCACGTCTGTGTCTTTTTGGGTAGATCACACGACCCCTATCTCCCAAGGAAGATGTGAGTATTCTCCACCGGATATATAAAAGACACATATATTTTATACTAAGTGTAGCATCTCAAAAATGGAAATGATGTCCATATAAGTAAAAATAGAAACGCTCAGAGCCAAAACACTTTAAGAGCCAAAACGCATTTCGCCAGTAAAAAAACGGCTTCCTTAGTCAGCTTCCTGACTGAGGAAGCCGTTTTTACCGGCGAAACGCGTTTTGGCTCTTAAAGTGAAATGCGTTTTGGCTCTTAAAGTGAACCCATGTATATGGGTTCACTTTAAGAGCCAAAACGCGTTTCGCCGGTAAAAACGGCTTCCTCAGTCAGGAAGCTGACTGAGGAAGCCGTTTTTTACCGGCGAAACGCGTTTTGGCTCTTAAAGTGAACCCATATATATTTTTTTAGGTCACATACTTTTATATTGTATTGTTATTTTATTGTTTTTTATTTTCTAGATATAACAGTGTACTTTTATTAATTTAATTTTATAATAAATTGCTCCCATTTTTCATTCATCCACTGTATCCTGTATAAGTGATTCAAAGGGAGGGGCAGTGTCACCCCAAAATTTGACACTGGGCAAATATACTTAGAGCCGGTTACAAAGGGCTCTAAAAAAGGTGAGCGTTTCTATTTTTACTTATATGGACGTCATTTCCATTTTTGAGATGCTACACTTAGTATAAAATATCTGTGTATTTTATATATCCGGTGGAGAATATTCACATCTTTCTTGGGAGAGAGGGGTCGTGTGATCTACCCAAAAAGACACAGACGTGCTGAAGTTTAGAGCCTAATACTAGAAAAGGCTCTAATTAATGTGAGTGTATATATTCACTTATTTCACCAATCGCTCCATTTAAAGACATATTACACTATTATCTGTATATGTTCTTTTTGTTTTTCTTTTTTATGTACCAATTGTATCAAGAGAAACGATAAAGGGTAAGAGTTCCAAGATTTAGTGAACACACTTACCTAGCACTTATATAGTGCTGCACTCACTTAAAGAACTTTAGATTTTGGATGGTGGCAACATCATCCAAGTCAAAAAGTTTCTTTGTGTTTTGGTGATTGTCTATGTGTGGTGGGTAATTAGGAGTACCCGCAGAGTGTATACAGCAGCTGTACTATATCTTCTTCTATTTATAACACAAAGCGCCATTTATTCCACACTTTTTCGTGTATATTCAATTTCTTGTATGTATATTTTATTTTTTTCAGTGCAGTTTATTATTTTTTATTTTTTAGTGCAGTTGTTCAAGATACATTTTATATTATGATTAATTTATTGTCTCTGTTTTATTCTGATTCTTCTATATCCCCTTCCTTATGAGGACTCTATTACCATATGATCGGATTTCGATATAACAATGAACTTCCCATTGGAACACATTATTTGCGTTCCACCATCGAACGATACGTCACTTACGGTTTCGGAAAGATATTCTTAGTGAAACGCATATTGCGTTCCACCGCTAAGGTGGAAGAGCTTTACTACCTCTGCTGACGTTCGAGTATGGGACTGGACACATATTCATACGGAAGAGGAGAAGGGGAAACAGGAAGAAGAGTGTTATGTTTAATTAGATTTCAGGTGTATCTATTATGCTCTTGTTTGTGATTGGTTAATTAGTTTTATTTGTATTTTGAGCGGGATATTTAAATGTTGTTTGTTTCTAGTACTGTATGTTATTTGCCATACACCCCTGACAAAGTCATATAGACAAAACGCGTAGGGTGGCAGAATTTCTTTATTTATTGTTTGATTGCCGACTCCATTATCGTTTTGCCTTCAGTCTTGATTGCACATGTACTTTCTTCTGGACTTTGAAGACGCCTTACGATCTGATGGGATTTTTTACTTTTTTTTATCTTGTAAGTGGAACCAATAAAGCAATTATTTCTTAACATACAGTTACACACTATGTTTTGTTCTTCTGTTTTGTCTTAAAGCTTCTTAGTGAAACAAAGAAGAAGAAAGGCATTTGAACAAGATTCATTTATTCCGCTCATTTTATTCTACGTTTGTGAGTGTATCTTCGTATTTTTAGATAGCTTATTTTTACTTTTTACCTGCACTATTGTGGTCTCTCTGTGTTCTATATATTTTAGGTTGTGCATTTTTATATTTTGCCTACAATTAAGAAGACTCTGAGGAGTCTTTGCACTTCCTTTTAAGGGGTAATTTATACCTATTTTTTCCCCTTTTTTAGCCACACAGGTATTTCTTGCAGTTTTGCCTAATTTTTGATTAATGCAGGATGAATTAAGGATGCAAATGAAATTCAGGTATAACTGGAAACACAGTGAACTAACTTAAAGTGACACTGTAGGCACCCAGACCATTTCAGCCCATTGAAGTGGTTTGGGTGCAAACTCCCATCACCCTTAACCCTGCAAGTGTAATTATTGCAGGTTTTATAAATTGCAGTAATTACTTTGCAGGGTTAAGTCCTCCTCCACTAGAGGGACTTCAGGCTTTTTAGACAACTTTTGGTCATCTAAACCAAAAGTTGAGGACCTCCAGCGTTGCTAGAATCACCATAGGAAAGCATTGCCGCACATGCGCATTAGGTCTCCTCCACCGGCGGATGTCTGCGGCGGAGGAGAGTGGGCAGAGCCTGAGCCAGCACCGAGGGACATAGGCGCTGGATTCAGGTAAGTGTCTGAAGGGGTTTTAACATGGGATAGGGGCACTCCAGGATTCTACAGTGCCAGGAAAATGGTTTGTTTTCCTGGCAGTAGAAAAACCCTTTAAGGAATGGCTGAGATCTCCCCTTGCAAGGATTTAACTGAATGTTTTAAACAAAGTAGCACATTCCTTGTAGAAAAATAATTAAATTACGTTGCTTGATGGAGGAGGTTGTATAATAGCCAGAGTCCATTCTGTGCTCAGGGAGTATAGAGTTCAGCAAGGTCGGTTTGGTAGTTCAGAGGATCGGTACACAGCTTGATATCTCAGGGAGCTCAGACGGCACTTGGTAACAATTTGTAACAAATTGACTGAGCAATTTCAGAGTGCTCACGGCTTCCCTTTAATGCTGGAGTGCGTGACAGACGCATGGGAGGTGCCCAATCGGCGAAACCCGGAAATGACTGCAAGGGAGATTGCCCATCGGTAATCATGACAGCAATAACTGGGAAACAAAACGCATCCATAGAGAAATATCCATAAAAGAAAGCAGAGAAAGAAAACCAGTAGCTCTCCAAAATAATCAGAAACTCCCACTGCCTAGGGTAACTGAACATGTTATGAAATGATGTGTAAGGCCTAAAATTGGTGGCAGGGCTTGGACATAACAAAGAATAGAAAAAACTGGTAGTGGACCATGTAAAAATAAAAAATTAAATAAAAAAATAAGAATAGGGTTGAAAAACAGATAAGAGAGAAAAAAAAGACAAAACGAAAGAACGAAAGAAATATCAGGAACTTGGCTTGGAAGATTATAGTCAAGAATCTTATAGTTTATTGATATTTTTGTAAGTGTCATGGAATGCTGCAGTTATTTTGACACGTTCTATTGACTCATTGATTTTGTAGGTAATTGTGGTCATGCCAGGGATTTAACTATCCGCCCACAATTCGGCTACAACTGTACGGCTTGTTAAGGCAATTTTTCGCTACCATTTTGTTTTCAGCTCTAGTGAGGGAATCTTTTGGATTGGAGAGAAATAGAGACCAAGGGTCAGGTGTTTAGTAAAGATTAAAGAACTAAGTGAAGAAACAGCACACCATAGAGGATGAATTCGAGGGCCTGTCCACAATCAATAAATATAAGTGCCTCTCTTACAACAGCCCTTCACGCAAAGGTCAATGGATTTTTATGGATTTTGTAAAGTTTTAGAGGCATGAGATACCAGCATAGTAAGGTTTTGTAAGGGTGTTACTTGTCTATTGCTCATATGTTTAAAGAGGCTGTGTAGTTCCAGATATCATTCCGGACATCAGTGTCACTCAGGAGTGCCAAAATCTCTCTCCCAGGCTGAAATATATGGCAATATAATGTTAGACGGCAGAGCAGTTAGAGTGGAGTATGAAGTGGAAACTTTACTTTTTTTGTATTAGAGCTGTAGAACATGTATATCAAATGGAGTTAGTTTAGCTACATCAGCTAAACAAATTGAAGGTGAGGAGACAAGGCTCCTGTATATAGAAGAAGTCTGAAGGAGAAAGAAAAGATGACATAACTGGGATTGGCTATCTTCAAATTGGCTGAATACATCTAAGGAGAAAAAAGTATGTTACAATGGAAGAGGAGAGAGAGTAGAGGTGAGATATAGCAGGAGAAATAAAAATGAGGGATCTACAAATCTCCACTAAAGAGTGTGACAATGCTGCTTAGAAGCACATGGCATGATGTTCATCTTTTTAGAAGACGTCTGATGTTTTGCATATAATGTGTGGTCATGTTTATGCAAGTGTAAGTAATGAAACTGACTATTTAACCTACTCATGTGGTGTGTGGTGTGCCCTGACTGCTGTATTAGAAAACATAGGGAGGTTTACTCAGGTGTATAAATTGCAAAAAATAAAGAAAAAGAGAGCAGAATAAAAATATGGTAATCATCCCTTATCCCTAGTGTGTATAAGGACACATTGGGTATATGACGTGGGTGGGGGGAAAATGCAAAACCTACAGGGTTGTATAAAACTCTGCCTGCAATTCCTTTTCTTTTATCTTAGGAGAGTCCAGAATACCTCTATCCCTCTTTTCTAGGATCTCCATATTGGTGATGTGTTGGTGTTTATAGCAGAGCTCCACGACAGTAATGCTCACAGTAATGTATCTTTAAACTACAATAAATGAGATGTATTGTTCTTGTTCTAAATTACACTTTAGTTTCATAAAGAGTTATTAGTAAGTCACCTAAAATGTCTCAGAACAGACCTGCCTCTGAACACAACCCTAACATTAAAGTGTCCCTCTTTGTCCATTTTAAATTTTGGAAGCTAAGCAACTGTTATTGTACATTGTCTAATAGGATGATATGGTGTAAATCTCAACAAGGTTAATCATTTTTTTTAACTCTATAGTGAACTTTGTCCCTGGAATACAGCTACATTCTTCTATTTGTTCTGTTAACTTAGGGGTCAAGTGTAACCACCATTTTTAAGATAATTTAGTCTAACAAATCTAACATCTATTTGATATTCTCACCACATACATTTGTCATTCTCATCTTAGGACATAAGTATTACAAAGAAAATTAAAATGCAGATGTAGCAATTATAAGGATCAGAGGCAGATTGTAATTAACAAAAGCAGGAAGCTGTGCATAACAAACAGAGGGCAAGAACATAAATGTTTTGAAGAGAATACAGAAATAATTGTCCAAATCCCTAATTACAGAGGTTGCAGCTTACATTGTTGTCATTTTGCATACTTGGAACCTAGGAGTCAATTTAAAATGAGTTATACTACAGAGTTCTGGGGGTGATATCAAGTATTTATGTTTGCTATAGTTGGAATAAATAATATATTAACTCCTTAAGGACTGTAATACATTTTATTGAGCAATGATTAGGTATTGCTAAATCCTCAGCAGTTTAGTAGATAAAACCCCAACTATGGATACAACTTTCACAAAATATACAACAAAAATTTATTTTAGAACAAAACCAATGTCTCTTATTTACACACCTGGATTTCTGATCATATTTATAGTGGTAGCTGTCAGGGCCGTCTTTAAGGAGGGGCAAAAGGGGCAGCTGCCCCAGGCCCAGTTACTCCTGGGGGCCCTAAGGCAGCTGCCCCATGGGCCCCCTGCAGCACCTGAGGTAATCAGGGGCCACAGCCCTTTAATACTGCTCTGGACCGGGCCCTTGTAATATGGGGTTGGCTGAATACAAACACACAGCTAGCCCCTCACACACTGCCCTGTGATCCCTTTTCTTCTCCGTGGCATGCTGGGAGGAAGTGAGGTCAGATCACTTCCTCCTCAGTGCCGCTGGGGAGGAGGCACACACCACACGGAGGAGGATGCAAGCATTGTTGGGGAGAGGGACTGAGAAAGCTGATGGCAGACTCCCATCAGCCTGGGCCAACAAGCTCCCACTGGACCCCAGGGAAGCCACCTTTCTGTACCCAAAAGGTAAGGAGACAGGAGGGTGGCTAAATATGTTTTGTTTTTTTGTTTTGCTTATTTCTGATATCACTTTTATTCAAGTGTTGGTGTTTGTAATGCAACACACAGGGAATAAGTACATGTTAAAAATCCTAGAAGAACCTGACAGTTCCCTATTAAATATAAATTTTAAAAGTATTTATTTTAACATATTATTGCATCAAGTGTTATCAAAGGCTGTACACCATTTCCAAATGTCACTTTTGCCAAATTCTGGACCAGAGTATGTAAGAACAGAGTTGAGACATTATTATGGCCAAGGTTGCTGGGAGTTGCTGTCCAAGAGCTGCTAGAAGGCAGAGATTAAAATATGTAAATGTACACATATATGTGTGTGTATCTGGCTGTGTTTATGTCCTTGTGTGTATCTGGCTGTGTTTATGTCCTTGTGTGTATCTGGCTGTGTTTGTGTCAGTGTGTGTATCTGGCTGTGTTTGTGTCAGTGTTTGTATCTGGCTGTGTTTGTCTGTGTGTCAGTGTTTCTGTGTGTATGTATACCTGTGTATGTGTACTTGTGTGTCAGTGTGTATGTGTACCTGTGTGTGTGTTTGTGTGTGTGTGTGTATGTATGTATGTGTCAGTGTGTGTAAGTGTACATCTGAGTGTGTGGTAATGCATACATCCCAGCATTTTAATGCCAAGACAAATACACTCCATCTCTAGCACTGTACACATATACACCCCTGCATTTATACCTTTATGTATGTGTGTATCTGAGTGTGTGTGTACATACATACATACCTGTGTCAGTGTGTGTGTGTACCTCTGTGTGTGGATGTGCCAGTGTGTGTGTATCAAAGTGCTTGTATCTGTGTGTCAAAGGGTGTGTATCTGAGTGTGTGTGTGTGTGTGTGTATGTGCCAGTATGTGTCAAGGTGTGAGCATGTGTCAGTGTGCCTATGTGTGTATCTGCGTGTTAATGTGTATGTGTATATGTGTTATAGAAATCACACAACATGCAAACAGAGCCCTGCAAACACAAACATTACATACAAACACACCAGTTTGCTGAAACACCAATACTACACACAAATGTACACAACACTACATCCAAACAACCTCCTGCATGCAAATACAAACATTACATACAAACACATTCCTGTATTAAAACGCTAAAATTATATACAAAGACCAACTCTACACACAAAAGTACACCTGCATTTAAAAGCCAACACTGCAGACAATCACACATTACTGCATTCAAACGCAAACACTACACACAAGTACACCACTGCATTCCAATGGTAACAGCACATACAAATACACCCCTACATGCACACATACACTCTATACAATAACATGCTGACATTCAATTGCACAAACACTGCTCAAAAATACAACCCTGCAAGGATGGTAGATCCCCACCTGGCATAGCATCGCAGGAGTTGTATGACAGATGGGGATCTATCTTTTCTTTACTCTTGTGCTACAGGACAGGCCTGAATTATTATTTTTTTTGCACCAAGGCACTCTCTACATTAGTTTCGCCTCTAGGTTGGGGTGGAGGGAGTGATTGCATGCCCAGGGGGCCCAAACAGATGCTTGCCCAGGGTCCAATCAATATTAAAGACGGCCCTGGTAGCTGTTATAAACTCAAATATAGGGACTGTCCCTCCTAGGAAAGGGCATATAAAACCTCATGCAAGACTCCCCACATTCAGCAAAACTGAAACTGGAGCCTCAATTTTTACTGAATCCAGCCATGTTCAAGGCAGCACCTGAGCACTCCCAATGTTAAGAAAATGGATCTGGACAGCTCCTAATGTATTCACATCCGCTGAGCCGCCTTAACTCAATATCAGCCTATTAACTGATATTTTAACCAAAATAAGCCTGGTACCCACCATTTTGTTTATGCACCTTAGGGCCTATTGCAGCTTATTTCTTCCTCCTTGAGCATTATTTTATTATGTGGGGACTGCCACTGGGACTGTTGGAACCTTTCTACTCTGTGTGCAGGTCAGGAGTACTCCTATTAACTTGCACATACAACGCACTCAACTGTCCCTTCCACATACTGAACAGCATACAGTTGTACTAAATTGTTTAAAGGTTTGCATACCCTGGCAGAAATTGTGAAATTTTGGCATGGATTTAAAAAAAAAATTATTTTATTGAAGGATAGTGATGACTTTTATATCACAGTTTACAGGGTCCATAGTCTGTGGGCAAGAGGCTGGCAAGTATACCCCTCCAATTCGTCACAGTCAATGAGTTTGTTAGCTCTCACGTGGATGCACTGAGCAGGCTAGATACTGACCCATGGGAAACAGAAAAGAACTGTCAAAAGACCTGCATAACAAGGTAATAGAACTTTATAAAGATGGAAAAGGATATGAAAAGATATCCAAAGCCTTGAAATGCCCGTCAGTACTGTTCAATCACTTATTAAGAAGTGGAAAATTCAGGGATCTCTTGATACAAAGCCAAGGTAAGGTAGACCAAGAAAGATTTCAGCCACAACTGCCAGAAGAATTGTTCGGGATACAAAGAAATACCCACAGGTTCCAGAACCGGCTGTTCTGGAAAAAGACGGTGCGGTTGTTTCAAGAAGCACAATACCTAAACAAAAATGAGCTGCATGGTTGAGTTGACATAAGGAAACTCTTACTGCGCCAATACCACAAAAAGAACCATCTACCAAGGGTTCTAAACTAACAAAAACGTAGGTTTCACCAACCTTGTTCCACGTTAACTTTTCCTGCACTCCAGTGCTCAGTCACCTTGACTGTAAACTTTCTGTACTTCCAGTGCTCCAAGCCAGCCTACTGCTTTCCAACTTTTTCACAGGAGAGAACAGCGTCTCTCCTACCTGCTTCCAGGGAGGAAGCCAGCAATCCTAGCAGGGAGGGGTTTTATTCCCACTGCTGTATCTGATTGCCTCCAGCTGAGCAATAGGTTGGAGACAGCCCGAATACCTGGTCTAGACTTGTGTCTCCCAAAAAAACAATAAACAGCGGAGTGGAGCACTGGCCCAACCTGCTCTCCAAATGCCCCACCCCATGGTGCCCATTACTAAACATCTTTTTTTTTTTTTTGTTGCACACAACATGTACTCCCCTTGGGGTTAAATGTTATATGCCTTTCTATAAATCTAGGGTAAATATAGATTCCTTCACAGATCTCACTCTGCACTTTATCTCATAAGAAATAAAACACGTGTTTTACCTGCTCACTTATGTTTTCTTTAAAATGATACCTATATTACAAATTCTCCAAGTGTATGCAAACTTTTGAGCACAACTGCACATGGCCTCTTAGCACATATTAGGCACTGACTTTCATCAGCATCCTACTTTAGCACCACAAGATGATAGCTGGCTTCAGCATTGTGCCTGTGGACTGGCCTTCTGTTTGTAAAAGAAAATTATGTCCTGTCCTGTCAAGTGGACGGACTCTGATTTGTTGTCAGGCATCTCTAGGCTGCTGGTGAGTGTTGCTTGCCACGGCCTCTCCTGTGTACTGGCTTCAGTAGGGACTTCCCTCGGGGCAGTAATGGGATCCCTGTTTTGTTCACCATTTAATGTAACATTGTAAATGTGTAATAATGGTATTTAATATTCTGCTGTATCCCACTGTGCTTGTTTCATTATTCATATGGTGAATTGGGGTGTTCCCTGTTCTGGTAGTTGGGGTCACCTTTCATAGAGAGCACTGGGCCCTATTTTTTAGCTGATGGTGATGTGACCCATACTTTTCCCTCCCTGTTGCACTGACATATGATACTGAGATGTTCTCACAGTTCTGAGTTGAGGGGCTTGAGGGAGGGTGGGTGAATGCTGCTCTTGGTGTGAACGGGGTGTATGTTTCCCTGTAATTTCACATACCCTTTTTAATATACTCACATTTTGCCACATGCTGCTTGCTTTATTACACCTTACAATTCATTTTTTACTATATGAATATGTGAGGTCCCTTCATGTAGATTTTGGTTTGAATTGTGGAGAGATCCCACTTTAGGTTAGTTCAGGTTACCATCCCAATGGTGATTTTGCTCCCCCTCATCCCTCTTTTTTGTTGTATTGGTCTGTGCCTTACCATATTCATTTTGCAGTGTCTGAATCACACCATAAGTGCTTATTTGTTGTCTGGTGTGTCCATACTCCTCCACATCCCTGTGCTTGATTTAGCTGCCGGGTGGGTGGGGGTACCTGGGGCTTCCTGAAACTATTATAGGTATTCCCTATGTACACTATATTACCCAGCCTATGTTAAACTACTCCCCTTAAGCATAATGGTGCTATTATTACTGTAATTATGATTGGGCTATTTTTTTTTATAGTGTTATACTTGTTTTTCTGTATAGGTGTCTGTTTACACACACACACACACACACACATATATATATATATATATATAGACACACACACATATACTTCTTACTGGTTCATAAACATGAAGCCTTACTTCTATGCACTTTTACTAGCCAATGTTGCCCTACACAAACGATCTTTATAGGCTCCCCTGTAACACTTGCATGATTTATTCCAGTGATTCCTGACATAAATGTTCCCTAATAAATTATATATAATCACACACCACCATGTGTATTGAAGGTTAAACTTAAAAGCTTTGAAGAACAATGATTGCTTAGACATACTAGCTTCATGTTTTTTAAAAAGAAGATAATGTATGCAAAAGAAGAAAGTGTCTTTACAGTGGACATAAAAACAAACCATTATGGGTTTATACTTGAGTCATGGACTTGTAAAAAAAAAATAAAATATACAAATAAAAACTAATGTGAAAACATTATACAAAACACACAGTCTTTATATTAAACAGATCAAAGAAATATTCCTACTAAGTCAGAAAAAATGCCAACCAATCTTCTAAGTTTTGTTGTAAACGCCAATGGCTTTTCTACCTAGTGTCATTAGTTTGACCTAAGCTAGATAAAAGTTTTTAAAATCTTGATTTTTTTCTTCATTAAAAAAAAAAATGCAGCATATTCTTTCCACAGAGAAAGGCATACTATACATGTTTGTATGCTGAGGCTGTTAGGATGCTGTATAAATATATTTATAACTATAACTTTACCGATATGCACTATAGGGGTTGGTAAGATATGTCAAATCCCTGCTCCACCAACGATTGTCATTGCATTTAATGAGAGGTACTTAAAATAGCTTATTTTCAGCACTAACTACAACAAACTACCTGTCAATAGATAACTACTGGTGTATGAGCACTAAGCAATTGTGATGAAGTGAGCAGAAACCAGGAAACGAGAAAACATTTAACCCTGTTAATCAGATGTCATACGTAGGCTTTTCTTCTGGATGGGTTGCCTATCAATTCGTACACAAATGTTTTTTATAATAGACACAAAACATCCGCCCTGCGACCCGGTATGTACCCAGTGTGTCCAGCCTCTTCTCCTGGGAGGCCCAGGAGCCGGCCACCTCACGCCCCCCGAGGCTGGCCTTGGTGTCACCGGGTTGGCGGGCTGGCTGGCATATTCCGGCTCCGGCATCAGTAAGCAGTGCACGAGGGAGCTGAACAGGGAGCACTCAGGGGAAAGTGCTCCCTCGTGCGTCAGCCAGCCCGCAGGACCGGCTGCCGGGCTGCCCCACTGGACCCCAGGGAATCCCCTCAGCTCTCCCAAAGGTAAGGAGGCTGGGGGATTACATTTTAAAAAAAAACGTGTGTGTGTTAGTGTAAGTGTGTGTGTGTGTGTGTGAGTGTCACAGTGTGTGTGTGTTAGAGTGTGTGTGTTAGTGTTAGAGTGTGTTAGTGTTAGAGTGTGTGTGCGTGTGTTAGTGTTAGAGTGTGTCAGTGAGTGTGTTACTGTGTGTGTGTTACTGAGTGTGTTAGTTTGTGTGCGTCTGTTAGTGAGTCTGTTTGGTGTCTGTTAGTGAGTGTGTGTTTTGTAAGTGAGTATGTCTGTCTGTCAGTGAGTGTGTATGTATGTCTGTCACTGAGTGTGTGTCTGTCAGTAAATATGTGTGTCTGTTAGCTAGTGTGTATGCATCTGTTCGTGAGAGTGTGTGTGTCTTAAGCACCTACCGGACTCCCTTGGCGCTGGGGATCTCTCTGCCCCAACCCGCCTCTCAGCTCCAAATGCGCATGTGTGGCAAGAGCCGCTCGCGCATTCAAACCGCCCATAGGAAAGCATTACTCAATGCATTCCTATGGACGTTCAGCATCTTCTCACTGTGATTTTCACAGTGAGAATCGCGGAAGCTCCTCTAGTGGCTGTCAATGAGACAGCCACTAGAAGCTGGATTAACCCCAGTGAAACATAGCAGTTTCTCTGAAACTGCTATGTTTTCAGCTGCAGGGTTAAAACTATAGGGACCTGGCACCCAGACCACTTCATTGAGCTGATGTGATCTTGGTGTCTGTAGTGGTCCTTTAAGTGTATGTATATCTGCATGCACTGGCGTACACACCGCGGTCACAGGGGTCGCAGCCACTCGACCCCTGTGACCAGGTGCCAGCCGCCATGTTCTGTGGCCCCGGGCTGTGCAGAGTAAGCGTGTGGGGGTGTGGGGTGGGGGGCACGGATCAGTTTTCGCACCGGGGCCCCATGGGTTTTGTGTACGCCACTGACTTCAAGCAAATGTTACATTTATAAGTTGCTGATGAACATAATGAGCGTGCCTTGGAAATGTATTTCTCAATAAAGTGTGCCTTGACCCACTAAAGGTTAGGAATCACTAGTATAGTGTGGACCAACTCATATACCTAAAGCATTACTAAAAATCTTACCATAATGTTGCTAGCTAAAATAAAAAGACAATGCATTACACTGCAATACTCTGTTTCTATAATTATACAGATATACAGCAGAGGATACAGCGGCACCAGGTTTTGATCCCTCATGAACTCTCTACACTCATGTAAATACTGTAAACAAGCAATAAGATCTGTGCCTAAAAAGTATTAAATTAGCAATTACAGCTATGATATCAGATCACAGGACTTAAAATAATTTAACAGGCAGGTAATCAGTGAAAGAATGTAGCCCATTGAGCAGCGCAGCTAAGGGGAATGGGCCTTGACATTGCTAGGAAACAAGCATAGGAGGAGTGTAATGTAGGGGACTGGCTAGCATAACTGGATTAGGGGTTTGTGTTCGAGGAGTATATATAGTGGCCTTTTTAGATCAATGGCCATCTTAATTAATCTACACTTACCTGTTTTGTGGCAGGTCTGTGTAGTGACGCTTTTGTCTTTCAGGTACATCTTGCTATTAGAAGACTGGAGGTGCTCATGGCAAAAGTCTGGAATGCTGTGCAGGAGAGTGGAGTGAAGTGGCTTCAAGAAGGTCTGGGGGATGCTGTGCGTCTGGCCAGACCTTCGTCTTCATCCCATTGAGCTCAGTGAGAGCCCAGTGGTCGGAGGGGCAGGAGCCCGACTGTGGAGCCTGGTGGGGCTGAAGCGGCAGCTGGCCAGAGGCCTACTACAGCCGCACCATGAAGACAGCGTCGGTGTGCAGCCGCACAGCCAGGATGGGTTTCCACGAAAACAACTGCGCAAGGACCTTCGGGACGTAAATTGGTGCAGTCACTCAAGCTGGTCGTTCGTGCTGCGAACGGGTACCCAGCGAATCTACTGAACGAGTGGAAATTGCCCGAACGTTCTGTCCGCGAACGGGAACCTGCCAAACATTCGGGCTGTGAACAGGTACGCATGTTATCTCCTGATTGGGTTGCAGAAACAGGACGGCTAAAGGTGCCTCGGGGTCAGATAAAATGGTGAGCAAGTCTGTTACCAGGCGGAAGGTGATTTCCTTGACGGAGGACTCTGCGGCTGGCCGGAACTATGGTGGGAGTGCTGCCAGGACCACATCGGGGGTCGACGGTGCAGTCGCAAGCAACGATGGGTCCCCGAGGGCCAGTGAGCATCAACAGGCTTCTCCTAGCCGGTCGCGTGCCCCGGGGGAGTTCAAGGGGTTGCCTCGTTGGTCGGCGTCCAGATCGCCTAGCGTGGGTTGAGGCGGCCCAGGAAGAGAGCCCACGGAGGGTGGCCTGCGGGCAGGCGGGCTTCCACACCCATAAGATCCACATCACGGGTGGGCATGGAGTGCCGCACTCAGGACTATTACATCAGGTCCCCAGGGGTGCTGGCCGACAGGGGCCACGCTATAGATCCCAAACTCATCTTTTACCCATCTCAAATTCTCAGCTAGACATTATGGCACCTCCTACATTTAAAAGCAGTAAGCATTCCCAATTACAACCCTGGCACACCAAGCTGACCCGATATCTCCAAAAATGTTCCAGAACTGCTGAACGCTGTGGAGAAAGTCTCACTCTGCACCTGACTTCATCCACTATAAATTTATGCTGCGCTCCTACACTCTGGCTCTTTCCTCTGCAAAAGTAAATTACTTCAACACCCTCATAAGCACACTGTCCCGCCAACCAAAATGCTTATTTCACACTTTTAATACTCTCCTTCGCCCTGTTGCTCCCCCTTCTCCTACCACCCTGTCCGCCCACTTTGCAACTCACTTCACTGAGAAGATTTCTACAATCAGGGAAGAGATCTCTATTCTCTCTCTCTCCCCTTCCAATACATCACCCAACTCCACTCACTCCCCTGTTCTATGCTTATTCGCACCTACTACAACAGAAGAGGTTTCTTCTCTGCTCCGGTCCTCCCAGCCCAACCACCTGTTCCCTCGATCCTATTCCCTCATATCTCATCCACACTGGTTCAGTACTTGGTCCCCTACTGTTCTCCATCTATACTGCTTCCCTTGGTAAACTCATCAGCTCCTTTGGCTTCTGTTATCATTTATATGTAGATGACACGCAAATCTTCCTGTCCTCTCCTGATCTCTCTCCACCCATCTTGACTCGTGTTTCTGACTGCCAGTAAAACATATCACAGCAATGATATTGTCAGTGAAAGTGACTTTTTTGCATTTTTCACACTCAAACAGTACTTTCACTGATGATATCATTGTTGTGATACGTTTTACTATTTTGAAACACTAATATCTAATCACTTTCTCCCAGCACACTTGAAGGAGAAACAGGAGGAGAGCACCTCGCTGAAGCACCAGTCCTTGGCCTAAACCTGGGCAGCCACTCTTCTGCTGCTAAATGGTAAGCAGAAAAGAAGTTGGTAAAAATTATAGCATTACCAATGTGTAGGTGTAGTAGCGAGTGTTACAGTGTGTGTCTTGAAATTTGTTTGCATCTATCAGTGTATTCTTCTAGAGTATTTTTTTACTATGTTTATGATTGTGGGTGCCATTTATGATTGTGGGTGGCATCTAAGATTCTTGCTACCCCGCATGTACAGGTTTTATGTTTTTTTGGAAAGTTATAGGGTTAAATATAGGGCTTGTAAATTAAATTCGCTGGACTTTCTGCCTGGGTTGTCAGGCAGATCCCTTGAATTATAATTAATAAAATTAAAAATAGTAGATAAATATACACGTCGAATACACACATATATATATATATATATATATGCTGTGTGAAGATGGCTGTACTCACAATGTAACTTTTATTCCAAAATTGTTAAAAGCAGGATCAACATTTCAGTCCATATTAGGGACTTTCTTCAGGATCATAATTATATATACTTGCCCGGTGCTTGTCAGGCGAAAATACACAGATAAATTATCAAGATAGCACTCCCAGGACTTGGAATAAGTATAAAACTTTACTTTTAATTTGCTCTACAAATAAATCGACATTTCAGTCTGTTACACACAGACTTTCGTCAGGACTAAGTCGGAGTCAAAGATAACACCAAGGCAGCGAGCCAGCATGGTGGAGCTGATGTTAGCACCGTTGACTTGGAGGGAGACAGACACAGGAGTAGCAACACTTGAGGGGGGAAAGACCAGAATTTCAGTTATGGTTAAGTTGAGTTTAAGGAAGTGGGCAGCCATCCAGTTAGAAATAGCAGAGAGGCAGTCAGAGACACTAGTCAAGAGGGAAGGGTAGAGATCAGGAGAGTACAGATAAATTTGCTTGTCATCCACATAGAAATTATATTGGAAACCAAAGGAGCTAATGAGTTTACCAAGGGAGGCAGTATAGATGGAGAACAGTAAGGGACCAAGTACTGAACCTTGGGGGGGACCAACAGAGAGGAGTTGGGGAGAGAAGAAGCAGAGCCAGAGAAAGAAAAACTGAAAGAGCGCTGGAAGAGGTAGGAGGAGCACCAGAAGAGAGCAATATCTTGTCGACCAATATTGCGGAGGATGAGAAGAAGCTGTGTATGATCAGCAATGTCAAAAGCCGCAGAAAGGTCAAGGAGAACAAGGATAGAGTAGTGACCACGAGATTTTGCAGTGAGTAAATAATTGGATACTTTGGTCAGTGCCGTTTCCACAGAGTGCTTAGCGCAGAAACTAGACTGAAGTGGGTCTAGCAGAGAGTTGGACTCAAGGAAGTCTGTCAATCTCACATACACAACTCTTTCAAGGAACTTGGATGAAAAAGGCAGTAGCGAGATAGGACGGTAGTTGGACGATGAGTTAGGGTCAAGATTGGGCTTCTTTAGAATTGGGGTTACAGTTGCATATTTGAAGGGCGATGGAAATATGCCGGAGGGGAGAGAGAGATTAAGAATTTTAGTGAGAGGTACAGAAAGAGAAGAAGACAGAGTATGGGTGAGATGTGAGATAATTGGATCTAGGTAGCAGGTGGTGGAGCAGGAGGACTGGAGCAGAGCAGAAACCTCTTCCGCTGTAGCGGATGCAAATGAACATAGAACAGCAGTGGGAGTAAGGTTAGGGGAAGTATTGTAAGGGGAAGAAGAAAGATGAGAGATTTCTTCCCTGATTGTAGCGATCTTGTCAGTGAAGTGAGTTGCAAAGTCTGAGGCGGTCAAGTTAGTAAGTGGAGGAGTAACAACACGGCGAAGAAGAGAGTTAAATGTGTGAAATGGTGGTTTGGGTTCTCGGGAGAGTGTGGTTATGAGGGTATTGAAGCAATTTACTTTTGCAGAGGAAAGAGCCAAGCTGTATGAGCACAGCGTAAATTTATAGTGGAGAAAGTCAGACACACAGTGAGACTTTCTCCAACAGCGTTCAGCAGTTCTGGAGCATTTTTGGAGATATTGAGTCAGCTTGGGGGCACTTGCTGCATTTAAATGTAGGAGGTTCCATGATGTCTAGTTGAGAGGAGAGGGTGGAATTGTAGAAGGAGGTTGCAGAGCTAGGACAGGTGAGGTTTGAGATAGGTAAAAGGAGAGTTTGGAGATTAGTGGGGAAATGCTATAGGTCAAGACATTGGAGGTTTGATGTTCAGACGGTGGTGTCAATTGGGTCTTAGGTATGCCGATGTCAAAAGTCAAGATGGTGGTCAGATAGAGGAAAAGGAATATTGGAGAAATTAGAGGTGGTACAGAGATTGGTGAAGGTGAGATCAAGAGTGTTTCCCGCTCTATGGGTTGCTAAATTGGACCGTTACCTAAGGCCAAAAGAGGAGGTTAGATGAGCAGACGAGAGGCATCAGTGTAATTGGGATTTTTAATTGGGATATTGATATATCAGACTTTATTACAGCAGTATTGGGGCTTGATAATTCTGAAATCAGGCTGTTGAATAAAGATATGTGAGGGTCAGATAGGTTTGAAATAAAGCTGAGGGAGGGGGTATGTATCTAGGCAGAGAGATGCAGGGATAGTTATTCAAATAAAAAACAAGCATATCAATAAAAGAATGGAAGGGTCAGAGATCAGAGGGGAAATAGAGGAATGCATATAGGTGAATTAAACAATTACATACAAGGCTAGCAAAACTACACATTAGCATGACAGATCAGATATAAAGGAAAGAAAATATACAATGCACACAGGATATATAAAATAAAATCAATGTACAGGGTGGTTAAATTAAATATAAATGATGGTGTGCAGGATAGAGTCTTCCAGAAGGCTACCATTGCGTATTGCAGACGATCAGCTTATGGAGCACTGACTTTCTTGCAGCAGTATTGGGGCTTGATAGTTCTGACATCAGGCTTTGCTTATTGCAGACGATCAGCTGATGAAGCACTGACTTTCTTACAGCAGTATTAGGGCTTGATAGTTCTGAAATTAGGATTTGCTTATTGCAGATGATCAGCTGATGAAGCACTGACTTTCTTACAGCAGTATTGGGGCTTGATAGTTCTGAAATCAGACTTTGCTTATTGCAGACGATCAGCTGATGAAGCACTGACTTTCTTACAGCAGTATTGGGGCTTGATAGTTCTGAAATCAGGCTTTGCTTATTGCAGACGATCAGCTAATGGAGAACTGACTTTCTTACACCAGTATTGTGGCTTAATCGTTCTGATATATATATATTATAATCAAGATACGCTTATGATATTACATATATTTTTTTTAATTGTATTTTATGTATATCATTTATTATTATATGTATAATATATTCTAAGTTAATTAAATCATCTTATTAATATATTATACATATATCTTTTAATTCTAAGTGTATTTTGGTATTAATATATAGATTAATAAAAAAATACACTTGTTATTAAATTATATATGTATTAAATATGTATAATATGCTAATCAGATTATATAATGAATGTATAATATATTATGATAATGTTTGATTGTAAATTATTTTATTTTTAGGCACTAGGGGGACAGACTGAATACTCAGGCAGTCCCCCTGCAGACAGTCTCAGACTGCTTTGCGGCCATAAGATTGTGATGTCTGTCCCGATCACATGGCCCTGGAGGGCCAAAATTGAGGCAGGAGGACTGCCTATCTCCAGAGGCAGTCCCCCCGGACTGGTATCACCACAGATCACCAGTCCAGGTAAGTCTGCAGGGACAGGGGAGCTAATGATCGTTAGGGCGTACTATGCAGCCCTAATGGCATTTAGTCTCACTAAATGCAAGTTGGCATAACGCTCTAATGGCGTGAAGGGATTAACAATAGAGATCTTTTGTCCAGTAATTGATCCCATTTTGTAGATGTGGACTGGTCTTCACTTTTGTATGCTATTATTTTGAGTCGTCTACATCCTCTAGGTATTATATTGTCAGTAACATAAAAGCTAAGTTTCTGTTAAGCACCATTCTTAAACCTTACTTGTGAAGGAACCAGAATGTAGAAAGACAGGTGAAACAGACAGAGATTAGCACTGAGTGTTCCTCCTGCTCAACGGAGGGAGTAGGGGATAGGAACTAAATAGTGCTCAAAATGGGTCAGAATACAACAACCCCTGAGTGTAAAGCAGATACCAAAATCCAACTAGAAACTAGTAAGATCACAAGGAGTTAATATTTATATAATACAGTTTCAATAATAAATGTCAAAATCTATAGCAACAAATGTGGCTGCTATAGATTTTCACATTTAATATTATCTGGCAGAACCCAGATATGAAGATAAATCGTTTCCAAACAGTTTTACTAATCACATTGGGAGACAACAGGCCACTGCTGGCACATAACCACTTCAGTGCATAACTACAGTATTGAATGCACCAAGAATGATATTTTCCCTATGTCAAATACTTTAGCAGGATTAACGGGTTGTTTGGAAATCCAGCAGCTTCTGTACTTTGATAAATGCCTTTAAAGTCTTAGGACAGGCCTCACAACTGTCTCACATTCGGCCAAACAATCCATAGTTCAAGCTCCTTTCCCCCTGTTCCAAATTAGTTTCTTTGTGTCTCACATACAGGGACTCGAGAGAACTGTGCCCTGGCTGCATAGCATGAGTGTATAATTAGTAGCATTCACACTGTGTGACATAATAGGAGCATACAGAGAGCACTTCTCTCCAGATGTTTTGGACTACATGTCCCCTGATGCTTTGCCTGCATTATGGATGTAAGAGCATTCGAGGAGATGTAGTGCAAAACATACTGAAGGTTAGCTACCCCTGCTTTAGATGCACTTCTGTGTTGGGGTTGGGCATCGAGGCTGTCTGTCTGCCTCCTGTGCTTGACTCCAGGCTAAACCAAACCTTCAGTAGGCAAACCTAACCCCATTCTATGCTTGTCCACCCATTAAGTGATGCAAGATATCTAATTGGCAATGCTACCACTCAGGTCCTGCACACACATCCTTATTCCATAGCCCCCAATACTGGGAGGTAAGCTCAAAATACAATAAAGATCAAAGACATTGGGGTGTGATAAAAACAAACATGTTTTTTCCCTTTCATCTCCCTGCAAATTAAGCTAATGTTTTGCCATACTTCCTAAAGCATCAGTGAAGTGATTTTGGTGCATAGATCATGGTCCTACTCTCTGCCTACACAATTGTCTGCCACTAAGAAGTGAAATTATGTTACTTCTGCATAGTTTCCTATACTTGGGAAAAAAAGTATGTTTTCATTCTATTTTTGATTAAGAGTTATGTTTTTACTGGGGGCGAGACTGAGAAATACAAAACAGAACATTGTCTATCTTGATCTTTTTCTTAGGGCTGAATTAAAGTTATTTTAAACTGAAGTTTGCTCTGAATTAAATGTTTTGTTGCAGAAAGTTCAATGTTTTAGCCAGCTAATCACTTTTGATATACAACAAAGAATACATAGAAAATGTAACAATCTTGAAGACTACTGGCACATCAAGAAAAGCTACTACATACACTACAAAGCGGTGGGAATTTTGTAGCTATTTTATTCTCCTTTTGTGATGTACATCTTCTCTTTCTTTCTCTGTAAAAACTGGATGTTATAAAAGTTCTGTATTAAATACTTATGTGCAGTTAGTCTTGGCTAATACAATCATGACTTCTCTAAATTTTTAAAAAGCTTAGTGTGTCCTAACAAACAATGGAACAATAACTGAAGGGGATCAGCCACAACTTTATTTAAAGAAAAACAGCTATTCTATATAATAATTATTTAGAATAAAATATTGCATGCAGTAAAGATGCAGGTATTATTTTGTAATGCATACCTATTTTTTGTAATTCTTTTTGTAATTTAGAAAAAACTAAATATTGTTACAATTAGAGGTGCTATGGCTCATTACAGCACTGGAATGATTTGTAAATTCGGTTCTTTACTTTTATGCCAAATATGTAGCTATGCCCCTCTGGCCAGGTGTGAAACTTTGCATCCCAAAATATTCATATGTATTTTTTGCCAGACCTGCTTGCTGCCCACCTTTTGGTTGCATTGCTTAGTAGACCATAGGCAAATCATAAATTAGAAGCAGGAGCCAGGTTTTCTGCTAAAATATATATCCCAAAAAAATATCAATAATATTCAAGACATAGTGATAAAGTGCACAATAAAAGAATAAATGGTACTTACGAGACTTTATGGTAATATTTTAAAGCAATATAAAACTACATAAGGTGCATTTAAATTCTGTACAAATAATATATAAATGTGTATACACACAACATGATTGAAACTGCGCTTACAATAATTTGTAATAAATTCCACATCAGCACATATAAGGAAAGGGAGAAAGAGCAGACATCGTACAAAAACCTTTAGCAATATACAAATATAAAAAAGGAAAAATGGTCAATCACAAATATAGAGCAGATAAAGTACTGCTCAAAGCATTCAGCCTCAATTGAGAAGCACACTAAGGCAGCTATCAGAATGCAGTGATAAAGTATAGGTATCAAATCCACCATAACTTTGGGCAGGTAAGTAAAACAAACCTTTATTCCCTCAGCACAAGATTAAAAATGGACTGTCCCACAAATGTAAAACCTGGATAAGCGAAAATTGCATAAAATAATCAGAAATAGATGAAAGATATTTCTTGTCCACATCTGTTACCTGGTGGTCAATAAACGTGTCTCACCATAAGGTTTAGGGGTTTTAGCCCTATAAGGTAGTGATCAAACAATTGAGATATGGTGAAACACCCCGATATTAAGATATCAAATATAACTTTCATTGTAACACCTAAAATTACCCAAAACAAGGATATATATATAAAGAACCCTCCCAGTAAGCTGGAGGGTTAAAAACATACCATATGTTTCCAGTAAATTAGCATAAATTAAAAAAACTACCAGTTTAAAGGTTCACTCTAGTGATAGCTGTACGATTCTATAATGAAAAAACAGGAGGGGGGAGGAGGAAGGGAGTAAAAGGGTGGGTTCCATTCAAATATATTATAAAAGTCTGCACATATATAGGGTTAATAAACTAATCCCATGTGCCAGGGATAATTGTATCTAAAGAAATAACCTAAGGTTTAGAACAGTGAAATATAAAATATCTCCCACTGTATTTAATCAGATTTTATATATTTGAAGTCTATGTATATTTATGAAATTATTTATGTAATTATAATTTCATTCTAAGTGTATTTTGATATATATATATATATATATATATATATAATCTCAAAATACAGTTAGAATAAAATTGCATATATATATCATTTTTAAAATATTATTTTATTTATTTATTACTTATTTGTATTTTATATTATATATGTGTGTAATTTAATACGTGTATTTTTATATTAATATATGTATATATTAATATAAAAATACACTTAGCATGACATATATATAAGATATACAGACGTATATTATATTTATATATGTCTATATATCATATATTTATATATTTTTATATATATATATATATATATATATATATATATATATATATATTTACATGCATACATACACACACATATCTAATTATATTTTTATTTATTAACTATTTTTTATTTTTATTTTACACATGCAGGGAGACTGCCTGTCAGTTCAGGCAGTCCCCCTGCAGGTAGATACACAGGCACCTATTGCGGTCATGTGACCGCTCTGTTAGAGCGATCACATGGCCGCGGGGTCCTTATTCACCGAGGGGGGGCTGCCTGGGCTGTCAGGCAGTCCCCCCAAGACCGGGAGTGATGCAGATCGCTGGCAGGGGAACGACGGTGATTGGGTAAGTAAATATTATCGTGATGACGGTTCACGACCGTCATCGGTCCTCAATGGTATTTTTTCCGATTACGGTCCTGAACCATCAGCGGTCGTTAAAAGGTTAAATTAGGCACTTTAAAAAAAAAAAAAAGTGTCTGAAATGTAATGTGTAGTAATTGCTGCCTCTTGAATTTAGCTCCACTGAGCGAATGAAACCAGGAAGTAAAATTACCTGTTGTCTGCTTGAAAGCCAAGGGGATGTAACCAGCCTTATTTATAAAAGTGTCTGTTATTGAATTCTGCACTTTTTGCAAAATGAAAAAAAGACACTCTTCACACATAAAGCTTTTTAGCAAGTTAAAGTTGTTTAGAGGTCATTTTACATTAAAAAAACCCAAACTATTCAAAACAAATTTAAGAAATAAAGATTTGCTTAAAAAGAACAGATCATATATAAGAGAAATTAGTTTCCCTAGCACAACTTTATTCATTGCCTAGAAATGACTGTGGGAGAAATGGAAATAGCAGGTCCCATGTTTCCAATAAATGCTACATGAATACTTTTTAAAACAAAATGTACTTGGCAATAACAGAGTTAAAGATAAGATTTTTTTATTTTTTTTAAAAGACTAACTCAATTCCACGTCAATCTTTTCTAAACAAATATCATAATGATGTTTTGCATCTCACGACCCCCAATTCCATTACAGAGATCAGCAGGGGTGTTCCATTAATTTTCATGTGTGTATATTTTTTTAGAACTTTCTCCAACTGTCACTTTTTATGCATCTTCCATACTGCCGACAAAAATACTACTTCAAGCTTTTCATAATCTGTCATTTGTGTGACACTTGTGAAGCCTAATATTAGCAACATCATTAATGGGCAGGAGATGTCAGATTACGTTATACTATTTGGTGTATTGCAGCTTTTTAGATAATAATAATAAATGCGATTTTCCAGTCTTATATGCATGAATCTAACTAAAAGATACATGTTACTATTCCCTACAAAGCAAAGACTAAACAGTAATCAAATTCAAATTATACGTATTGCATTAAGCTGTTCTAAAAAGCTTTTCTAGTCTGTATAACCGCAATACACATCAAGCACAGGTGAGCATTAGTCCACCACATTCAAATGTAATGGCACATTAGCAGAGATTTGTATTACTAAGCTACGTGGCCCTAGATAACAATACACTGTTCTTCCATCCTCTCCACAAAATATAAGATAAATAATGTTGTTGTTTTTTTTACTGTGTTTTATTACAAGATCCATGTAGACAAGGGCTGTCCAACCTCTTGCCCCCCAGATGTTGCTGAACTACAACCCCTATGATTCCTTGGCTATCTGTTTCATTGAAAGAATCCTAAGATTTGTAGTTCAGCAACATATGGGGGGCCACAGGTTGGACAGGCCTGATGTAGACCAATGGTTTTCAATCCCTGAACTAGAATCCAAAATTGGGCCACCATGAAATCAATGGAGAACTCATGACTTGTCATTATTCATCAAACTACTGCAAATGTCCATGATGAGTATGCTTTAAACACAGGGAAGATTTAAGTTAGACCATTCTCCAATAAATCAATCAATCATCAATAAATAAAAATATGTTAGCAGACATTACACTACAATTGAAGCATAGCGTTCTCAAGCCTGTCACTACCATCCAAAGTTGGCACCATTTTTGTCATAACCATCGAAAATACTAATAGGGGACATGGTGCCCAAGACTCGTTGCACCATAACCACTGCAAAATACTCTGCCCAAGACTCTTTGCACAATAACCACTGGCAAAGATCTATTGTGGTTATGTCAGTTTAAGACACAGGTAGGCAACTTCAACCTTATTACTTATTTAGGCATGGAAGTCTTGCATTAATATAAATGGGATAGTATGTGTTGTAATTTAGTGAAGCAAGAAGTGCATTTTTATCTAAGTAGCAAATTAACCAGATGACAAGGAGTGCTTAGAAGTGTGACTGGTTGTTTTGATTATTTTTTGGGGGGGTTTTCACAATAAAATTAAATTTATATCAGTGATTGTATTGCTTTTAGATGACATCTCACTCTCTGTAACCAGGCACATATATTGTAATTATGAAATGTGACTAATTGTTACTCTTTATAGCATGAGTCAAAATACTAGGGTTAAACTGTGATTTGTTTACTGCTTATAATTCAGGTTATATCATCATGTTTCTGTAATTAATTATATACTGTGCAGTTATTAACTTCTTGTATTATGTCACCTCCAACTTCAGCAATTAGGACTGGACCGAATTGACTGATAATTATATGTAAGTGCATTGCATATCACCACCCCGTACATACTTAAAGATTCAATAAAGACTCAATCAAAGAGAGAATATAGGGCTGAATTCTATGACTAGTGACAGGTTTATTTCTGGTAACTAAAAAAGCTATTTTCATATCTGTTCCTATAACTGTGATGGTTCCATCACCTGTTCCACAGCTACTGGAATATAACATAGTCAGGCATTGATTGGATAACTTCATGACAAACATACTGAAGATTGCAAAAATAATGATTATTATTACTGCAAAAGCATATGCTCACAATCTTAGATTGCCACATAACAGTTTACAGACTTAAAAGAACACTATAGGGTCAGGAACACAAATATGTATTCCTGACCCTATAGTGTTAAAACCAGCATCTAGCCCCACTGCAACACCCCCCACCCCCGTCCCTTTGCCTCCTTAAATATAGTAACTTCTTACCTTTAATTTAGCCTGCTGGTGCTGGCTTTGTCCCTGATCCTTGGTTAACATTATCAGAATATAATGTTATTATGGTGATTTCAGCCAAACACAATGATTCCCCATAGGAAAGCATTGGACTGGCTGAGATTGCCAAGGAGGTGGGGCAGGGTGCGGATCCAAACGCCACCCTGGACAATCAGCATCTCATCACAGAGATGCTTTGAATCAATGCATCTCTATGAGGAAATATCTGTGTTTCAGTGCAGAGGGTAGAAACACTAAATGGCAGTGCTGCTTATTCTGCAGCACTGTCCAGGGACCACCTCTACTAACCACCTAGGAGTGGACAGTGGAGTTATCCCTAGGCAGTAATGTAAACACTGTATTTTCTCTAAAGTATTTACTGCAAGAAGCCTGAAAGGGCCGATTATCTCAGAACAAATACAATAAGCTGTAGTTGTTCTGGTGGTGACTATAGTTAGGAGCAGGGCTGGACTGGGAAGAAAATTCGGCCCGGGCATTTTTTAATTACAGCGGCCCACTACAAAGGGGGCGGGGCCAGATAGGATGTGTTTTGTCATCACCAATGACAAGCACGCCCCATCACAAAGTGAGCATGTTGGTTCAATGCTCTTCCAGGGTAGACCATGCGCAGAGCTCTGAGAAAAAGACCCTGTATTTGTTCTGCACGTTGCAAGCAAATTCAATAACATGCTTGCACTGTGTTTGCTTGAAATTTGTCTCTGGTGTCTCCATAGTTGGGATACCAGGAGACAAAAATGCTAGGAAAGCATATTGTGCAGTGTGAGGGTGCTGTGTGTGTGTGTGTGTAAGGGGTGTAGTGTGTGTGCGAGAGGGGTGCAGTGTGTGTGAGGTGTGTAGTGTGTGAGTGATGGGTGCTGTGTTTGCGTGAGGGTGCTATGTGGGTAAGGGTGCTGTGTGTGTGTGCTGTGTGTGATTGGGTGCTGTGTTTGCATGAGGGTGCTATGTGCATGTGAGGAAGCTGTATGTGTCAGGGGTGCAGTGTGTGTGTGGGTGCTGTAAGTGTTAGGGGTGCAGTGTGTGTGTGCTGTGCATGTCAGGGGTGCAGTGAGTGTGTGCTGTGGGTGTCAGGGGTGCAGTGTGTGTGTGTGAGGGTGCTGTAAGTGTTAGGGGTGCAGTGTGTGTGTGCTGTGAGTGTCAGGGGTGCAGTGTGTGTGTGTGTGCTGTGAGTATCAGGGGTGCAGTGTGTGTTAGTGTGTGAGTGAGGGTGCTGTGAGTGTCAGGGGTGAAGTTTATGTGAGTGAGTGTGTGAGTGAGGGTGCTGTGAGTGTCAGGGGTGCAGTGTGTGTGTGAGGGTGCTGTAAGTGTTAGGGGTGCAGTGTGTGTGTGTGTGAGGGTGCTGTAAGGGTTTAGGGGTGCAGTGTGTGTGTGTGTGTGAGGGTGCTGAAAGGGTTTAGGGGTGCAGTGTGTGTGTGCTGTGAGTGTCAGGGGTCCAGTGTGTGTGCTGTGAGTGTCAGGGGTCCAGTGTGTGTGTGTGAGGGTGCTGTAAGTGTTAGGGGTGCAGTGTGTGTGTGCTGTGAGTGTCAGGGGTGCAGTGTGTGTGTGTGTGTGTGCTGTGAGTATCAGGGGTGCAGTGTGTGTTAGTGTGTGAGTGAGGGTGCTGTGAGTGTCAGGGGTGCAGTTTATGTGAGTGAGTGTGTGAGTAAGGGTGCTGTGAGTGTCAGGGGTGCAGTGTGTGTGTGAGGGTGCTGTAAGTGTTAGGGGTGCAGTGTGTGTGTGTGTGAGGGTGCTGTAAGGGTTTAGGGGTGCAGTGTGTGTGTGTGTGTGAGGGTGCTGAAAGGGTTTAGGGGTGCAGTGTGTGTGTGCTGTGAGTGTCAGGGGTCCAGTGTGTGTGCTGTGAGTGTCAGGGGTCCAGTGTGTGTGTGTGAGGGTGCTGTAAGTGTTAGGGGTGCAGTGTGTGTGTGTGTGTGTGAGGGTGCTGTAAGTGTTTGGGGAGCAGTGTGTGTGCTGTTAGTGTCAGGGGTGCAGTGTGTGTGTGCTGTGAGTGTCAGGGGTGCAGTGTGTGTGTGTGTGTGTGTGCTGTGAGTGAGGGTGCTGTGAGTGTCAGGGGTGCAGTGTGTGTGTGTGTGTGTGAGGGTGCTGTGAGTGTCAGGGGTGCAGTGTGTGAGTGAGGGTGCTGTGAGTGTCAGGGGTGCAGTGTGTGTGAGTGAGGGAGCTGTGAGTGTCAGGGGTGCAGTGTGTGTGAGTGAGGGTGCTGTGAGTGTCAGGGGTGCAATGTGTGTGAGTGAGGGTGCTGTGAGTGTCAGGGGTGCAGTGTGTGAGTGAGGGTGCTGTGAGTGTCAGGGGTTCAGTGCGTGTGAGTGAGTGTTAGGGGTGTCTGTGAGGCTGCTGTGCCCTGAGTAATTACCTGCTTACCTTTAGCCTGGGAGGGGGGATCCTGCTGCTGCTGCCATCCATCCCTGGTGGTCCTAGTGGTGAGGCTAGAGTTCACTCTCGCGAGACCCGGAGCGTTGCCGAATCTCGCAAGAGGAACCCGGCGGAGCTGTAAGTTAAAGCTCCCCCGGGTTCCTCTGCTGGCAGGCTGGCTCCCTCCCTCTCTCCCCCAAGCGGCCGCAGTATACTCTATGTGGGCCGGTGAGGGAAATCTCTGATCTCCCCACCGGCCCGCTGTAGACTACTGCAGGGCCGGCGCTCGGATAGTGCCGGCCCTGCATAGACCAGCAGGAGAGATCCTGGGACCTCCCCTGCTGGCCTCGGTCCACGGCCACCGCGGCCCACCGGGCATTTGCCCTGTGTGCCCGATGGCCAGTCCGGGCCTGGTTAGGAGGCTACATTGTGACAGTACAATATATAAGCAGAGAACACTTGGGTTCTACACATTCTGATGAAGACATTCTCTCACAAAGATTTCTCACATTACCTAGGTAATCTGCACATTACCTAGTTAATCTGCACATTACCTACTAGGCACTAGTTAAAGTGCAAAATAAGATCTTTTGCTGGAACAACAGCAACGTTTAAGAAGCAAGTTAGTACAATCAAACAAGAATCAAGTTAACAATGTTATTTATTTAGCAACAAAGAAGCAAGTTTCTGTTACAAAACTGCAATAGAAAGAATCAAACGATTAAAGAAATGAATTTGCTAAACAAACATATAAAACTATGCTTACTTATTAGTGCAATCTAAAGATTGGCGACACTTTGAATTACATAGCAATCGTTTTTTGCGACAAGCACACCTATTTTGTGGTATATTTTCGATTTGCAGTCACATTTTCGGAAACCCTGCCCAGTACCAAGGGATTGTTTGATTGCTGTTTGACGTAAAGATATTTCTACAGCAGGGAAATCTTTCGTTAAAAATCTCTCTTTGCAAACACTGAATTCCAATTTGGCATACAGTTGTTTTTCAAAATACCCGTTTTAGTACCAAGTTTATAAAAGCCATCCTCTGTTTTACTAAGAACCACAACTAAAAATTGAGCGGGCATCAGTTTTTGCTCTGTCCACTTCGGGTACTTTAATTCTCACAGTGACACCTTCGTCGACATTTGGTTGCTTTGCATTAGAAACTGCTAACATTTTCTTTGCTTGCTTTTCTAAACCTTTCTAAACCACATAGTCACATACCTCCTCTTCAAAACAGTTATCCCGAACTGGTAAGAAACAAGGAGCCCTCCACCACCACAAGAGAGCGAGCGCCTTCCTGCACATTATGCAGCAACCACCCTGAAATGATCCAGCAGATGCTCTCATCATCATCATATTTAAAGGACTGTCGGAATCAGTGGTCCATGAGCAGACCTCTCCTTGGTCTCATTAACCTCAATGAGAAGTGTTTCTCGGACTTATGGAGCAGCATTGTTGTTAGTAGCCAGCCCCCTCTGAGAAGCAACAAGCGATGCATCTATGCTTTGAGAATTCATATGGAGGTCATTAAAAAGGAACTTGCTCACAAAAGAATCGAGACAGGTTCACACAGAATCTTTCTGCATTCAGACGAGAAGTGAACAACTCTGCAGAGACTGCACTGAAAGGGTAAAACAGGTTCTGCTGCGAGGACGTTTTGTAATAAATAATTTCTTCTTTACCGAGGGAAAGAAACAAACTTTTGCACTGAAAAAGGATGAAACAGGTTTCTCCAAATATGTTTTGTAATAAATCATTTCCTCTTTCCCCGAGGGGAAAGAAACAAACATTTTGCACTTTAACTAGACGGAAGCAGTTAATGTGCACATTACCTAGGTAAAGTGCGGAAAACTCTCAATTCTGCACTTTAACTGAGCAAATCAGTTAATCTGCAGATTAACTAGGTAATGTGCACATTAACTGATTTCTCACTTTAACTGTAACATATATATATTGTGTAAATATATATATTTGTGTGTGTGTATGTATAAAGTGTACCATCTTCTGCACTGTCTGCTTGTTTGTTTTTTCTCCCTCTCCCCCCTCTCTCTGATCTTCAGAAATATATTTATGACCCTCTGCAAGAATATTGTCTATTTTCTATCAAACCTGTGTCTTATCTGCACTCATGTCGCTTTAACCCCTTTATTAAAACTCAACTTTGGATTCTATTTGTCGTCTTGCTCAGAAATGCTTCAGACTTGAGAGAGGTATGTTCTCCCGAAAGCTTGTCATTAAAAAAAATCTGTTAGTCCAATAAAAAAGGTATTACAATATATGAATTATATCTGTTAGACAAATAAATGAATAAAATATACCACTCAAAATGCAGTCACTCTTTCTCTGAAAACAAAACAGACAAGAGAGACATAGGGTAATATAGTTAAAACTACAAGTAAAGATATGAGTTTGTCTCACTCACATATAGGGAGCCACTTAAAAAGCTGGCTCAGACTGCATGCCTTGAACAAGTATAGGATTCCAGCTGGGCACCTCTTGGTATTCTTGTATCATGTACCTCCAGGATGCAGTGTAGGGGGTTACATAAATATTTATTGATCCAAATAGGAAACAAATTAAAATCAAGAAATACTCAAAAAAGTCCCATAAAAGGAGTCCAAACACCTAATGCGTTTCAGAGATTGCCATAGTCAGAGGCGATGTCCTTGTCGGTGGCATGGATCTTTTTAAACTGTCTATTTGGCGCCTTTTCTCCATAACCGCGTTTTTTCCATTTCTGGACTTCGACGCTGGGTCGCAAGCTGCGTCATCACGTACCTGCGTCTTTGTTTACTTCCAGTTCCGGGTGTTCATTTCCGGGATCGGCGTCAAGACGTATGTAGCTGAAAACGTCTGAAGCCATCTGTAAATGCCCATAAACTGGCCAAATGACACTTTCAAAGAATAAATATTTTAAAAAAATACATAAACAGTTTCTCCTATTAATACATATTGTCCTCAATAACTAAATTAATTTCGGAATTCTCATGTGTCTGGATAACCTTCAATATATAAATAGAATACATATGTAGTAAAAATAAAACTAATTGATTCCACACGTGGAATCAATTATTTTTACTACATATGCATTCTATTTATATATTGAAGGTTATCCGGACACATGAGAATTGCGAAATTAACCCCTTAAGGACGGAGCCAAATGTACACGTTGTGAACGAAACAAAATGTAAACAAAACCTGGCATTTGCGCTATATGTCTGTCCAACCGTAATTCACCTCTTTCATATTAAATACACCCACACTTATTATATATCATTTTATTCAGGGGAAACAGGGCTTTCATTTAATATCAAATATTTAGCTATGAAACATAATTTAATATGAAAAAAATGGGAGAAAATAAGATTTTTTTTATTTTTTTAGTTCTACATGACATTTTAACGGTCAATGTCATAATACTGTTTGCTTTTACTGCAATAAAATAAACATATTTGTATTCAGCAAAGTCTCACGTGTAAAACAGTACCCCCTATGTACAGGTTTTATGGCGTTTTGGGAAGTTACAGGGTCAAATATAGCACGTTACATTTGAAATTGAAATTCGCCAGATTGGCTACGTTGCCTTTGGGACTTTATAGTAGCCCAGGAAAGAAATTTACACCCATAATGGCATATCATTTGCAATAGTAGACAACCCAAGGTATTGCAAATGGGGTATGTCCAGTCTTTTTTTAGTAGCCATTTGGTCACAAAAATGCAAAAAACGTCACTTTTACTGGCGATATCATCGTTGTAATACATTTTACTGTTTTGAAACACTAATATTTGTGTTCAGCGAAGTCTCCCGAGTAGAACAGTACTACCCATGTACAGGTTTTATGGTGTCTTGGAAAGTTATAGGGTTAAATATAGTGCTAGCAAATTAAATTCCCTTTACTTTCGGCATGGGTTGTCAGGCAGGTCCCGCTAATTGTAATTAATAAAGATACCTAATTATGTAAAAATATTATATAAATATATATTTAGAATTAATATATTAACCCCCTCTTGTTTTATATGTATATAGATATATATATAATTTTTTAAAAATATATTTATTTATATATAGGTATATATATAGTGATATATACGTATATATTTTTGTATATAGATATATATATTATTTTGTTCTACGTGTATTTTGATATATATATTAATATCACAATACAGTTAGAATGAAACAACACACATCTATATATTTTATTTTTTAACATATTTACATATTAAATTTTTTTATATTATATATAAATATATATATAACAATAATTATATATATATTTAATCAGTATCAGTCTACGTGTAATTTGATATTAATATATATATATATATATATAAATAGTAAAATACACCTAGACAGTATGTGTGTGTATGTATGTATATATATATATATATATATATATATATATATATATATATATATGTAAAATATATATATATATATGATCTAAGTATATTATTATTTTTTCACTTATTTTAACTTATTTTATTTCCAGCCAGCAGGGGGACCACCTGTCATTACACGCAGCCCTCCTGCTGGCAATGCAGGAGGCAGCTATCCTGGCCATGTGATTGTGAGGTCCTCGCAAGGACCTCACTCTCACATGGCCGGGGGGGCTGCCATGGGGTCGGACGCGGGGGGATCCCTGGGAGTCCCCCCAACCGCGATAGCCGGCGTGGGATCGCCGGCGACCGGGTAAGTATAGAAAGACCGGAGGGCGTACTATTACGCACAGCGGCGTTTAGAGCCGCCTAAAATAGGGCAGTCTTGATTTTAATTTGTTTCCTGTTTGGATCAATAAATATTTATGTAACCCCCTACACTGCATCCTGGAGGTACATGATACAAGAATATCAAGAGGTGCCCAGCTGGAATCCTATACTTGTTCAAGGCATGAAGGTCAGCCTTGATTCCATGTGGGAGATACAATATTTGAGTGGGAAGATGGTTTTATAGCTACAGCAGGTTTTGTACACAACTGCAGTTCTAAATCACAGACAAAAGACGGACAGGGACAATAGCGCTCCTTGCATATTACCTGTTTAGCTCCATAGAATGGTATGGTAATAGAGGCACCCTTCTAAACAGTGAATTGCGGAGTTTCTGGAGTCAAGGTATTTTAGATTCTCCAGTTGTAAAACCGGCCAACTGTCATCATCAGAAATTTCTATCCACGCATTGAATGTCCCATCAGACTTGGAAACTGAGTTCCAAGTGTTTTTTGTTTTTCTCACATGGCTTTGTTGCAGTGGGTGTATGTCACAATGTAATTACCAACAGCTTATCTATGACATTCCACTGATCAATAAAGGCCAACTAAGCATTTATCATTAATAAGCCTGTCTTCTTTCTTATATGAAGCAATTAATAAAATAGACGGTTTAGAACTATTAAACATGAGTAAAATACCCTAATTATGCACATCATTAGTCAACCTCTAATTAGGCTTATTAATATAGCAATCACTGCAGAAACAAATTGCATGTTACACAATGTAATATCTCATTTAAAAAAATTAATACATTTTTCTATGTGTTCTAATTATCATGGATAGAGCTATATGCCAAGTTGTGACAGTGTGAGACCATGGGAGAGGATTACTAGCACTTCATCAATGTTTATTAACTCAAAACTCATTAACTATCAGAACATAAAGATACACCAACTTAATCTCCAACTCCAACCAATTTATATCTTTCTATATACTTATTATATGTCTCAGGTAACCCTTTAAAACTATGCTAACTTGAAATGGTTAATACATACGGTTATCATACTGTGTGACTGGATACTCTGCAAGCTGTGGGACATATTCCATCTCAAGTGGAGCCATTCATACCTAGAACCAGGCTAATAAGGCACTTGAACATATGAGTTAGACCCCAATACAAGTGGTGGTGTTTTTTTGACTACACATATATGTATTAGTATCAGATGGTGTACACTATATATGTTTCTAGTATTATTTGCAGATTTTATGTTAAGAAAACTAACTGTTGAGTACAAATTTGAGTGCACCATTGGGTTTGTTTGCTTTTTGTTTTAAGCTGTGTTTCACTTTGTGGTGAGTGATGTTGGATCGTGTGCACTTTTTGTTTCTTTTATTGCTTTTGTATGTGTTTTATGCTACAGACTACAGAATAACACATTTCACAGTATTGCATTGAATGCACACAACTATAAATTTACATCTTTTATGAACAAACGGGAAGGTGAATGCTACTTATATTAAGCGCTACGGAATCTGTTGGCGCTATATAAATGGCAATAATAATAATAATAATAATAATAATAATAATGTAATGCGGGGCAATAATCGTGCATCAAAAACAAATTAACATCTCTCTCAAGAAAATAGCGTGTACAACAAGTGTAAGAAAAGCAATAACTAGCCTTTGAATTTCATTCTCATTTTCATTCTAAAAACAAAGTAATCCTTTTATAAACTACATAAAGTGAATATGGCTACTGACAACTTCCACACTGTTACAGCTCAGTAATGACCTGGCACTAAATCAATCTACACATTATTATTTAATACAGAAAACACATTCTGCAAAAATCGACTTAAATTGACACATTTAGATTTTTATGTATTCAACTAAAGACATTCACTTTTTGTATTCATCTTGGACAGAAAAGTCTGCTGTGAGTTTAGTCAACTTGGTCTTTCGGAGGCCTGCAAATTATTGTGAGAATATTATTACTAATGTTCACATTAGAATTTGCTGCAATTCCATGTGTTTTTGGAGTATTTATTTTTAATATTTATGTATATATATATTTTTTTTTAGATATTGTTTAGATCTTGAAAAGCATTATAGCCTCTTACAAACAGAACATTTCCTTAAAAGGACACTGGCATCATAACCATTATCAGGGTTAGTCACTCTACTCCAAATCTTAGAAAATTAAATCTGAATTGCAAAATATGGGCTAAATCAGCCAAGCGTTGACTGTGCAATTCAGAATAAATTTGCTAAGAATATGAGTTTATAGAATAACCTTGTATATACATTTTGTAGTGGTTATGATGAAATACATTGTTCTTGTCTTAGCTATGGAGATCAGTCAATGCATTGCTGGCTTGAAGACACTGCACACAAGCAAAATATTTCAATCACAAGTAAACCCTCAAAAGCTAGTGTCAGGATCATATCCTGACAAACAAGACTTATGTTTCTTTTATTTCTGTTCCTTTAAAACAAGTTCCTGCCCTGATTTTATTATTTACCACTAGTGGCCTCCCTTGCCACTAATTGTGGAATCTCACCTGCTCATGTTTAATTACTTGCTTCAGCTACAAAAGGCTACACCCAACTAACCTTAAGGCCTTTACATTGAAGTTGGTGATTTGCCTCAAAGACTTCAGTTCCTGGCTCCTGTGAACCTGCTCCAGACTTACCCTCAACCCTGCTCCATACCAATCTGCTCCAGAGTTACCTTCAACCCTACTCCCCATACCAACCTGCTCCAGACTTGCCTTCAAACCTGCTCCACTCTTACGTATGATTTTGACCTCTGCCTCGGTTACCAGCCTTCCTGTGTTATAAGCCTACTTCTATCACCCTTCCACTGTAACCAGCCTGCCTCTGATACCAACCTACCTGGAGATCACAGCCTTCCTTTATTATTTGCAAGTATCGTGTTTTGTGGCATATTGCCTTAATTCTGTTTTTTCTCAAGTTTCATAAAAGCACCAATAAAGTCTCAAATAACAACCCTGGCCAAAGTCTATCTGACCTGCTCAAGATCTTGACAGCTAGTGCAGAAACACATGGTGTGTCTGGTAAATATTCTTACACCATTGTAAGATTTCATTTTAATTTTGTAGTTATATTATGAACCTGAGAAAATAAGGCACAATAAAGATGTAAACATGAAACTATTTTTATGCATTTTTGATTGCGGGCTTGTTACAGTCACAGACCCAGCAGTTAGGTTTTTGCTTGACCTTCAGAGTACCCCAGTGGTCATGAAACACATTGCAAATCAATGCACTTGTCACTCAGTACACCCACTCACTATCAACATAGAAAGGATTAACAAAATAAAGCAGTTGGTTAAGCAATAACAATGATTTTTCTTACAATAGCCAATATCTTGACATGTAAGTGATTATTAATTTGCTTGGGGGGGTCGGGGGAGAACTATCAATTTAACTCCTTGTATATTGAGTCTAGAAAGTAAGTGTTTATCTAATTTAGTTAATAAATCAATATCACATCGTTGCATTACTGGCGAGAAAATAATGAGTAGCAGCAATTAGAGGCAAAGCATTGGCGGTCTCTGACAACTCATGACTAGAAAAATAGCATTAATTAATTAGCCAAATATTTTTACATCTCTACTAATTACTGCTTTATTATGATAGGCCTTATTAGTGTATAAAATGACGGTTTGGATTGAATGTACTGAAAACCTTAGTGATAGATGAAAATCCAAAGATTTCAAATAAAGAAACTGTTAAAAAAAAATCTACATTTCAGCTTCAAGGAGATAAGAATTTAGGCAATTAAGCTATGTTTCTGAATCAAAATAAAAGGTAAATTATCTTTATGATTTTTCATCCTACAGGAATAAAACTTTTTTATGAACAACACAACTTGGGGACAAACATATTCAAAATTCGTACAAATCCGTTCAGTTGTTCCAGAGATATTGAAAAGTCTCTTTGGACCGACCGCACACCTGTTTGCTTGCCCAAAACAGTTCCACAGATTCAGGCTGTGCGATCGGTCTATTTCTGCCCTGAAAAATAACAAAGTCCCATCCGAAGTTGGCGTTCGAATAGTCGAACGCACTTCAACTTCTGCCGAAGTAAAAACCGGGTTAAGTTTCCGCGGTGGTCGTTAGTTAAGTGGCAGTCTATTTTACACGAAAAAGATGACAAAGTCCCATTCAGTCTTAGTCTCCAGCCGCAGTGTCGAAGGGTAGGGGAAGGTACAGGTCAGCGGTGTTCGTTCAAATGTGTGGCTGATTTCCATTCCAGGGATTTGACGGCACACACCGCTGACCGCGTTCAACTGCATTAAAATGGCCGCCGCCACGTGTTCAATTGTCTAATGGCAGCCACTTCGACTACTTCTGCTGTATCCAAAGTGCCATATTAAATGTACCCATTCTTTGCACAACACAGGTAAAGGGCCAGAAGCAGTCTTTGTTCTTAGGTGCAGGGCCAAGTGTATGATGGCAGGAAAACAAAAGGTAGAGGTTCCCAGGCAACATGGTAGGAGGCTGTTACAACATATATTACAGATTAAACAAAAAACAGGGGGGTCTGTTACAAGGGCCTACTAAGGAAGTGTTTGTTTAGGGGTGTGATGGGTGGGGAGTCTGGATCGGTGTCGGCCCTGAGTAGAAGTCTGGGTATATATAGGCCGGGTTAGCCCCTCCCACATCTCCAGGCTCAGCCTTAACATTTGTAGTCGGGTCAATAAGCCATACATAATTCCTTGCTTATGTGTACTGGCACATTCCAGCTGGAAGCGGCGCTGATCTTAAGGGAGTGACGCGCGCACGTTCTGTGATCGAAAGCTGATTTCGACCAATTAGATTTGTAAAAAGCTTAACCCCTTAAGGACACATGACATGTGTGACATGTCATGATTCCCTTTTATTCCAGAAGTTTGAACATTAAGGGGTTAAACACATTTTTTTACTTCTCCTCATTGCCCTGTCATGGTTTCCCTTAGTGGTTGTCTGAGAGTGTGTTCCTGAGTGTTTATTTCTGGTTAATGGCTTTGTTTTGGCTTCCCTGTATTCTGGTATCCGTGACGTTTGGCTTTCCCTCTATGTTGTGTCCCATTCTGTGTCCCCGACCTCGGCAAATATTCAGACTATTCTCTGGTACGTTAAGTCCAGCCATTCTAAGGCCCGGTAAGACATTACCTTTTAGTCCTAGGTGTAATACAGTTCTTCGTGCTGGATCAACTTGTAATCCTGACATTACGACATTGCCATAGATCCTGTAGAATTGTGTCAGCACATAGCACATTGCGAGAGAAAGCCAGAGGAGAATGATTACTGTAAGGATCAATTTGCCCCCGCTTTCAGTACTTTCTTACTCAAACAGCACATCTTCAGCATGAGGTTTCTCTGACTGTTACCTCTGCCTAAAGTGCGTCCTCCTATAGTACATAAGGCACCTACTATCTCCCTATCTTCTCCCCCGCATTTTGATGGTAATATCCAAGAATGACGAGGATTTCTGAATCAAATTGAGTACCACTTTGAGGCCTCACCTGGATCTTTTCCTTCAGATAAAGCTAAGATTGGTTACCTTATGAACCAACTTAAAGGTAAAGCCTTAGCTTGGGCCAATCCATTATGGGAGAGTAATAGGAGTATTGCACATAATTACCAGGAATTTCTTGGGGAATTCAAATTAACATTTGAACCATTGGGCAGGGAGGATGATGCTTTCACTGCCCTAATGCACATCAAACAAGGGAACCGGTCTATCCCAGATTATGCCATAGAATTTCACACCTTGGCTTCTGAGGTAGACTGGACTAATAGCGGGTTAATCTCTGCATTTAAAAAAGGATTATCAAAAGTGATTCTGGACAAGATTGCTGCTAAAGATCTACCTGAAAATTTAAATGAGTTTATCACATTTGACATGCAAATTGATAATAGACTTAGAACCAGAGAAACTACCAGAAATAGAACCAGACGTATGGCTATGTCATTAGGAGAAAAGAGGGTCTATGCCTAGACTGCGGTAGAAAAGGACATATGAGGAATGCTTGTCCCATATGTCTGGAAAACGTCCGCACCTAAGGGGACAGGCCTCAGGTGTGATGGATACGTCCTGTGGGAACAAAAATAGATTCCTCCTTGATATTACGGCCAATTGTAACAAGAAGAACTTTTCATGCAAAGCCCTGATGGACTGGTGCGGCAGGAAACTTCATTGATGTACAATTTGTAAAAAAACATTCTATACCTATCAAGTAGAGATTATCACCTCTGGTTGTTGAGGCTATTGACGGGAGTCCTCCCTCTCAACCCTTAATTACCCACGAAACCTTGCCTATTAACATTTCTATTGGTGCCTTACACAAGGAAGACATAACACTCCAAATAATTGCTTCTCCTTCTTGTCCCATCATATTAGGATTTCCTTGGCTTATTAAGCACAATCTTCATATTGACTGGGCAAAAGGGGAACTATTGGAATGGGGCAAGGACTGTACTGAGAGATGTACAGTTGCAAGAAAAAGTATGAGAACCCTTTGGAATGATATGGATTTCTGCACAAATTGGTCATAAAATGTGATCTGATCATCATCTAAGTCACAACAATAGACAATCACAGTCTGCTTAAACTAATAACACACAAAGAATTAAATGTTCCCATGTTTTTATTGAACACACCATGTAAACATTCACAGTGCAGGTGGAAAAAGTATGTGAACCCCTAGACTAATGACATCTCCAAGAGCTAATTGGAGTAAGATGTCAGCCAACTGAACCAATCAATGAGATGAGATTGGAGGTGTTGGTTACAGCTGCCCTGCCCTATAAAAAACACACACCAGTTCTGGGTTTGTTTTCCACAAGAAGCATTGCCTGATGTGAATGATGAATCGCACAAAAGAGCTCTCAGAGGACCTATGATTGAGAATTGTTGACTTGCATAAAGCTGGAAAGGGTTATAAAAATATCTCCAAAAGCCTTACTGTTCATCAGTCCACGGTAAGACAAATTGTCTATAAATGGAGAAATTTCAGCACTGCTGTTACTCTCCCTAGGAGTGGCCGTCCTGTAAAGATGACTGCAAGAGCACAGCGCAGACTGCTCAATGAGGTGAAGAAGAATCCTAGAGTGTCAGCTAAAGACTTACAAAAGTCACTGGCAAATGCTAACATCCCTGTTAGCGAATCTACTATACGTAAAACACTAAACAAAAATGGATTTCATGGGAGGATACCACAGAGGAAGCCACTGCTGTCCAAACAAAACACTGCTGCACATTTACAGTTTGCATAAGAGCACCTGGATGTTCCACAGCAGTACTGGCAAAATATTCTGTGGACAGATGAAACCAAAGTTGAGTTGTTTGGAAGAAACACACAACACTATGTGTGGCGAAAAAAAGGCACAGCACACCAACTTTAAAACTTCATCCCAACTGTGAAGTATGGTGGTGGGGGCATCATGGTTTGGGGCTACTTTGCTGCGTCAGGGTCTGGACGGATTGCTATCATCGAAGGAAAAATGAATTCCCAAGTTTATCAAGACATTTTGCAGCAGAACTTAAGGCCATCTGTCTACCAGCTGAAGCTCAACAGAAGATGGGTGTTGCAACAGGACAATGACCCAAAGCATAGAAGTAAATCAACAACAGAATGGCTTAAACAGAAGAAAATACGCCTTCTGAAGTGGCCCAGTCAGAGTCCTGACCTCAACCAGATTGAGATGCTGTGGCATGACCTCAAGAAAGCGATTCACACCAGACATCCCAAGAATACTGCTGAACTGAAACAGTTCTGTAAAGAGGAATGGTCAAGAATTACTCCTGACCGTTGTGCACGTCTGATCTGCAACTTCAGGAAACATTTGGTTGATGTTATTGCTGCCAAAGGAGGTTCAACCAGTTATTAAATCCAAGGGTTCACATACTTTTTCCACCTGCACTGTGAATGTTTACATGGTGTGTTCAATAAAAACATGGCAACATTTCATTCTTTGTTATTAGTTTAAGCAGACTGTGATTTGTCTATTGTTGTGACTTAGATGATGATCAGATCACATTTTATGACCAATTTGTGCAGAAATCCATATCATTCCAAAGGGTTCACATACTTTTTCTTGCAACTGTATGTTGCACATTACCAAAAGAGTGGGCATCATTACATTACCCACTATTACGCCACAGGCCTCTGAAGTTCCCATACAATACTGGGAGTTTAAGGAGGTATTCAGTAAGAGTCAGATCAATATTCTACCTCCTCACAGATCATATGACTGGTCCATAAATCTGCTACCCGTCGCTATGCCACCCAAGGGAGCAGTGTATACCTTATCACCACAGGAGAGTAGAATAATGGAAGAGTACATCAAAGACTCCCTAAGTAAGGGTCATATACATAAATCATCCTTGCTTGCTGGTGCAGGGTTCTTTTTTGTATCTAAAAAAGATGGTGAATTACGTCCATGCATTGACTACAGGGCATTAAACAAAATCACCATTAAAATTGCCTATCCCATTCCCCTCATTTCCGAATTGTTTGACAGACTCCAGGGTGCAAAAGTCTTTACTAAACTTAACCTCAGGAGTGTGTACAATTTGGTAAGGATTAAGGAAAATCATGAGTGGAAAATAGCATTTAACACTAGAAATGCCACTAGGAGTACCTTGTGATGCCCTTTGGGTTATGCAATGCTCCGGCCATAGGCGTGCGCAACCTATTGCATTAAGGTGTGCACCCTAAAGCACAAACAAACGTCGCGTGTACATGTATAAATATATTTATATATATACATATATATATATACACATACATAGATATATACACACATACATACACTGCTGTGTGTGTGTGTGTGTGTGCTGTAAGGGTGCCGTGTGTGTGTGTGTGTGTGTGTGTGTGTAAGGGTGCTTGTGTGTGAGGGTGCTGTTAGTGTGATGTGTGTGTGTGTAAGGGTGCTGGTAGTGTGCTGTGTGTGTGAGGGTGTTTGTGTATGATGGTGCTGTTTGTGTCCTGTGTGTGAAGGTGCTGGTAGTGTGCTGTGTGTGTGTGTGTTTGTTAGTGTCCTGTTAGTGTGCTATGTGAGTGCGCCTCCCCTGCATGAGCCGACAGGGGAGATCCTGAGATCTCCCGTGCCGGTCTCAATCCATAGGCGGGCAGCGGGGATTAGGGTGTGCCCAGGCACACCTGGCACACCCTGTGCGCACGCCTATGGCTCCGGCCGTGTTCCAGGACTTTATTAATGATGCACTCAGGTACTATATTTATTAATTTGTCCTAGTTTATCTGGATGATATCATTATTTATTTCCCTGACCTTCAGACCCACCACAAACATGTCAAACAAGTATTGCAAACTTTACTTAAAAATCAACTTTATTGCAAACTGGAAAAATGCATCTTTGATCAGACTGAAGTACAGTTCTTGGGGTATAACATTTCTGCCTCTGGTTTTCAGATGGACCCTCATAAACTAGAGGCTGTTCTACATTGGCTATTACCCAATGGACTAAAGGCCATTCACAGGTTTATTAAGTTTGCTAATTATTACAGGAAATTTATCAAAGCATTCTCTTCTGTGATAGCCCCCATCACCAGTATGACACGCAAGTGGGCTAGCAGTACGATATGGTCTGAGGAAGCTAGAGAAGCTTTTGAACTTCTTAAACAAAGGTTTGCCTCTGCTGACATATTGATACATCCCGACACCAGCAAGCCCTTCATCCTGGAGGTTGATGCCTCCGAAACTGGGGTAGGGGCTGTTCTCTCTCAGAGGGAGAGTCAGGATACCCCTTTGCATCCATGTGGGTAATTCTCTAGAAAGTTGTCCCCAGCAGAGCGTAATTATGATATTGGCAACAGAGAATTGTTGGCCATTATACTAGTGCTTAAAGAGTGGCGATATCTTTTAGAGGTCCCAAGGACCCACTTTTGATCAATACTGACCACAAGAATTTGGCTTATATAGGGGATGCTAAATGACTGTCTTCTAGACAGGCTAGATGGTTTTTGTTCCTATCACACTTTAACTTTTTTATAACTTACAGACCTGGTCCCAAAAACGTGAAGGTGGACGCCTTTTCTAGACAGTTTGTTACTGAATCAATACGGGAACAAGAGACATCCCCTATTATTCCACCTGAATGTATCATCGCTTCCACTGTTCTTTCCTTGTCATCTCCTCTGCTTGGCACTATCATGGAGGCTCAGTCTCAGGCACCATGCTATAAACCACTAGATAAATTATTTGTTCCATTGGGTGAAAGAGAGAAAGTTGAGGGTTTTCCACAACAACATGACTGCTGGACACCCAGGCATTAATAAGTCCATATCCGTGATCATGAGATCATTATGGTGGGATCCTCTCAGGAAAGATGTTAAAGAATATTGCTGGCCTGTTCTGTTTGTGCAGTTTCTAAGGTACCTCATAAGCTTCCATGTGGATTGTTGCATCCACTTCCCGTACCTAGTAGTCTGTGGTCCCATTTGTCCATGGATTTCATCGTTGAACTTCCAAGTTCTAATGGCTATACCACCACCCTTATGGTGGTTGACTTCTTTTCCAAGATGGCTCATTTTGTTCCCCTCAAAAAATTGCCATCCTCTCAACACTTGGTTCTTATTTTTATACGAGAAATTGTCCGACGACATGGCTTTCCTCACAATATTGTATCTGACAGAGTTTGTGTCTCGGTTTTGGAGGGCTTTCAATAAACAGTTGGGCACTGAATTGTCATTTTCTTTCTCTTTCCATCCCCAAACCAATGGCATGGCTGAGAGGGCTAACCAATAATTAGAATTGTATTTGCGTTGTTTTGTAAATAGCACTCAGGATAGTTGGTCCGAATTGCTACCCTGGGCTGAGTTTGCTAGGAACAATGTAACCATGTGTCTATTCTGGTCATAGTCCATTCTTTGTTAATAATGATCATCATCCTACTGTTCTGCCGGCTGTTTTCTCTGACACAGATATCCCTGCTTTGGATGATCACCTTGCTTCTATTCATGATACTTGGACCAAATTTCACTCCACTCTCAAAATTGCAGCTGATCGTTTCAAATTTCATGCTGATAAACGGCGGGGTGGCAACCCTGTTTACCAAGTGGGTGAGGGGGTGTGGTTATCGCGCAACATCAAACTAAAAGTTCCTAGCATGAAGTTTGCTCCCATATTCCTTGGTCCGTTTCGTATCCTTCTTAGAATTAATCCTGTTTTGTATTCTCTGGCTCTCCCTGCCTCATTGCGTATTCCTAACACATTTCATGTTTCTTTGCTCAAACCACTTATTTGCAATAGGTATACTTTCCCAAGTGTTCCACCTCCCCGTTGGTTGTTTCTGGACAGGAGGAGTATGAAGTCTCTTCCATAATCGACTCCAGGTTCATAATAGTATTTGGTTGATTGGAGGGGTTACGGCTGGGGTAGGGTTAGGGGTTAGGAGTAGTGTTGGGGTAGGGTTAGGGTTAGGGTTGTGGTAGGGTTACGGTTAGGGTTAGGGGCAAACATGAGCTATGTTAGCCTAAGGTGAGCAATATGGATTTCAATATTACAATTCAGAGTTCAATGGATGACTCTCTGAGTCAATTAAGTTAGTTGTAAATGGTTTGACATACTAAACCACTTATGATACCATATTCAAATTTACATTATCCTTGAAACACTGAAAGAGCACTGGGAAAGGTGGAAGGAGAACACGGAAAGAACCAGGAAAGAGCAAAGTCTCATAGACCAAGATTTCAGAGGATGAGAAGTTGTTGATGATCAACAGTATTGAAGTCAGCAGAGAGGTCAAGGAGCATTGGAAGAGAGTTTTGACCATTGGATTTAGCAGCAATTAAATCATTGGTCAGGGCAGTTTTGACAGAGTGACAAGCACAGAATCCAGAGTGAAGTGGGTCAAGCAGAGAGTTGAATTCAAAAATCTAGCGTACACAACTCTCTTCCGGATCTTGGAGCCAAACGGTGATAGCGAGATAGGGAGTTAGGGTCAAGGTTGCTTTTTTGTTTTTAGAATTGGGGTGATAGTTGTGTGTTTTAAAGATTAAGGATATAGGCCACAGGACATAGAAAGATTAAATATTTTAGAGCAAGAGAAGGAGACAGAGTGCTAGTGAGATGTGAGAGAATAGGATCGATGGAACAAGAGGTGATATTGAAAGATATTGAACTAATTTTTTGTTTTCTTTTGTGGACAAAAGAGCCAAACTATACAGAGCATAGCATACATTTATTGTGGAGGAAGTCCAATGCAGAATGAAATTTTCTCCAGCAGCATTTAGCCGTTCTGAAGCATTTTTGGAAGAAACTGGTCATGTAAGTGTGCCAAGGTTGTAACTGGGGTCGTTTACAATGTTTAAATATAGCAGGTGCCATGATATGTAGTTCAGAGGAGAGAGTGGAGTTGTAGAGGAAGGTTGCAGTGCTAAGACAGGTGAGGTTTGAGATGGATAAAAGGAGAGTTTGGAGGTTGGTGGAGAACTGTTGTAGTTCAAAACAGTGGAGTTTTCTAAGATATTGATGTACCAAGGGTGGTATGATTTGGGTACGGAGTGTGCCGATGTCAAAGGTCAGCAGATAGTGGTCAGATAGAGGTAATGAAACACTGAAGGGATTAGAGGCAGTGCTGAGATTGGTGAAGATGAGATCAAGAGTGTTTCCCACTGTATAAATTGCTGAATTAGACCATTGCATGAGACTGAATTTACTCTGGGGAAAAATACCATATACTTTAAGATACAATCATATTAACACATGTAGGGGACTTCCATATTTTCATGTGAAGCATGTAAGCTGCTCTAGTAATAGATTCACAATCTGAGAATATATAGTGCAGGTCATTCAAAAAGTAATCAGACAATGTTTTGTCCATATTTCTTATGTTGCAGCCTTATGCTGCAATTGTTTAAATAATTATTTCTCGTCACAAAAAAAATTGATTTTTTACACCACTGCTAATATATTAAATAGAAACAAAACATTGACATAACCATTCAGACCCTTAACTCAGTGCTTAGATAAAGCACCCTTGACAGTGATTACAGCCTCAAGTCTTTCTGGACATGATGCAAAAATCCCCAGCCCCCCTCCCCCCGCAGTAGAGGAGCTACTGTTCCCCTACCCAGTCTGACAGGAAGTGCTCACAGAGAGCACATGACTGCTTCCAGTCAGACCGGGTAGGGGAACAGAAACTCCTCTACCACGGTCTGCCTGCTCGGCCACGCTACAGCAAGGTACAGGGAGAGGTGGGGGGAGGTAAGGGGGTTATAATGGGACACATGGGGGCTGGTGGACTATAAGAACACATGGGTGCTGGGGAGGGGGCTATAATGGGACACATGGGGGCTGGGGAGTGGGTTCTAATGGGGGCTGGGGAGGGGACTATGATGGAACATATGGGGGCTGAGGAGGGGGCTATGATCGGACACATGGAGCTATAATGGGACACATGGGGCTGGGGGCTATAAGAACAAATGGAGGCAGGGGAAGGGGATATAATGGGACACATGTGGGCTGGGGAGGGGGCTATAATGGGACACATGGGGGCTGGGGAGGAGGCTATAATGGGGCTAGGGGTTATAGTGACACATGGGAGCTGGGGAAAGGGCTATCATGGGACACATAGAGGCTGGGGAAGGGGCTAAAATTGGACACATTGCAGCTGGGGGCTATAGGGACTCATTGGGGGCTGGGGAGGGGGCCATAATGGGACACATGGGGGCTGGGGGGCTATAGGGAGACATGGGGGCTGGGGAGGGGGGTATAAAGACACATAGGGGTAATAGGGATACATGGGGACTAGGGAGGGGGCTATAGGGACACATGGTGGCTATAGGGACACATGGGGGATGGGGATGGGGCAATAGAGACACATGAAGGGATGGAAGGGGGTATAGGGACACATTGTGGGCGGGGGCTATAGTGACACATGAAGGGCTAGAGGGGGCTATAGGGATACATGAAGGGCTGGGAGGAGTTATAGGGGCACATGGAGGGCTGAGGGGCTATAGAGACACGTGAAGGGCTGGAGGGGGTATAGGAACATATGAAGGGCTGGGTGGGGGGTTAGTGGGACACATGGAGGGCTGGGAGAGAGGGCTAATAGGACACATGTGGGGATGCTGCTGAGACACATGGGAGGGCTAATAAGACATACAGGGCTGGGAGGGGGCTAATGGGATGCATGGAGGGCTAGAAGAGAGGGCTAATAGGACACATGGAGGGGCTGGGGATAATGAGACACATGGATGGGCAGGGGAGTAAAAAAAGACACAGAGGGGCCTGTGGAGAAAGCGACAGAGGGGCCGAGAGAGAATAACAAAAGACACACAGAAGGATTGGGGAAGGGGAGAATGAGACACACACACAGGAGCTGTGGGGAAAGAGACACACAGAGTTGTTGCGGCCTAGGAAAGAGGATCACAGAAGGGCTGGTGAAGGGGAGAATGAAACACACAGAGGAGCTGTGGGGAAAGAGACACACAGAGGTGTTGCAGCCTGGGAAAGAGACTAACAGAAGGGCTTAGGATGGGGAGAAAGAGACAAAGGGGCTGGTGCTAAGAGACACATAAAAAGGGGCTTGGGGGAGAAAGACACAAACAAAGTGCATCTTCACTTGTGTCTCCTGCCCTCCCTGTAATTTAGAGTTGACTGGTGAGAGAAAGACTTCATATTGAAGGGACACTATAGTCACCAGAACTACTACAGTTTAATGTAGTGGTTCTGGTGTCCATAGCCTGTTCCTCTAGGCTGAGCACCGTAAAGGCTACCTTTTCAGAGAAAAAACAGTATTTTAATTGATGCCTAGGAACATCTCTAGTGAAAGTCACTCAGACGGCCTCTAGAGCTGCTTTCTAGTGTGTCCACAGTGTGCAGCACCTATGTTGAGCATCTCCACTACTCCAAGTGTCTCACATATTCCTGCTCATTCCAGAATGCCAGGGAAAAAGAGGAAGATATCATATCCCAAGCTCCAATAATTGCCAATATTTTGCATTTGCATTGAATAAAAATGATTTAAATTCTGGTCCGCCATTATCAATTTAAATGCTTTGTTGGTTCAAAATGAGCAGATGGAAATTAAAATAAAAAATAAATAAAATAGTAAAAGCATTCGGCCAAAAAGTTAATTGCTTCTATATAATTGCGCTATTGAAATGAAATAATTGTCTATCCTTCCAATGCAATAAACTAATTTTACTACATTTCATGATGCATGATTTAAGTTTCCATTTTATTGCTTTTATCAATTTTGTACCTCAGAGTCAGAGTCACCAAAAGTAGTTTATAGTTTTTGCTTAACTCCTAAAATTAAATAAAAGAGAAAAACTTGAGTGAGAATTAACTGTGAAAATGGTGAGAGATCGTATGGAAACAAAAATAATTATTTTAAAAAAAATGCATAATATGTCAATATTATGGTTGGTCAAATATAATTTTTGGAGACAATGAATTCCAAAAATGGCTTTAATTAGGTTCAGGAGAAAACTATTGGAACTGAAAGATATTGAATGCAACTGAATTAGCACAAATACAGCAGAAGTAGCATGAAGGGAATAGAAAAATCAATTTGGAGTAATGAATCCAAATATATGTAATAAGCAAAAAAAAAAAAAAAGTATTTTTCAAAGTCAGAACACAACCGGGCACAAATAACTTCATAAAATATGAAGTATCTCATGTATACAATCTTTTTATTAGTTACGAAAAGGTTAATATTTTTCAGCTTAATTTTTATTATTAGTTTTCAACTCTTTTGCAATTTGAATTTACATCTCCACACATAGCAAACTCTTTATATTACCGATGACCCTTATATTTTTTCCATTAATTCACATTCAATGATTACCGGTAGTTATTCTTCAACCATCTCTTTTGAACTGCAAGGAAATCTAGATTAATTACTGGTAGCTATGTAGGTCCTGGGGCTAATCGTGTACAGGGTCTACCCGAAGGACATTTGAAAGAAAGATTCATTTTCAATTTTAACGAGTGGAAGTGTAATTAACCTTTTTATCTCTGGGATGTCACAGCTAGTTTTTCCAAGTTGTTACCTTCTAATACATGTAAAATTAGAATGGTAAGGAATTGCTTTACAAAGAAAATACAAAATGTAGTCTTTAAAAACAGAAAAACTACATGTAATGTGCCAAAGAGACAACACACCCTTGAGATATGTACCAAAGATAATATTAATTAGTGAATGCCACACATAAAAAAGGAAAATGACATGCATAAGCACTATGCACAGACAGTCACAGTGACCATTGGGATGAACTACACTGCAAGAAGGATGCAACTAGTAATTGATGCCAAAAGCAATGGACTGTAATGAGACTATTGGGGTCACTAAAATCATATTTTGCTAGTTGCTCCAATAACCTATATGATAGCTGTGTATGCTAATATATTGTTAATGCTTTAAAAAATAAAAGAAAAATTCTATAAAATGCTTAAAGGATGATCATAATAAAAAATAAAAAAAAACAGTGTACAGAGCTGGTGTTACCACTGAGCTACCACTGTGTTCTCTCTCAGGGTATAATAATACAATATTTTTATACTGAATTGCTTCTGTTTAAAATAATTTCAAACTTTGCAGCTTGAGGATTTTTATCTGCAGTTTTTTATTGACTATTAATTGCAAGTGGATTTATTTTGCAAATGGCTTGCAAAAAGTTTGACAAATATAACCAAGTTAAAAAAAAAAAAGTTGATATTTATTGGATATGTTTACTTCATTTGCTACTTTAAACAAACCATTGAAAACTAGCAGAGTGAAATTAAAGTGAATTTTAACTTTAAAGGGACACTTTAGTTGCCTGGACAGTGTGCCTGTCTCGCTTTCTCCTGCAGTGATAATCATGATTACATTGCAGGACTAAAACTGCCTCTAGCGGCTGTCACTTAGACAGCCACTAGAGGCGCTTCCTGGTTGCTAACGGACGTTTGGTCTCCTAATGGATGCCGAATGTCCTTACACTCTACATGACGACATTTAGCATCAGTAAAATCCCCACAGGAAAGCAATAAAGCAATGCCTTTGTACTGCACATGCATGCCCATTAGTACCCCACTTATTCTTGGCTTGATACAATAAACAATGCTGTAAGATAAAATATTTAGAATTGTCTGCATATAAAAACACACAATGCTGAGGGGATTAGGGAGGGCATTTTCAGTATGCACATGCATTGTTGTTACTGAGAGTGAAACATTCACACAATTGAAAGGAATGTAGCTTGTCCAAGTTTAAATATGGTAATTCATATATATATATATATATATATATATATATATATATACACACACATATACACACATCTATGGCATTGGAATATACATTTTGTAACTACATTACACATGCGGGAACATAAATACAATGCAAGGATTGAAATCACAATATCTAAATCTGATGTACGCAGAGTGAGCACAAAAACAAACTCACCAGGAAACTATTCACAACCTTTGCATTATATACTCTGTTCTCTACCTCTAGGCTACTTTCTAAGTAGTAACTGTAACACCCTTCCCTGTGATAGGTGAAAGTGTTTTGCTGTGTACCTCTTTCTTTTATGAGATAAGGTAATTTCTTCTGCTTCTGCTTCAGTCAGCAGTTACTGCAGCTGGTTCTCTTTCTCATGAAATGTTAGGTTTGTTTTGACCTTGCATAGTTTAGATAACAATTTCAAGTATGCCATTCTTTGGTCTTATTTTTTTTTTTTTTTTTTTTATGCACAGTAAACTAATTGCCATTTTATATATACAATGCTCTCCCATTAAATATTGAGAAGATTGGGATGGACTACACTGAAAGAAGACTGGAACTCTTAATTGATGCCAAAAGCAATGGACTTTAATGAGACCATTGGGGACACTAAAATCATATTTTGCAAATAACCTGTATATATGATATGATTTTGAACTACAAACGACAAAGTGTCTGTGGTTTTATTACCGGTTCTCCCGAGCGCTCAATTAGGAGTCTCTGGTTATCTCTCTTGGATGATTGATCCATCATAAATTTCTATATCAATTTGGTACCGTGAAACCCGGGAGTCAAGCTACGGATCTCCCATGGATCACACACGGAGATGACCTTTGTAGTTACAGCGAAACCACGCAGCTGCCACAGTAGGAAACTTTATTTCTACACTTTTTTCTTTCGCTCTCACCTACAGGGGCTTCTTCAGATCTGGGTGAGTGTCTGTTTAAAATTGGCTAACTCCCAAGAACCTGTTTTAAATTATATAACCAGACGGTGATTGCGTAAATTGCCATGAATAATGAATTGTGAACTGGAATTGCAGATTGTTGTGCCTGTCAGGTTGTAATAATTGTTGGCCTGGTAATTTGTTGTATAATTAAAATACTTATCTTCCACAGCAGATCTTCTGATCTGCGTTTAGTGTAAGTTGTAAGGCTAAGTCTCTGCGAAAATTCCTCTGCAGGGGTGTGTTGTGTGTGCTTACACACCGTTAAGTGTTTTATTGCACTTGTTAGTTATTTTGTTGTTTATACAAGATTTACACTGTGACAGACTGCTTGCCTCAACTTTAAGGTCTAGCTAACCCTAGTATAATTATGGTGAACTCTTAAAGTCTCCATGGGGAGGATATGACGGCTATAGAAATCGTGAAAAATCACCAAGGCAAAGATTCTGTGACATGCATTACATCTTTCTAAGGAAAGCAGGAATGATTCCAGAAGGGAGCCTAGATCCACAAGTATGGTATTATAAGCTATTATCAAAGTTATGAGTCGCTGCATGATGCTTCCCCTAAGGAAACTCAGCCCCCTCCTTACCCCGAGAACGCACACATTACAGATGTAATGTTACAGGTGTCCACAGTAAACCCAGTCACTGGACAGTCTTATTGGACTTGCCCCACCTGCCAGTGGAATAAACCTTGGTGGGAAGAGAAGTGCCGTAGCTGTGGTTTCCCTAGAACCCCACAGCATATGCTTATGCCCACGCAGCTGCAGGATGGGTTGGTGCCAGCCAGTGGTGGCTCAACTGTGGATATGCACCAATGATGCCCCTGGTCAGGTGTCAACCCCACAATTAAGCCAGTGGTGGGAGTATAAACCCTTAGACCAGCTGGCCATGTTAAAACAATTACCCAACCCTGAAGACTCTACTACGCTCCTTGTAAACACCCTTAAGAGTACACTTATAACTGTTCTTGGGGTGATTTAGAATCTCTGGTCCATGCTAAAGCCGGTCCAGTCATGGCCAGCATAATCAAAGATACTACTGATGTTGAAAAGCGATTTTACAAGCTGCCCCAAATGACAGAGACCAACAGTGGTTTTTGAGACAATATGATTCTGGTAAACCTTACATTAAAGCCTTAGGAAAATGGGCACAGCCCAGGCTCACCGACCTTTCATCCTAACTCACAGATCTTACCCAAGAGAAGGGGGAGTCAGTTGAGAAATTCTTTGCCCATTTACACCTCGGGTGGAAGAATCTCGGATATTCAGAAAGGGACTCCCTGTCCACGAGACAGTTGGTTAACTGTTTCATTGATGGTTTGCATCACTCACTCAGCGCAACCCTTAAAATAGCTAGTCCTGAGTGGCGTAGCCTAACTTATTCTGACTTATGAAAAATCAAATGATGTATTAACATGTGTGGGGGTGTATGGGGCTCCAACAGACATTGCTTTGTCTCACTAAATGAAACTTAGGCTTCATGACTCAACTGCCTTGGTCACTAGATTGCTTGTCAGTCCCACTGCTCCTGTAAATCTACTTGGCAGCAATATTCTATCCGCCATAAATGCCAAAATACAGTTCAGCCCCACCGGTAACGTGACTTTGACCCTTGAAGATAACTGTCTCATACCACTTGCCAGTATAAGGAAGTAGAAAAAGGTGGCGCCACAGAGATAATATGTACAATTAAATATAAGCAAGTAGTAATATAGAAATAAACAATGATATTTAATACAGAGGGAGAACAATATAAAAAAAAATATATATATATATATATATATATATATATATATATATATATATATATATATATATATATATATAGGGTCATGTAAAAGTATTGACCCCCCCTCAACTTTTTACCTATTTTGTTACATTACAGCCTTAAGTTCACCCCCTCTGTTATAAAGCCCATAAAAATCTCTGGTGCAACCAATTACCTTCAGATGTCACATAATTAGTGAAATGATGTCCACCTGTGTGCAATCTAAGTGTCACATGATCTGTCATTACATATACACACCTTTTTTGAAAGGCCCCAGAGGCTGCAACACCTATGCAAGAGGCACCACTAACCAAATACTGCCATGAAGACCAAGGAACTCTCCAAACAAACAAGTAAGGGACAATGTTGTTGAGAAGTACAAGTCAGGGTTAGGTTATAAAAAAATATCCAAATCTTTGATGATCCCCAGGAGCACCATCAAATCTATCATAACCAAATGGAAAGAACATGGCACAACAGCAAACCTGCCAAGAGACAGCCGCCCACCAAAACTCAAGGACCGGGCAAGGAGGGCATTAATCAGAGAGGAAGCACAGAGACCTAAGGTAACTCTAGGGAGAAACGTGTTGTGGAAATTTTAGCTAACTGTATTTCAATAAAGGTATTTTGGCCACTTTCTTTGTTGTGAGTTAGCCATTTTATCTTTTACCATTTTTATTATTTTACTACCTGGCATCTGAGTTTTACTTGTTCCAGAAAGATACTACTCTGCAGCTCCCCTCCCTTTTACTTGTTCCAGAGAGATACGACTCCAATGGTCCCCATCTGACGAGATATCCACTTACAACACTCCCTCACGTATCCCAGGTGGCCCACGGACTTACACATCTGTCAAAAATGAACATGATCAGTTTGGTAAATGCACATTGGATTGCTCTAGGTTTCACTGTAATTGCTGCAAAACATACTCTGAGCTGCATGATTTGTGCTAGGAATAATGCAGGTCAAGTGATTAAAACACCCTCCAAGCACATGCCAATGCCACTTGACCCATTCCATAGAGTGCAGATAGACTATATTCCATTGCCTAAGGTTGGTGTGCATTGATCTTTTTGAGGTTGGCCTGAAGCCTACCCAGTATCAAAGGCCACAGTGAAGGCAACAGCAAGTAAGCTACTGAAGGAACTGGTATCTAGACATGGGGTACTTGAGGTAATTGAAAGTGACAGAGGGAGCCTCTTTACTGGGGAAATAATACAGGAAATAATGCAAGCACTGGGGGTCAGTCAGGCCTTCCATACACCATATCATTCCTAAAGCAGTGGGAAAGTAGAAAGGGCAAATAGCACTCTGAAGAATAAGATAGCAAAAGCTATGCAAAAGACAGGGAAACCAGGAACTGAATGCCTCTCCCTAGCCCTCTTTTCAATGTGATTTACTCCACACCTTGAAACACAGCTGTCCCCTTTTGAAATACTGTTTGGATGTGCCACCAAGACAGGACTCTACTTCCCCCAAACCCTCCAGCTGCAACAGAGCAACATGACTGGCTATGTACAGGCTCTACACCAGAGATTAGGCAGGGTACATAAACAAGTGTTTGATTCTATTCCATATCCTGATAGTGACTCCTCTACCCACAAGCTTCAGCCTGGAGATTGGCTAATGATTAAGAGACACGTGAGGAAAAGTCTGGAGCCCAGATTTGATGGTCCTTTCCAAGTACTGTTGACAACTGCCACATCCATAAAGCTAGAAGGAAAATCTAATTGGATTCACGCTAGTCACTGTAAATTGGTGCCTAATCCAGAATGAAGTTACTTTTCATATCCTTGTCTGCTATACCTTAACTTTCTGTATTACCCCTGGGACTAAGTTAACAGACCGTTCAGTCACCCCTATAATGTTTTTTAACAGGAACAGAACAAATTTTAACAGAACTCAGGACAATTACACCTGCTTTGCCAACCTTAACATGTTCCTCCCCAGCTGCAAACTGGCTAGCATCAGAAAAGATAACGGACATTGGTATACTGGGGAATGGGGCCGACTGTACCTAGGCAAAGACATGACTACTTTCAATGTGACCTGGCTCCAAAATGTGTCTGTTTCTTGTGGGTTCATCAACAGCTCATGCATGAAAGAGTTCGATTGGGGAGACCATAATGGAAAGACAGTGACTAAGGTAGTGAGAAATTTTAAAGAGTGACCTGGGACTGTGAGTGCTAGTATGGTGGTGAACATGACTGACTGCTACACCTTGTATGCTCCAACATGTGTACATGGAACTTGCCCCTTTGTATATTTGCCTTACATGTTCTCAGCCAGATACCAACAAACTTCTGGGAGTCCCTACACTGTTTGCAGGATGCTTTCAGAATCTGACAATGCTCAAGTGGTTCAATGATACGATTACCTTCATGCCGGATGCAGCGTTAACCATTACCTCCACTTGGCAGCCACAATCACTGGATTTGGATACTCTTTCTGTCTCTCTATAATCCGTAATTGATGTTAACAATATTGACCACCTAGCTAAACATCTAGCCATCATTAATCACTCTTTGCATGAACTAGAGAAAAGAACTGTCATAGTTGCTAATAAACTACACAGCATAGGTAACAAGACAGTGGCAGATACAGGACATCACTGGTATGATGCTTTTACAGGGTGGTCTCCCTCAACTAAAAGGAGTTTTAAACAAAGTACTACACCTACTAACAGTGGCGTACATACCAGGGTCGCAGGGGCCGCACTTTCCCCTGTGCGCTTCCTCTTCCGCTCCCTCACGCGAGGGAGCTGAAGAGGAAGCACACAGGGGAAAGTGCTCCCTCACGCGCCGGCCACCCAGACAGCCCGCCCGCTCGCCCAGGAGCCCCAGGAGCCCAGCAGCACCACCACTGGACCCCAGGGAATCCCCCAAGCACTCCAAAAGGTAAGGAGGCTGGGGGGATTCAATTTAAAAAAAAACATGTGTTAGTGTGTGTGTGTGTTAGTGTGTGTGTTAGTGTGTGTGTTAGTGTGGGTGTGTTAGTGTGGGTGTGTTAGTGTGGGTGTGTTAGTGTGGGTGTTATTGGGTGTGTCTGTTATTGGGTGTGTCTGTTACTGGGAAGAAAGAAGATTTCGTCTAAGGCAAAGGAAAGGTTTTTTTACTGTAAGAACAATCAGGATGTGGAATTCTCTGCCTGAAGAAGTGGTTTTATCAGAGTCCATACAGATGTTCAAACGGCTACTAGATGCATACTTGCAAGAACAGAATATTCAAGGATATAATCTTTCAATGTAGGGTAATAACTGCTTGATCCAAGGATAAATCTGACTGCCATTCTGGGGTCAAGAAGGAATTTTTTTTCTAGCTTGTTGCAAAATTGTGCTTCAAACTGTTTTTTTTTGCCTTCTTTTGGATCAACAGCAAAAAACAAATGTGAGGTAGGCTGAACTTGATGGACGCAAGTCTCTTTTCAGCTATGTAACTATGTAACTATGTAACTAACTATGTAACTATGAGAGTGTCTGTTACTGAGTGTGTCTGATGTCTGTTAGTGAGTGTGTGTTTGTCAGTGAAAGTGTATGTTTTGTAAGTGAGTGTGTATGTATGTCTGTCGCTGAGTGTGTCTCTGTCAGTAAATATGTGTGTCTGTTAGCTAGTGTGTATGCGTCTGTTCGTGAGAGTGTGTGTCTTCAGCATTTACCTTTCTCCAGCGCCGGACTTCCTTGGCGCTGGGGATCCCGCCGCCTCTCAGCTCCGAATGCACATGTGCGGCAAGAGGCGCGCGCGTGCATTTAAACCGCCCATAGGAAAGCATTACTCAATGCCTCAGTGTCTTCTCACTGTGATTTTTACAGTGAGAATCGCGGAATCTCCTCTAGCGGCTGTCAATGAGACAGCCACCAGAGGCTGGATTAACCCTCAGTGAAACATAGCCGTTTCTCTGAAACAGCTATGTTTTCAGCTGCAGGGTTAAAACTAGAGGGGACCTGGCACCCAGACCACTTAATTGAGCTGATGTGATCTGGGTGTCTGTAGTGGTCCTTTAGGTGTGTCTGCAGCATACCGCATTCGCGGGGTCGCAGCCCTGCGAACAGGTGCCCGCCGCCATGTGTTGCGGCCCCGACCCGCACCGAGTAAGCATGGGGGGGGAGGGCGGCACGGATAAATTTTTGCACCGGGGCCCCATGGGTCATGTGTACGCCACTGCCTACTAATTGCTGTGGTATGTCTTTTCTTTCTTCTTACCGGTTTTAACCTATGGATTTATTGCCAAATGAGATGTGGATTTAATAACACGTATTATCCTGTAACCCACAGATATCTGGACAAGTCTTCATTGATGGCTCCTTTGATGTGAGATAGCAAGGGAACCGAGGTGAAGATCTAATTAAAGTCCCATATGTATAACTAGTATACCTGGATATACCTTGCCTAGAACTCTCGCCTATGGCACCAAAAGAGGGGAATTATCATAGATAAAAAGGATTACAGCCTTAGCTTTAGTAAAGTCCTTTCACATCTGCAGGGGTTAAAGATAACTTCTTTTGCTTCTGCTTCAGTCAGCATTTACTGCAGCTGGTTCTCTTTCTCATAAAATGTTAGGTTTGCTTTAACCTTGCATAGTTTAGATAACACTTTCAAGTAAACCATTGTTTCTTTGGTCTTATTTTTTTTTTAAAGCACATAGACTAATTGCCATTTTATGTATATATGATACTCTCCCATTAAAGATTGAGAAGATGATTTGAACTACAAATGACGAAGTGTCTGTGGTTTTATTATCGGTTCTCCTGAGCGCTCATATATCTAATTAGGAGCCTCTGGTTATCTCTCTTGGATGATTGATCCATCATAAATTTCTATATCACTCTCAATAGCTTATCCAGACACCCATTATTCAGAGAGTCAGTCTGTGTTGTAAGAAGGAAAGGGGAAATTATAACATTGCAGTACTGTATGGTGTCCTTTTACCATTTGTAAAGGAAACCTAATATTTTCCCAAAGGGAAACAACATCAGTAGTTCATTATTTTACCATTGCAATAGTAGTGTAGATTGAATTAGCCATATTAGTCCAGTAGACAAGATGCCAAAATACCAGAGTATTGCACTATGCAATAATACCTTTTTTATTGGACTAACAACATATTTCAAAGACAAGCTTTTGAGAGTATTCTCAAAATAATAATAATAAATATATATATATATATATATATACACACACACACACACACACACACACAATATTATTATCACGTCTGATGATCATATTTTGACAAATTGCAGTTCAAAATGAAACTAATCTCCAAGTCTGGACTTGACTTCCTCACTTTAACCAATGATTAAAAGTACAATTGTGTATAAGATGGGTCCTCCCCACATCTCAGCCCATACCAGGACACAACCACTGAGGAAATATGTATTTATTTATTTTATTTTCATTTTATGTTTTTTTCAAAAGATGTATTTTCAGCAATTGGCAGAAACTAACTTACAACATGTCTTTTTACGGTTTAGTCTGACCTCTTTAGGAATTCTCTTACTCATCTAATACTTAAAACCTTAAATGTATTTGTACTTCTCAAATCATTAAGCCTTATCTACAGATCTTTGTATTTAAATATGGTGAGACAAACATTTATGGGGTGCGATTATAGTAAACTGATTACCGTAATTCTGAATTGGAACTTTAATATCTCTTATTTGTTTTACATCCGATAATCAGTTTACCACAACTTTCATACCATACATTCATTGAATGTATAATAAAATATGTATTAAAATATAAAACAAGTTGCAATCAGTAACTGCACACCCCATATGTACATTTGTATAACAATTCAGCAGCCCCATTGTGTCCCATCAGGTGTGAACACACATAGTGTTTCATTATACATTTTAGAATTCATAGTCAGGAAAAGGCAACGAGAACATTAAACTAGGAAAACAAAGATTTCTAGACATTAACAGGTAAACTATTGTTCATTTTTTTTCCTGCCAATTCAATTTCTATTCTGGCAAAAAAATAATTAATATTTGCCTTGCAAATAGTACATTACTTAGATGAAGTACCAATTTCAATTATCAGATCACACAGCTTTATTGCAAAACAACATTCATAGTTATCGCCATATTGCATAAAATCAAGAACAATAAAGTTGTAACAAACTGCAGATGTTATTTGAAGAATAGGGAAAAAAGTGATGCAGATGTAACTGCACGTGATATCTTTGATACCATATGCAAAACAAATTGCAGATTTTCTCATCCATTTCTAGGTGACGTCCTTATATATTGCTAACAAACACAGGAGCAGATGGTATACTGCATTTCATGACTGCTGTGATTCTTGCTAAATCTCTACCACCATATTGAGTTTTTAAAAATATTTTTATGTATTGTATAAAACACAGTAGCACATAAGGGTTATTCAGTCACAGTAATTTATCCACAAAAGGTTTTAAACAGCTGTCTGCAGAGTGTATGAACAATAAGCTGTCCATGGAATACCTCTGGACTAATAAGGCTTTTTAAAAAAAAAAAAATTATTTAGCAAACATTTCTAATTTTATAAACATTTTTTAAAAACCTTGCAGCACGCTATTAGGTTTTCATAATAGTCTACGTAATATATGACCAAATTAATGTTTGTTCTATTGTCTGTAAAGTACATGTACACAAAAAAAATAATAATAATTTTCACCAAAGTGAGAATTTAAAGTGAATTTCAAATTCAAGAAAAAAAATAGTCATATGTAAAAATAATAATAATAAAAATAAATGTTGGATGTGCAGTACACCTGTAATCTGTGCTTCTAAACATTAGCCATCTATATTTTCCTCTGGACTTTGGGAGGCATCCACAGGATATACAAATATACAAGTATCCAATAAGTCTGTATTGTTCTGTAAAAGTAAACTGCTAATTGCATACGGAAGTGAAAAATCCAGAAACAGATGTAGACCTGAATCTTGAACAATATTTATATGTATACAACACCATCTTGAATCTGTAACTACTGATTGTCACAACAAATGTGCAATCTTGTGAAATCGTGTTGATTAGTCTTTTCAGAAAATTAATTTTATTGTCTTGTTAAATTGGTGTTTCTGATGTGGCTTGTTATCTCGACAAAACTAGCCAAGTCAGCTTTTCAGATTCCTTTAATTAGGTACTGTGTGGCATGTTTGCATAATGAGAAAATTTAGCGTGTTGTAAGCACACGCCAGTTTTGGTAATCATCTGTATTTAACCCCAAGAAACAAATCCTCTATCATCTAGATATTATGAACAATCTCTGAGAAACTAGTCGCAGTTATTATCTTACCTTTTATCTCATTGTCTTCAAGGTTGATGCATTCAATGGTGCTGACATCTAGTAATTTGTTTGGAAATTCTTGGAACTTGTTTTTTGATAGGTTGATAGACGTCAAAAAGGTCAGGCTACTTATATTATCAGGAAGATTTTGTAGAACATTTCCCTCCAAGTTAAGTTCTAAAAAGTAATGAAATCAGTCAGTACACGCTTGTATGGGAATACCAAAAAAATATAATTTTATAATATTTAAAAATTTCAGTTTAATTCCAAGAGGAAATACAGAAAGAAAACAAAAAACAAAAACAAAAGTCATTCAAGAATAGAAAGTATTAATTAAATACTTTGAAATAAAACAATCTTTCCACATAGAAATCAATAAAGACGCTAAAGGGTTATTATACTAAACATAGAGCTAATAATATAATGTGGAAAAAAAGACAAAGATAATTAAGTGGAACACCATTCTCTAGACACTGGAAGAAAAGTTCATTTCTACATATAAAAGTATGTTTATATAAATAATACTAATAGAGAATGTACTTTTATGACACATTTTATTCCTATATTACAACAACCCAACAGATTGTATTGTACTTATTGAACATACACAGACTGTAAAATACATAGATGGTCTGAATCCTGAAATAAATACTGCATGCTCCAACAGAATTAATATTATCATTTTTATTTATTCAACCACAATGGGATGTAAAAATCTTCAGTACGGACGAACCATTCCACAGGTGATTTCATTAAAAGGTGAGTAGCTTAGTAAACTTTAGACATGTGCAATTCATTTTGGGCCGAATATGAATTCGGACGAATTTCGGGCAGTTCGGGCACTTCCGAATGTCCAAATATCCGAAGTGCCGAGGTCCTGAAGTTCCGAATTTCCGAAGTACAGTATTGCCTAAGTACTAATATACTTATCCAGTGGAAGAAGAAGAATGTTACACTGTATACAATTTTAAATAAAAAGTATACAAACATGGCCAGGATTCAGCTGTAAGCATTTGCAACACTTACAACAATCAAGTAACATACATTCATATAAAATTTAAGTTACTTGGCCAGTCAGTGTAATGACAGGAATGAATAAGTAGATAACTCCCTAATTCCCACAGTATTAGGGAGCTATCTACTAAAAGGCTGAAATACCTAAATTGGTCTTTCAGACAAATTTACTAATATTAAGTAAAGATTACTTAGTATTAGTAAATTATGCCCCTACTCGCTATACTGCGAGTAGAGGCATGTCTATTAAACAGTGAGCAGCCTGTGGCTGCTCACTGTAAAAAAACAAAAAAACAAAAAAAAAAATGTCCACCTCCCCCTCTTAACCTGAAGGGGGGACCTATTGCCCCCCCTGCCCAGCGAGTGGGGGCCCTAAA
>OW240922.1:54366047-54421121 GCA_933207985.1 Pelobates cultripes
TTCAGATTTTAGAGGGGTTAACGTTAGAGTAAAATTGCATAGGGTGTTTTGGTTTAACCCCTTAAGGACTGAGTCAAATGTACACGTTGTGAACAAAACAAAACGTAAACAAAACCTGGCATTTGCGCTACAAGTCTGTCCAACCGTAATTCACCTCTTTCATATTAAATGCACCCACCCTCAGTGGCGTACTAAGGGGGGGGCGGGGGGGGGCGGTCCGCCCCGGGTGCCACCAGGGTGGGGGGTGCCATGGCCAGCCCCCCGCCCCCCCCATGCTGCAGCCGCCCGAGCGCTCTGTAAAGAGCCTCAGGCGGCTGCAGCTTTGCCCGGGCGGTGCGTCCATGAGGGCGGACCGCACCGCCCGGGCCAGCCTGAGGAGAGGCTGACAGGAGGGAGCGCTCCTGTCAGCTCCCTCACTGCAGCATGCTAGTCCGACGGGTACAGAGAGCAGCTGTCTCCTGTACCCGGCCGGACTAACAGGAAGGGAACACTGAGTGTGCACTTCCTGTTAGTCCGCCGGGTACAGGAAACAAAAGCTCCCTGTACCCGCGGACTATACAGGGCTCGGCCACGCTACAGGGAGGTAGGGGTGAGAGAGGGGTGAGAAAGAAATAAGGGGGGGTGAGAAGGGGTGAGAAAAAGAAATAAGCAAGGGAGAGAGGGGTGAGAAAAGAAATAAGGGGGGTGAGAAAAGAAATGAGGGGGAGTGAGAGGAAAAAGGGGGGGTGAGAAAGAGGAAAAAGGGGGGGTGAGAGAGGAGAAATGAGGGGGGGTGAAAGAAATGAGGGGGGGTGAGAAAGAGGGTGAGAGAGAAAGGAGGCGGGGGTGAGAGAGAAATTAGGAGGGGGAAGAGAAACTAGGAGGGGGGGAGAGAAATTAGGAGGGGGGTGAGAAAGAGAAATTAGGGGTGAGAAATAAGGGGGGGTGGGTGAGAAAGAAAGGAGGGGGGGTGAGAGAAAATAGGAGGGGGGTGAGAAAGAGAAATAAGGGGGGGTGAGAGAGAAATAAGGCGGGATGAGAAAGAGAAATAAGGGGGGGTGAGAGAAATAAGGGGGTGGGTGAGAAAGAGAAAAGGGGGGGTGGGTGAGAAAGAGAAATTGGGAGGAGGAGAAGGAAATTGGAGCGGGAGGAGAGATTGACATTCATCACATACACACAATGCACCCCTTGCACACAGAAAACACACAGACACACATACACAAGCAATGCAACCACACATTACACAAGCAATGCAACCGTTACACACAATGCATCCCTTACACACACAGAAACACACAATGCATTCATTACACACACTCAATGCACCCCTTACACACATTCAATGCATCCCATACATACACAGAAACACACCTTGCAGTCCTTACACATACAAACACAATTTCACACAATGCATTCCTTACACACATATCAGGACATCCCCTACACACTCCACCCCCTGTGAACAAACTCATTGGTGGAACATGAAGGTGGACCCTGGGACCCAGACCTTGATCTGTGTAAAGGACCCCCAAAAAATGGAGCTGCTTCCAGTTCTCCCAGAACATTTTTGTGACCACAGTTACAAACCGCCTCCAGAGAGCCTGTTCTGCACCAGACCAGTGGAGCCAGACTGCAGCTAGAGCCCATCATCATCCTCATCTGGTTGTAAGTAGGCAATCTAGTATATTATTCGTGGCACTAAGCTCTAATTTACCTCACATTAAAGAAACACTATAGTCCCCAGAACCACTTCAGCTTAATGTAGTGGTTCTGGTGTCTATAGCCTGTCCCTGCAGGCCTTTTAATGTAAACACGGCGGCACTGCAGCACTGGCGTTAGTTAACATGGCAAATCATATGGTTGGGGCATTGTGATGTCACATGGGGGGCGGCAAACTTTACTTTTGCCTAGGGCGGCAAAAATCCTTGTACCGGCCCTGGCTGGAGGGGGCTGTGTGAGCTGTGGCCGCACAGTGTCCCATGGTAGTTAGGGTGCCGTGCGGCCAGTACAGCTCACTCAAGCAAACAGCTGATAAACTGGCCGCACGGAGGAAATGTGTATGTGTGACTGTCTGTCTGTAACTGAGTGTGTGACTGTCTGTCCTGTAAATGTGTGTGTAGGGCTGCAGGGATTTTGTAGAAGGGGGTGGGGGTTTTGTATTGGGACAGGAGTCTTTATAAGGGGGGATAAGCAGGGGATTTGTGGAAGGGGGTTGCGGGGGTTTTGTAGATGGGGCAGTACAGGATTTGTAGAAGGGGCAGGACAGAGGTTTTGTAGGAGGGGCAGGGCAGGACAAGGGTTTTGTAGGAGGGTCTGACAACGGTTTTGCAAAGTTTACAAATTGTAAAAATAAAAGAAATAAAACCTTTAACATTTTTTACAGGTTTTTTTTTTTTGGGGGGAGGGGGGGGGGTGCCAAGCACAGGATCCGCCCCGGGTGCCAAATGCTCTAGGTACGCCCCTGGCAAGATACACATTTATTATATAAACAATAAACCCTTGATTTAAAATTCTACCTTGTTAGTCCATCATGATCATGTTGACACATATGAATAATACTGCTGTACATTTCTGTTTTTCAGTACTATCCCTTGGGAGATTCAGATGGTTTTCCCACACAGATGTCAAGCTAGTGTTTTAAATAGATTGTTTTAAATATGGGCACCACATCTGTTCTGGCCAATCTTCTGGGACAAAGCAAGAAAATACATAATGATCTGCTACTGTAACAATAAGCTCTTTAAAGGCATGCTCATTAATGTTATTAACCACCAAGGAGTGGAGGTACAGTGCCAACATGAGAAATAAGCAATAAGCCATGTTGGAAGTAACCGAGAGAGCACCGCATCAGCTCCTGGCCCCAGCCAAATGTAAATGTAGAATATTATCTTTTTCTCTCCCCCAATAGCCCTAGTGACTGTTTGAGGGCATATTAAGTAAGGGACTTTACTCATATATATATAATTAATATTACATTTCTGACACAGAGCACTGTGCTGCCTGTCACTAATAGTTTTAATAACTTCTACAGCAGTAGTGCTTAGTTACTCTACAACTGAGAGACTTGTGCTGTGGCTGGTTGAAAACATGTGGAGTTTCAAACTGCAGGACTTGGGCTGTGACTCTGTTGACTGATCTAATTCTGATTTAAGTCTTAAGTGTTAATCTGTAATGATTGTTGAATCTGTTCACCATGTCAGCTACTTCTTGGTTCCATATTACCACTGCAGATACCTTTTATTTGCCAGCTGCAAATGTAAAGTAGATAAAGTAGTATCTTGATGCTTTAACCATGATCACGTTGTTTGCTGAGAGATAATGGAGCAGCTGACATGCTTCATAATATCAGCAATTGTTAATAAAAAGCTAAAGTTATCGTAGCAGGAGCACTACTGAAGATGAGATCACGTAAGGGAGAGAGCTAGGAAGACAGCAAGAGAGAGAGATTAAGCATTTCACAGAGGCATGTACTGTGTGGGGATCTCTGTATTGCAGCTTTGTGTAATCAATCACAATGATCATTGGTGTGTGGAATAGTTATGACTATCTCATTATTGTGCCAACTCTGTGTGCTATTTCTCTGTATTTTACTCAGCTCCACCCGTTGTATGGATATTTCTGTGTACAGGGAGTGCAGAATTATTAGGCAAATGAGTATTTTGACCACATCATCCTCTTTATGCATGTTGTCTTACTCCAAGCTGTATAGGCTCGAAAGCCTACTACCAATTAAGCATATTAGGTGATGTGCATCTCTGTAATGAGAAGGGGTGTGGTCTAATGACATCAACACCCTATATCAGGTGTGCATAATTATTAGGCAACTTCCTTTCCTTTGGCAAAATGGGTCAAAAGAAGGACTTGACAGGCTCAGAAAAGTCAAAAATAGTGAGATATCTTGCAGAGGGATGCAGCACTCTTAAAATTGCAAAGCTTCTGAAGCGTGATCATCGAACAATCAAGCGTTTCATTCAAAATAGTCAACAGGGTCGCAAGAAGCGTGTGGAAAAACCAAGGCGCAAAATAACTGCCCATGAACTGAGAAAAGTCAAGCGAGCAGCTGCCACGATGCCACTTGCCACCAGTTTGGCCATATTTTAGAGCTGCAACATCACTGGAGTGCCCAAAAGCACAAGGTGTGCAATACTCAGAGACATGGCCAAGGTAAGAAAGGCTGAAAGACGACCACCACTGAACAAGACACACAAGCTGAAACGTCAAGACTGGGCCAAGAAATATCTCAAGACTGATTTTTCTAAGGTTTTATGGACTGATGAAATGAGAGTGAGTCTTGATGGGCCAGATGGATGGGCCCGTGGCTGGATTGGTAAAGGGCAGAGAGCTCCAGTCCGACTCAGACGCCAGCAAGGTGGAGGTGGAGTACTGGTTTGGGCTGGTATCATCAAAGATGAGCTTGTGGGGCCTTTTCGGGTTGAGGATGGAGTCAAGCTCAACTCCCAGTCCTACTGCCAGTTCCTGGAAGACACCTTCTTCAAGCAGTGGTACAGGAAGAAGTCTGCATCCTTCAAGAAAAACATGATTTTCATGCAGGACAATGCTCCATCACACGCGTCCAAGTACTCCACAGCGTGGCTGGCAAGAAAGGGTATAAAAGAAGAAAATCTAATGACATGGCCTCCTTGTTCACCTGATCTGAACCCCATTGAGAACCTGTGGTCCATCATCAAATGTGAGATTTACAAGGAGGGAAAACAGTACACCTCTCTGAACAGTGTCTGGGAGGCTGTGGTTGCTGCTGCACGCAATGTTGATGGTGAACAGATCAAAACACTGACAGAATCCATGGATGGCAGGCTTTTGAGTGTCCTTGCAAAGAAAGGTGGCTATATTGGTCACTGATTTGTTTTTGTTTTGTTTTTTAATGTCAGAAATGTATATTTGTGAATGTTGAGATGTTATATTGGTTTCACTGGTAATAATAAATAATTGAAATGGGTATATATTTGTTTTTTGTTAAGTTGCCTAATAATTATGCACAGTAATAGTCACCTGCACACACAGATATCACCCTAACATAGCTATAACTAAAAACAAACTAAAAACTACTTCCAAAAATATTCAGCTTTGATATTAATGAGTTTTTTGGGTTCATTGAGAACATGGTTGTTGTTCAATAATAAAATTAATCCTCAAAAATACAACTTGCCTAATAATTCTGCACTCCCTGTAGTGTGTACATATATTTGTATTGTGTCCAGCTTTGTGTATTGTATTTCTATTTTTTCTCTCAACTCTTTTTGAGTGTGGTTATCCCTGTATTGTACTCAGCTCTACGTAATTTATAGATATTTTTGTTATGCCAAGCTTGTTTTATTGTATGAGCATCTCTATATTGTATGAGTATTTCTGTACTATATAGGGAAAAGTAACATTCTGGGGGAGGAACCTGGTGCCCCACTATCTTAAAACTTCAGCAACCACCACTGGTTAAATCCTTGCAGGTACAAAAGAATCCCAGGTACCTTTTGATAGTAGCCCCAGACTGACATGAGTCCTTTAAATACAGCTGTTTAGAACTGGTATTTCTATCACTGCCCCAAACCTGCTGTATAAAAAAATGGGAACACGGGTATAAAGTGGGCCTGGGAGTCCACTTTGTCAGTAGGGGCCATGAATCCTTCAGGGCCCGGGCTATCTATGGGTTTAGATGACTAAAGTACACCTCTCATCTCTTTAACTTCTTCATTATTTATTTGTAGGTGTCACGGCGACAACGTGGCAAGCTCTGAGGCGGTGCATCGCTGCACAGGTTGTTCAATTACCGGGGGTGCCGCTATTGTCTCCTCCATCTGTTTCTGGTCTCTCCTCTGTTGTATATACTGATGCTAGCAGCTGCAAAATTGGGTTCAATATATAGCCCCACATTCCTAGAACCTATTAGTGATCCGAATGTGCGTGCGTTGTCACACAGACATCACGCAAGCATGTTCTGGTGTCACATGACTGTCCTACGACTCATTGTGACATTAGTTCAGTGCCATGTCATGGCTTCCCTTGTGGCTATCAGAGAGCATGTCACATTTGTGATTCTACTGTATTTTGACCTGGCTTGTCCCTGGACTATTCTTCCTTTTGTATTCCTTGATATTTCCTTTGTCTTACCTCCCTGACCTAGGCCTGTACTGTACTATTCTATATTACTAGCATTAAATCCAGAAATTCTAAGGTTTGGCAATATGTTTTAGTATTCAAGTTATATTTTATTTGTTAACCTAATTTCTAAATGTTTGGTCTTTGTCATATTCTGACAGTAGGTAGCTGTCTAGTTTGTGTATGTATACAAAGTATTCAGAAAACCACTCACTTGATCCTTACAAATAATCATTAAATTGTTCCACAGCTTTTGAAGTTGAAGATTATTTAGCCATACTGATGACCACTTGGAAATGTTTTGATTGGATAGGAGTCAGTCTTCTCACAATGGTGTTCGGTAACAATTTATTGTGTGTTAAAGGGATACTATATTGCCAGGAATAGAAAGCTGTATTCCTGGCACTATAGGCCCTCTCTGCCTTCTTTTTGTTTTTTTATGTAAAATGTAATGTTTGTACTCTCTCTTTATGCTTTTGTTTGTTATAGTTGCATTACTTGATGTGATGTGTGTATTGCAAGACAGCTAACCATTGTCTTGCTTATGTCAATAGAAAATAATTAATTTATTGTATGTATGATTGCATAATGTTCATATGAAACATAAAGGCCCTCGGATGAATTAAAAAGTCAGATTTGTGAATGCTTTGTAAAAAGCATGGATGTCTATCACAGTCACACAGTTTGAGACTGCACCTGTTACGACATTGCAATAATAAAAATGAAAAAAATATTATAAACTTCAGATGTTTTTAAATAATATAGAGACATTGACAGCATGAAGCATATTGAATCCAAGTATAATACAACATCAGTTGGTAGAAATATCAATATTCATTTACCTTTACTTATATGCTTTTGGTTATTTATTCATTTGCATCTCATAGAAATATAGAATGTGACGGCAGATAAGAACCATTCGGCCCATCTAGTCTGCCCAATTTTCTAAATACTTTCATTAGTCCCTGGCCTTATCTTATAGTTAGGATAGCCTTATGCCTATACCACACATGCTTAAACTCCTTTACTGTGTTAACCTCTACCACTTCAGCTGGAAGGCTATTCCATGCATCCACTATCTCATTCAATACTAGATTATAAACTAGATGTTTCATTAAATCTGTTTCAATATAAATTGATAGATAATATATATATATATATATATATATAAATGTTAACATCATGTTAGTTTGTTTTATTATATATTATTTACCATTAGTTAAGATATTTTCTAAAATGATTCTTACTTTAAGGTTGATTTTTCTTGTTAATTTTATCTACTTCAATATGTAATTTCAATTACCCTGATTAATATTTTGAATTATTTGCCCTTTCTGAAATGGCAGAATCACAAGATATAGCACAAAATTGACCATCAGGTAATTGAGTGACGTTATATCATCTGATGATTCAATTAACTTGAATCTATGCAGTCACCACTGCATAAACACCACTAGCAAAACTGAATCCACTGAAAGACAAGCTCAGCAGAACACTCACAGCACATAAACATGTTGGATAACAGTGGAAACTGACAAATATTTCTTAAAAGGAACCAACCTTGAAATATTGTTTTTGTGGAGGGTGTGGTCTGACTCGCTTGCAAAATGGCAGCATTACCTGACCCAACATTAGCAGTAAACATGCTATTATATATGCTATCCTGTATAATCTGCACCCTAACTTCATGTTTAATTGACCAACTTATTCAAAAACATATACTTTGCATAGTATTAATGTTGCATTTTTTTTAATGTTTTCTGTGTGCAGAGACCCACACAAAGCTAGGTGAAGAGAGATGCCACATCAATATGACGGGCGTTTGGGATAATAATGGATAGTCAAGCTTTTGCTTTATTTTCTAGCAGGGAATTCTACTGTTTAAAATAGGTGAATCATTAGTCTTCTGGTAGACATGTGTTACCATAGTACATACAACTTTTTTCCTTCAACTTCCCTTTCCTAATTTACTCACTTATTCCCTTATCCCCTCCCCCCATTTTTTTTCTTTGTTTTTCAACACATCAATTTCCTAACCTAGCCAAAATTCATGCCAGCTCCCCTTCACATCCAGACTATAATTGCTAGGTGGCTTAACATCCCGGAGCGCGAATCATTATGGGCCACAGGCATGTCAGTGTCTATGATATTAGAAACTCATATCAAGAAGGGATTTGAACTTGTGCTGTGTGATAATAGATATCCCCTGGAATACTTCTTACCACACGCATCTACAATAAAATCTGGGCACTCTTCACATTGCTTGGCATCTATTTATTAAGGTACACATTAATTTAAAGCTCTACATGTGTAACTATCTATGCCCCTAACAATGGTCAGCACACCTTCCTTGTAGCTACATTTAAATTAGTTGACTTACAAGACAGGGGTTCTGGCTGTGCAGGGTGTAATTAGCTTTTGTCATGATTCTGGGAACCCAACACGCTAACACACACACACACACAAAAGGTGCCGTACCGGACCTTAGAGTGGCCGGGCTAAGCACACACAGAATTGTCAGGAAACAAGCCGAGTAAGGGGAACCAGAAGACAGAATAACGTGAAACGAGCCGAGGTCAAAGGGTAGGAGAAAGTCACAGAGTCAGATAAACAAGCCAGAGAGTACGTAACCAGAAACACAAGGTAAGTAGCAAAACTAGAAAGCAAAGACCACAACAGGGCAGGGAGGAACAGAAAAGGTAAGTATTTAAACCATAAGCTACCTCCACATCGTGAGTATGATTGTGCCATAAACCTCTTACCGGGTACTATGCCTCCTAGGGGAAAGGTCTACCCTCTTTCTGAAAAAGAGAACCAGATCATGGAGGAGTACATACGGGAATCCCTAAGAAAAGGTTTTATTAGAAGGTCCTCCTCTCCTGCTGGTGCTGGTTTCTTTTTTGTGGCTAAGAAGGAGGGCGATTTGAGGCCATGTATAGATTACAGGGGTCTGAACAATATAACGGTTAAAAACGGTTACCCTATCCCCCTCATCACTGAGTTGTTTGATCGTGTTAAAGGTTCTAAATTCTTCACCAAATTAGACCTCAGGGGGGCTTATAACCTTGTCCGTATAAAGGAGAATGACGAGTGGAAGACAGCGTTCAACACACGCAGTGGGCATTACGAATATCTGGTCATGCCTTTTGGACTGTGTAATGCTCCTGCCGTGTTTCAGGACCTCATAAATGATGTCCTTAGGGATCTATTGCATGTCTGTGCTGTGGTGTACCTTGACGACATACTTGTGTATTCTCCTGATTTGAAGTCACACCATAACCATGCTAGGATGGGGGACGTGGAGGAAATGGCGGGCGGCATCCGAGGCTGGAAGGATGCCGCTCGCCGGACCCAGGAGGAGGAGGGGACCGCGGAAGGCTGGAGGGTGAATACCGCGTGAGGAGTGCAGCCTTCCCTCGCAGCCGCCCGCGGGATCCCGACAGCTTTCCCTTATACCAGGACAGCCTTAGATACCTAACGCACCACAAGCGCTGTAGGGTATTATCGCTTACGCACAATCCACAAAATATTGCTTTGTCTGAATCTGGTGGACTGCTGGTGGGTTATTATATAACAATAAGGGATATTATTACTCCACAGTTCATGACACATACTCCAGGATTGATTATCTGTTGCTGTCTCAGGAGTTCTTCGCCCTGCCTCAAGGTGCAGAGATTGGCGTTGCAATGTGGTCTGACCACTCCCTGGCATCCATACGTTTATCCTCACTCCTATTCCGACCAACTCAGAGGACATGGCGACGATGAAGATATCTCCCCAGTGACACTGTGGGAAGTTTACAAATATGTAGCCAATGAGCATCTCATCTCAATATGTTCACATCAAAAGAAGATCCATTTGGAGAAGATGTGTGACACTCTTCAAAAATAGAGGCACTTGATACAGATACAAGCAGACATGCTCCAATGCACATTACCGTAAACTCCTTTTGCACACTTTTCAGTTTTCTCATGCTAAAAAAGCAGAGGCTACATACACCTTCTCATGGAAAATTGCAGCAGCATTTCACCGTTCCTTTCCTCACCATCAGCAGCAGAAAAAGCTGTGAAGCACGTGAGTGCTAGTGCAATGGTTTACATTTCAGGGTTAAAAGGACACATGATCCACACCACTTCAATGAGAAGTGGTCCTTCAACACTACACTTTTTGAGAGCGTAAGTGGATTACCAGGCACTATAACCACTCCAATGAGGTGAATTACTTCAAATGTAAATCCTATGGCCTGATATTGTAGTCAAACAGCTAAGGCAAAAAAGGTTCTAGTGAGATGCTAAACTATATCTGTTCTCTATTTTAAATGCAACTAAACAACAATCTCAATGAAGTGGTCTTGGAGCAGTGACCCTGTAGTTTTAATCCTTCAAAGTAAAACATTGCTGTTTTGTAGAAATGGCAAAGCTTACCTTGATTTGATAACCCCTTAACGCCGTTACGGCGTTCAATGCCGTTGTGCTTTAAATGGTCTTTAAATCAGTTACAGTGGCATAGAACAGTTTGCAGCCCTGGCAGTCCCAAATACTTACCTAACCCAAGGACCCCAATTTAGGGAACAACCCAATTGACAACCCAGACAGTCCCCCTGCTGCAAACCCAACCCTTGCGGGCCATGTGATCGGAATGACATCACGGTCACATGGCAGTCCACAACAATGCCTGCAGGGGGACTGCCTGGTTTGTCTGGTGTAACGGACAGTTTCTCTCACAAGAGGATAAAAACCGTTTAGGCGATAATCCCCTTTCCCATAGACCAGCAGCTACTGCAAGCACCAAACTCCCGAACTGCAAACTGTACGAATTCACCAACTCCAGAACTGGAAACACACGAACACTGGAATCAGCCGAACAGGAAAAGCATACAATCCGCTTACACTCCTGGCATACAATCCAATTCCCCCCAAAAACGAGACGACACATCGGTTTGAGGGTCAAGCAGAATCTCCCTGTACTGTCACATACAGTCTCTTTTATTCCCAATCCACAAACATAGTACAGCCCACAGGGCGTTACAAAACAACCAATCAATCCGTACAATACACCGAGACACTCCCACACAAAATCCTCCCCTCTGCAGGTGATATGATTATTGAACACAATGGGTAATCTCATTATCACCGGCAGAGGAATACAGTTTTTACACAATATTTATAACTTCTAAAATATACATGTTACAAACATAAAACATACATTTTCATAATCAATCCATTCAGGGGAACAACATATAAAAAAATGGCACGAATCAGACCAGGGGTTCAAAAGTTAAGGGAAAGTCCTTTGTGACTAAATGAAGCATGGCTTTCTGGCCCAAACCAGTTTCAGACTCTTCTATCCTGGAGAGTAATTCAATTATCTCCCAGGACAGACACAAGACTCCATTAACCACATGGTTGCAAAAAGACACAAAACACTTTAAAATACATAAAGTCACCTTTTACACATAACACACAGACATTTCACATATCCCCAGATAGCTGGGATCTGAGCGCACATTATTAGATGAATGGCACTCAGATCACACAAATAAGCCTTTCTGCAGGGGAAATAAACGGTTTAACCTGCAGGGCCATAGTCCAAATGGAGCAGGCGAGCAACCAGGCTTCTTCAGCTCCCTGGGATACACACTGCCGCTGGGGAGGAAGGACAGCACCTTCAGCTCCCTGGGGTACACACTGCTGCTGGGGAGGAAGGACTGCACCTTCAGCTCCCTGGGGTACACACTGCTTCTGGGGAGGAAGGACTGCACCTTCAGCTCCCTGGGACTTACTCTGCCGCTGGGGAGGAAGGAATGCACCTTCAGCTCCCTGGGATGCACACTGCCGCTGGGGAGGAAGGAATGAACCTTCAGCTCCCTGGGATGCACACTGCCGCTGGGGAGGAAGGACGACACCTTCAGCTCCCTGGGGTACACACTGTACACTGCCGCTGGGGAGGAAGGACGACACCTTCAGCTCCCTGGGATACACACTGCCGCTGGGGAGGAAGGACGGCACCTTCAGCTCCCTGGGACACTGGGAGGGAAGGACGCACCTTCAGCTCCCTGGGGTACACACTGCTGCTGGGGAGGAAGGACGGCACCTTCAGCTCCCTGGGGTACACACTGCTGCTGGGGAGGAAGAACTGCACATTCAGCTCCCTGGGATACACACTGCCGCTGGGGAGGAAGGACTGCACCTTCAGCTCCCTGGGACTTACTCTGCCTCTGGGGAGGAAGGAATGCACCTTCAGCTCCCTGGGATGCACACTGCCGCTGGGGAGGAAGGACGGCACCTTCAGCTCCCTGGGGTACACACTGCCGCTGGGGAGGAAGGACGACACCTTCAGCTCCCTGGGGTACACACTGCCGCTGGGGAGGAAGGACTGCACCTTCAGCTCCCTGGGGTACACACTGCCGCTGGGGAGGAAGGACTGCACCTTCAGCTCCCTGGGGTACACACTGCAGCTGGGGAGGAAGGACGGCACCTTCAGCTCCCTGGGGTACACACTGCCGCTGGGGAGGAAGGACGGCACCTTCAGCTCCCTGGGGTACACACTGCCGCTGGGGAGGAAGGGCGACACCTTCAGCTCCCTGGGGTACACACTGCCGCTGGGGAGGAAGGACGACACCTTCAGCTCCCTGGGATACACACTGCCGCTGGGGAGGAAGGACGGCACCTTCAGCTCCCTGGGGTACCCCCTGCCGCCGGGGAGGGCGGAAGATACCTTTGGCGCAATCTGCCACGACCTGCAGGTACTCTGCTACATGTCTCCTCACGCGCTGCACGGACTCCTCCGAGGGGGTGTAGGATCCATAGAGAGCCAGCCGTGTTTTAAACTCTCTGTCAAACTTCTCCTGAGTGTAGCTGGGCGCCATGTTTGCTCTGCCGAAGTTGGTTCCTTTGTAGATAGTGTCGCTGTACGGGTACTAGCGTTGCCCTCAATTTGTAAGTGAGGAATTGATGTTGTCTTGTAGCTGTCCTTCTGGGCTGTGGGAATGATCCCGCCGCTTGCCACCAATTGTAACGGACCGTTTCTCTCACAAGAGGATAAAAACCGTTTAGGCGATAATCCCCTTTCCCATAGACCAGCAGCTACTGCAAGCACCAAACTCCCGAACTGCAAACTGTACGAATTCACCAACTCCCGAACTGGAAACACACGAACACTGGAATCAGCAGAACAGGAAAAGCATACAATCCGCTTACACTCTTGGCAGTCAGCATACAATCCAATTCCCCCCAAAAACGAGACGACACATCGGTTTGAGGGTCAAGCAGAATCTCCCTGTACTGTCACATACAGTCTCTTTTATTCCCAATCCACAAACATAGTACAGCCCACAGGGCGTTACAAAACAACCAATCAATCCGTACAATACGCCCAGACACTCCCACACAAAATCCTCCCCTCTGCAGGTGATATGATTACTGAACACAATGGGTAATCTCATTATCACCGGCAGAAGAATACAGTTTTTACACAATATTTATAACTTCTAAAATATACATGTCACAAACATAAAACATACATTTCCATAATCAATCCATTCAGGGGAACAACATATAAAAAAATGGCACGAATCAGACCAGGGGTTCAATAGTTAAGGGAAAGTCCTTTGTGACTAAATGAAACATTGCTTTCTGGCCCAAACCAGTTTCAGAGTCTTCTATCCTGGAGAGTAATTCAATTATCTCCCAGGACAGACACAAGACTCCATTAAGCACATGGTTGCAAAAAGACACAAAACACTTTAAAATACATAAAGTCACCTTTTACACATAACACACAGATATTTCACATATCCCCAGATAGCTGGGATCTGAGCGCACATTATTAGATGAATGGCACTCAGATCACACAAATAAGCCTTTCTGCAGGGGACATAAACGGTTTAACCTGCAGGGCCATAGTCCAAAGGGAGCAGGCGAGCAACCAGGCTTCTCCAGTTCACAGTGGCGAGGTTGGTTTCGCCACATCTGGGTTGCACCCAGACCACTTCAGTGAGAAGTGGTCCTTAACACTGAACTTTTGGAGGGTGTTCAGGGATTTTTACAGGCACTACAGCCACTTCAATGAGGTAATTTTATTGAAAATTGTAAATCCTATTGCCTGATAATGTAGTCAAACAGCTAAGGCAAAATAGGTTCTAGTGACAGGTGTTAAACTATATTTGTTCTCCATATTGTTATAAATCACTGGTAATACAAACCAATGTCTGGAAATCTATTCATAAACAGGGCTATAGATAGGACACAAGGTCACGCATTTAGACTGGAAGAAAGGAGATTTAGTCTAAGGCAAAGGAAAGAAATTTTTACAATAAGAACAATGATATGGAATTCTCTGCCTGAACCGGTGGTTTTATCAGAGTCTGTACAGATGTTTAAATAGCAATTGGATGAATACTTGCAAAAACATAGTATTCAGGGATATAATGATTACTTTGTTTGGTAATAGCTTTTTGATCCAAGGAGAGATTTGACTGCCATTCCGGGGTCAAGAAGGAACTTTTTCCTAGTGTGCTTCAAACTGTGTTTTTTGCTTTCTTTTGGATCAACAGCAAAAACAGATGTGAGAAAATCTGAACTTGATGGACGCATGTCTTTTTTAAAGATATATAATTATGTAATATACTTGCAAAGAACAGAGTTTACAACAATGGTTGACAGCAGGGGCGTACCTAGAGCATTTGGCACCCGGGGCGGATCCTGTGCTTTAAAACCCCCCCCCTTAAAAAAAAACCTGTAAAATTTTTTAAAGGTTCTCTTTTTTTTTTTTACAATTTGTAAACTTTGCAAAACCGCTGTCAGCCCCTCCTACAAAACCTCTGTCCTGTCCCTTCTACAAATCCTGTACTGCCTCGTCTACAAAACCCCCGCAACCCCCTTCCACAAATCCCCTGCTTATCCCCCCTTATAAAGACTCCTGTCCCAATACAAAGCCCCCGACCCCTTCTACAAAATCCCTGCAGCCCCACACACACATTTACAGGCAGACAGTCACACACTCAGTTACAGACAGTCACACACTCAGTTACAGGCAGACAGTCACATACAGTCACAGGCAGACAGTCACACATACACATTTCCTCCGTGCGGCCAGTTTATCAGCTGTTTGTTTGTGTGAGCTGTACTGGCCGTACAGCACCCTAACTACCATGGGACACTGTGCGGCCACAGCTCACACAGCCCCCTCCAGCCAGGGCCGGTGCAAGGATTTTTGCCGCCCTAGGCAAAAGTAAAGTTTGCCGCCCCCCCATTTGACATCACAATGCCCCACCCATATGATTTGCCATGTTAACTAACGCCAGTGCTGCAGTGCCGCCATGTTTACATTAAAAGGCCTGCAAGGACAGGCTATAGACACCAGAACCACATTAAGCTGAAGTGGTTCTGGGGACTATAGTGTTTCTTTAATGTGAGGTAAATTAGAGCTTAGTGCCACGAATAATATACTAGATTGCCTACTTACAACCAGATGAGGATGATGATGGGCTCTAGCTGCAGTCTGGCTCCACTGGTCTGGTGCAGAACAGACTCTCTGGAGGCGGTTTGTAACTGTGGTCACAAAAATCAATGTTCTGGGAGAACGGGAAGCAGCTCCATTTTTTGGGGGTCCTTTACACAGCTCAAGGTCTGGGTCCCAGGGTCCACCTTCATGTTCCACCAATGTGTTTGTTCACAGGGGGTGGAGTGTGTAGGGGATGTCCTGATATGTGTGTAAGGAATGTATTGTGTGAAATTGTGTTTGTATGTGTAAGGGCTGCAAGGTGTGTTTCTGTGTATGTATGGGATGCATTGAATGTGTGTAAGGGGTGCATTGAGTGTGTGTAATGAATGCATTGTGTGTTTCTGTGTGTGTAAGGGATGCATTGTGTGTAACGGTTGCATTGCTTTTGTATGTGTGTCTGTGTGTGTAATGCATTGTGTGTTTTTCTGTGTGCAAGGGGTGCATTGTGTGTATGTGATGAATGTCAATCTCTCCTCCCGCTCCAATTTCCTTCTCCTCCTCCCAATTTCTCTTTCTCACCCCCTCCAAATTTCTCTCCCCCCCTAATTTCTCTTTCCCCCTCCTAATATCTCTTCCTCCCTCCTAATTTCAATTTCTATCCCCCCCTTCTAATTTCAATTTCTCTCCCCCCTAATTTCTCTCTTACACTCCTCTCTCTCCTTTTCTCACCTCTTTTCTTCTTTTCTCTCCCTCCTTTTCACCTCCCTCCTTTTCTCACTCTCCTCTTTTCTCACCCCCTCTCTTCACCCTCTTTCTTCTCCTTTTTTTCACCCTCTCTCCTCTTCTTTTTTTCACCTCTTTTCTCCTCTTTTCATACCCCTCTCCTTTTTCTTTACCCCTCTCACCCCCTTTTCTCCTTTTTCTACCCTCTCTCCTCTTCTTTTTCACCCTCCTTACCCCCTTTCTCCTCTTTTCACACCCCTCCCCTACCTTTGCTGTAGCGCAGCCGTATTTAGTAGGTCTGACGGAAGAGAGCCTGTCTTCAGGTCACTGGCCGGGACTAACAGGCGAACACTGTGTGGGCTTCCCAAAGAACCGCCGGGTACAGGAGACAGCTGCTCTCTGTACCCGCTGACTATCAATGCTGCCGGGCTCGGCCACGCTACAGCCATGGAAGCTGACAGGAGGGAGCGCTCAGCGCTGAGCGCTCCCTCCTGTCAGCCCCTCTCCTCAGGCTGCGCCCGGGCGGTCATGGACGCACCGCCCGGGCAATGCGGCAGCCGCCTGAGGCTCTATACAGAGCGCTCGGGCGGCTGCAGCATGGGGGGGGGGGGCGCCCCTGGTCATGGCACCCCCCAATCTCTTCTGTAATATACCAGTTGACCTGCCCCTTGTTTCTGCTTTAATTACTGTTTTCACTCTAACAGATTGCAAAATTACATAGAAATGTTGTAACATTGTATTTTAAAATAACTAATTTTATGTCAGGACAGGAGGCTTCATATTTGCTTTACCTTCTTTACTGAAAACATCCAGCAGCAAAGAAATAGTTAACAGAACTTTTCAAAACAACCAATCAGAACAAAACAACAGTAGTATAAAACCACTTAGGCAGGCCCTTCCACTCTCTCATTCTTTGCTGCTGCCTCCAGGTGAGCACTCACCAACTCAGAGTTATTTAGGCAGCTTAATTGCTGGTTTTATTTAGGCAGTTTTTTTGCTGGGTTTATCTAGGCAGTTTATTGCTGGGTTTATCTAGGCCAGGGGTTCTCAAACAACGGCCTGTGGACCAGGTCCGGCCCCCCAGAGTCCTGAACGCGGCCCCAGCACTCAGGGCCACCCGATGGGCCCTGTATCTTCAGAGGCCCGGTCAGCGCTGGGGATTTAGTCACATTATATGATCATACATTGCATAAGCCTGCCGGGCCCCTTTAAAAATTTGCAGCCGCAAAGCAATGCTGGGAGGAAGTCTGTGTGTATGTATTTATGTCAGTATGTATCTGTCTGTGTCTGTCGGTCTATCTATCTATATGTATGTCAGTGTGCGTATGTATGGCTGTGTGTATGTATGTCAGTATGTATGTGTTTGTATGTATATGTATTTCTGTATGTATGTGTATGTCAGTATGTATGTCTTTCAGTATGTATGTGTGTTTGTATGTATGTCCTTATGCGTGTTTGTGTCTGTAAGTATGTTAGTATGTGTGTGTATGTATGTCTGTATATGTCTGTGTGTCTGTTTCACTATATATAGGAATTTGTTAAAAAAATAATAAAATAAATAATAGGTGAAACTATAGTCCGGCCCTCGGCAGTGTCTGGGGGACCACGAGCTGGCCCCCTGTTTAAAAAGTTTGAGGACCCCTGATCTAGTCAGTCTATTGCTGGATTTATCTAGGCAGTTTATTCTGTGTTATTTCTATACCACTTCATGCTATTTAGCTGCTGTATGTCAGGGTGGCGGTCCGATGCCCGGGATCCAGACACTGTCCAGGCGGCGGTGCGAGGACCGGGACCCAGTATGCCTGATGTTCAAAGTAGGAGTCACAGTGTGGAGGTGGATTAGCAGGGTCTGGTGCAGGGTAACTACACACCCTCTGGTGTTGAGCACCAGCGTTTGTGCAGCCACATACCAGAACCCTGATTCAGCTTATGCGGATACCGGGAACCAGGAGCAGGAATTAAGCAGACCTCCCAGAGATGAATAGGGAGGTACTGCAGCAGATATGTATCCAATACAGAAACAAGAAAAGGCTAGGAAAGGCACCAAACATGAAAACAAGACAGAACTAATTGAATCCAGAACCAGAGAAGGATAGGAAGCTAAACCCAGAACATGTACACAATACATTAGGGAAACATAGACATAACATGGGCAGGACAGGACTGCAAATACAAACTTAAACAAGACAAGATATGATAGGCAAAACAAGAGGAGAAATAACCAAGTACTATATATGAAAATCATGGGGATTTAGTCACATTATATGATCATACATTGCATAAGCCTGCCAACAACGCCAATGTACCCCATATCTAGCAGGTCCTACTCTGCCTAATGCAAGCTAAACCAACCAAAGAAGACATATATAGCACTTACCTGCAAGAAAGGGCAGAAGACTTGAGCAGCTGCCTGCAGGAACACTGAAACAAAAGGAATGATGGAAAACAAATGGGTGTGGCAACATAAAACAAACATTTAAAGGAAACCTGGAAACTGGGAATTCCATGGACGGATTACAGAAATGAACCCTGAAAAACCCAGCATAAAGAAAACCAGACACAGAATAGAAAACCAAATAACCAAGAAAAACTAAACAAGAATTGTAAAAAGTATACTCGATACCAGAAGCCATTGCCAGAACGATCCGCAGCTAGGAACAGGATGTGACACTGTATCACTTTATACTATTTATTTATCTGATATATTACTGGATACTGCTCATTTATGTATTATTATACTATTTCATTCATGCTGTTTTCTCACTCTGCTGCATGTGGAATGGGTGCCTGCTCCCTGCTATGGTGCTTTGCTCTGCCTGTACCTGCTCCCCCTCCTTGGGTTTCCCTTATGGGCTCTGTCGCCCATACTCCTTCTCCCTCATTCCCACATGCTCCCTGCGGCCCTGGCCTCTTGCCGAGCCGTTTTTCCACCGCGGCAGTGCCACGCAACTACCACGCGGTAGGCCGCAATCGTTTTTTCGGAGCCACATGGGCTCTGTGCGCTCCGAACAGCCCGATCTTACCCACTGAGCTGCCCTGCTGCTTGCTGGCCATGTGGCCAGCCTCCCCTCCCCCTGTGTATCAGGGGAGATAGCCCAGTTCAGGCTAACCCTCTACCTACTGTACCTGTCTTACTATGCTGTTTGATGCAATGTGAATATTTTCTCTCTCTTAGCAGTAGACTTGTTATGGTTATTTACTAAATAAATGTGAATTTCAGATTTAAAGGGGCATGCCACAGCGCAAATAAAAATAATTTCATCGTTTTAAAAAGATTATACCACATGTGACATATGCTAATCAAGTTTTTCTTCGGGTTGAGTCATTTTCTCATAAATTAAATGGTGTTTTCAGCATTTAGCTCCCATGTCTAGGACTTGATGCCCTTCCTGCAGGGGACTTTTTTTTCCCACTATAAATACACTTCAACAGTGTATCCTAATAAGGTTGATTTTACTCTGTGGTAAAGGCAGTTCACCATGCCCTAGGCCACCTGAGTGGTCTGTAGATGTGTTTAGTCAGCTTCAATCTGTATGGAGGCACTCCCTTCTACCCCTCAGGGGGGCTAACTGGCTCCACATACAACCCTGTTATCTCTGGGGCACTGCCTTCTACTGGACCATAATAATGGACGTGTAACACCATTGTGGGCTAGGTGACCCCCTCCTTCTGGCAACATGGCTACCGATGAGTACCCTACAGCGCTCTGTAGTATTAATGTTGAGTACCCTGCTTCCTACACCAATGCACTGGCAATATCCTATTATTATCATACTGAGGGTGAACCCCTCCTACAGTCTGCACTGCTGGACTGGCAGCGTCTGGGTATACCCATAAGAAGGGTACCCCTCCCACTGATGCGCTACTGTTCTTACAGTTCCCTGCCAGATGCAAATACTGAGGGTGATCCCTTCTGTGGACTACTCTGCTGGACCTACAGTGTCCCGTTATAACAATAATGAGGGTGATCCCCTCCCGCTGTCTACACTACTGGGTGTACAGACCCCTATGATACCCACACTGAGGGTGACTCCCTCTTACCTACTGCACTGCTGGACCTGCATTGTCTGGTTATTTTAATATACGGCTATGCACTACGGCACTACTGTACCTACAGTGTCTGATTATGTGCAGACTGAGGGTGACCCCCTCCCCAGCTGGCCTATACTGCATGGTATGCTTGTGCTTGCTGGGTGACCCCCTCTTGCACGCTAGGTGACCCTCAGCTGGCCGCACCAGGTATCACTCCGGCAGTGTTACCCCTATGGCAGTTATGCAATCACGACTGATGGACAAATTTCCCGTACCCAGAAGACCTCTGGGCCTGTCCTCCTGCCGCCCTGCTGGCCTCACTGCCAGAAACCATCGGTACCCTACAGGGGACGCTCAACCGGCCATCCTAGATGCTACATCAAGCACCCCTGGTACTTGTTGGCAGACAGGTGAATTCATCAAGAGGATCAGTCTGCATGACTGAGTCTGGAAAGGACACCGCAAACACCTGACGCAGGGTTTGCACTCTCTCCAGGACTAACCACTGAATGTCGATGACACGCGCACACAGATGTTTTCCTCAGGACGAACAATGCGTTACAGCTTGGAAAGCGGAGAAGATTAACTCCCCATTGAGAATGGGCCAATATTACCTATAGGAATCACCTATTTGGTTTCTGCCCCTGAGAGCCGCAAGACGTCTCCTATCCAGGCTGGACAGCAATCTGATGGATTTGGCATAAAAAATGCTGGTTCTGCATTCCTGAGTTGCACTCACGTACAAATTGAGCTGACACGTTTCTATTCATAGGCTCTTTCCTTACTAGTCCAAGAGGTCTCTCAGACCATGCCTGGACTCAGGTTTAATGTTGCTGAACCTTGGACCGCTCCATGAGCGATACGCATGACCAAAGAGGCGTCCATTCCGGCTCATTCCGAAGTTTGCCCTGCTGGGCGAAGGGTGCAGGGGAGTGGATTCCTGCCCCGTTCACACAAGACGGGGGCATTCATCCCCTCAGAGAGCCGTTCTGCATGGACGATTGGTTTTTCTCTCTCAACTGGACATGAGAGAAACCTGCATGGATTTCGCCATCAATGTGGACATATTGGATCTGACTCACTCCCAGTTTCTGGCTTTTCATGGAATATTCAGTCCAGACAGTGCTCCGCCTCCCGAGGACCAAGATATCCGTCTTCAAGAAAAATACCAGGCATATGCTCCGCAACCAGCGGGTCACACTTAGGGACCTAACCCGGTCAATGGACCATTTTTTATCCACCATGGAGGCCATATCCCCAGGATCTGGTACTATCAGACGCTCCAACATGACGCTTTGTCGGGTCTTCGGTCTGGTATGACCGAATCATGTGACCTTCGGACGAAGCTCATCTAAAACTTAATTAATGACTCCGACATAGGGGGACCTGGTCTACCAAGAAGTTTCGGACCCCAACCAAACTTCGACCTGGACTCCGACACCGCCCGGATGGACGGGGGCATTGCCTGCGATGGCGTGATGACAAGAGGACTCTGGATTCTGGAGGAGGGACCTCTTCATGCCAACTGCATGGAACTACCTGCAGGTTTGTTCGCCATTCGCAGCTTCCCCAGGGGAAGTAGTACTGCTCGCTACCTTCCTTATCACCGGTTGCCCACTCCGGACTGCAGTCGGATCTCATGTAGGATCTCTATCAATATCGCCTGGACAAGTGTTCATCATTTGTGACAGATTGTCTGCGGGACGAGACACTCGTGTAGCGGATGGCTTCACCCGACCAAGGAGAGACCCCAACGATTGGTTGCTTCATCCTCCGGGGTCTCAAGTACTGACATGATTACATTCTGTGCGAACCGTCATACGGAGCGGTTCTTCAGCTGGCTTCTGGACCCACAGCAAGGCGATGGACGCGTTATCTAAGCATGGCCTCCTTCTGGGCATATGCATCCCGTTTCCCTACAGGACAATTCGGGCTTTGGCGTCAGACCGAACTCCTGGGAGTGTTGTTTCGCCTGGCCACACCACTTAGGAGGAGTCCTCCGTGCTCCCCTCTATTGCTGGAGTTTGCCATGAGAAGGCGATTTACTACTCCCTGTCTCTAAGTGTCCTGTGTGGGATCCACAAGGGAAGCCTACCACAACTTGCATCTGGAGAGATGTTTGGGTACTTATCATGGCTGTCCTCATTGTCTGGCTGAATTGCCCTCTCAGGGTAAGTCCATATGGGGCCATTTACGTCCTAGGTCAACTAGTTTGATGGATTGTGTGCGTTCTCAAGATCCTGACATTGGTAAGGATCTCTTGGTCTGCAGTCTACCAAGAGGGGTATACATTACAGGAGCCCTATCTCTCGCTATTCCTAAACTCAAGTGGTATTGTGTGTTCTACATTTCCTTGAGGAATGGCCTGATGACAAGGACTTGCTTTTGCACAAGTTTTTCCGCTTAATGGTCCCCCCAGTACGTTTTGTATTTTTCATCGCGTTCTGACGTTCGTGGTGTTGACGTAGTGTTTTTTTCCTTCTCACCGTTCAGTGCATTGGCTTCTGCTCCACTCAAATATTATTTCTATTCATCTTCTGTGTCGTACCCAGGTGACAGCTTGTACACGACCATGTAGATACATGATCTCGTTCTTTCGTCCGTCTACTCATGGTCAGCTGTTGATTTCTGCGTACGACCGTTTATGACTGTTTCTGCATCTTCGTTCGCCTGTTGGATTTGGTGGATCCTCACACCGGCTGACCTTGGGAGTCCCTCTGGGACACATTTGGTTCGGGTGCTGCCACCTTAACAACTTTGGAAGCCGTTGGGTCCCTTCTGGATTTTCTCTACACCACTGCTTGGTCTAGGGAATCGGTTTTTCCTTTTCCTTTTATTTCAGTCCTCTATCTCATATTGCTTCTGATTCTTTAATATCTGGGCCTTAAAATTGCAAATATGAAGCCTTCTGTCCTGTCATAAAATTAGGGATTATTCTAGCCTAATTTTATTAAAGACAGGATGCAAATATTTCCCCCCCTTTTACATCCCCTCCCTGGAATTGGGTCTTATTCTATTATGTTAATTGGGGATATTGTTATGTTTTGTGAATGCATGGTTTTACATAATAAAGGTTATTTCTATTATACAGTGACATTTGTCCGTGTGCGTTTTATTCATCATGTTTGTGTTGTATCTATGTTTTGTCTATGTCTTTTAGTTTAGGTACATACTAGATACAAGGTCTACTTAGTTCTGTAGACTTTGTTTATTCATCAGTAGTAATGTTTCCTCTGTGCTATAATCATAGCACCAGGGAAACATTCTGTGGCCTCCCTTTGTGCACACCCTGGGGCACCGCGGCAGACAGTTTGGGAACCGCTGCTATAAATGAATATTATGTCAGCCAGCTATTTGGGGGGTTATTTACCTTTTTTTAAATTTGCCTCTGACTATCAAATACAGGAATGATTTCAACATGTAATCACAAATTTAAAAATATTTATTAAATAATTTTGATACATATGCGCAAATTGACTCCAATGAGAGAATTTGACAGTGTCTGTTACACAAAGTCTTTAAATGTTTCAGTTCAAAAGTATGAGAATTCTCACATTTATCAAACATCATATAGCATCTATAATTATACTAAATGTGTCAAGTTCAACCTACAAGCATATTCTGTGACTGCAGACTGCTTCTTACTTGCAAACTGGAATATAAACATTAGCACTAAAATATAAACACTATATGGATAAAAGTATTGGGCTACACCTCTTAATTATTGAATTCAGGTGTTTCAATCAAGCCCATTATCACAGGTGTATATCAAGCACCTAGCCATGCAGGCTGCATTTACAAACATTTGCTAAACGAATTCAAGAGTGGTATTGTGATAGCATGCCATATTTGCAATAAGTTACTTTTTGAAATGGTCTCCATGCTAAATATTCCACAGTCAACTGTAAGTGGTATTATTGCAAGGTGAAAGAGTTTAGAAACAGTAGCAACTCAGCCATGAAGCAGAAGACCATGTAACTGAGTGGGGTCACCTAGTGCTTAAGCGCATTGTGCGTAAAAGTCACAAATGCTCTGCTGATTCCATAGCTGAAGAATTCCAAACTTCCATTGGTAATAACATCAGCTCAAAAATTGTGCAGCAGACGCTTCATGGAATGGGTTTCCATGTCCGAGCAGCTGCATGAAAGTCTCATATCACCAAGTACAATGTCAAGAGTTGGATCAAGTGGTGTAAAGCACACCGCCACTGGACTCTGCAACAGTGGAAACGTGTTCTGTGGAGTGAAGAGTCACATTTCTCTGTTTGGCAGTCTGATGGGCAAGTCTGGGTTGGCAGATGCCAGGAGAACCATACTTACCTGACTGCATTGTGTCAACTGTAAAGTTTGACGGAGGAGGGATAATGTTATGGGGCTGTTTATCAGGGGTTGGGCTAAGCCCCTTAAGGGAGATCTAAATGCTTCAGCATACCAAGACATTCTGGACAATGCTATGCTTCCAATGTTGTGGGAAGAAGAAAGGAACAAAGAGGAAAGCCCTTTTCTATTACAGCATGACTGTGCCCCACTTCACAAAGGAACGTCCATAAAGACATGATTGGATGAGTTTGGTGTGGAAAAACTTGACTGGCCCTACACAGAGCCATGACTTCAACTGCATCGAACACTTTTGGGATGAACTGGAATAGAGATTGCAAGCCACATCAGTGTGTGACCTCACAAATGCACTACTGGATGGATTGGCAGAAATTTCAACAGAAACTCTCCAAAATATTGTGTAAAGCCTTCCCAGAAGAGTTCCAGGCAGCCAATGTCATGTGTGCTGGGGTTGCAACTATAGACAGCAAACAATTAACAATATCTTACTATGTGCAATGTACATATTGACTCCTACCATCATGAGCATTTCTAAAAGCAGAAGTAGTAATGGTTTGATATTAAACCAGGGCACATGGCCAGGGAAGCCTAAACATCATAACTGCTAGTGCATGCTATAGAGGTTATGCACCTTAAAATGTAAGCTATAATTTTAGCTTTTTTCTTTTAGTCGGTAGAAGGAGCAAAATGAGTAGTTGGTCCTTTGTGGCAGACAGCTGTCTGACATGACATGAAAAATAGAGATGTGAAAAAAAACACTTTTGAATCGCTGCAGTATTCGAGTAGCCTTATTGATTTTGTAAAAAAAAAAAAAAAATATATATATATATATATATATATATATGTGCACACACACCTTTATCTTAACACCAATTTGTCTGATAAAGCAGGATTGTGACAAAGATGGACATGTTTTATTGACTTAACTGACAAAGAAAGTTAATTGTGACTTCATTAAATCATTGAGCAAACCAGGTTTCTGACAATGAAGAAGACATAATTCAAAGATAAAAGTATGTATAAAAAATTTAGGAATTAGAAAGAAAATTGTAGATTATACTAGCTTTAGTGTAACTATAATCTTAATTTTATTAATGACAGGAGGCGAATATTTGCTTAAGTTTCTCTTTACTAGAACTCCACAGCAGCACATTAACATATAAAACACCAGAGACAAACAAATCAGGAATTTAAAAAGACTTCTCCCAACGAACTATTTCCTCTTTCACGCTGCGACAAATAAAGTGCATGAACAATACACCACAAATACAATAACAGGAGAAACAAACATAACATAACGATAAATTCCATCCGGAATTGAAACTGTGGAACCATTGGGTGAAGCCTTGACCTTTATCCTGTAGAGTAGTCAGATCTAAGAACTGTGGCCAAACCATTAAACTGAAACAAGATAAACAGAGTCGAAACACTGATTAGCGACTGAAATGTACTGAGAAAACATGAATCCACATCGTAAAGACTGAAAGTATAATATCCCAGATAGTGAAAAAACCTGAATCCCCATCATAAAATACTGACGGTGCCATATCCCAGATAAACCCCAACTCCCCCAGATAACTAACCTAGCCCAGGAGACCAGCGAACAACAAGTCAGTCAAACCAACAAACAACAAGGGGAGGGAGAAACTGGGAGGGAAATATTCACCTCCTGTCATTAATAAAATTAAGATTATAGTTACACTAAAGCTAGTATAATCTACAATTTTATAGCATGACAGGAGTCTTCATATTTGCTGTTTTAACGCTCGGACAGCAAAGACCAAAGAAACACGATCCGCCGTACCAACCTAAACTCTGCGAAGATAGCTCCTCGTAACAGGCAGGAAAGCGTACGATGTCTAGGAGAAAAAACGCCCGCCATGTCGGTACCTGAAGTCGCTGTGTTATGGACTAAAGTAAACCGAAAAAACCTATATGCCCCGCCAATGCCAACCACAACCAAGCGGTACATGAAAGGCGAGAAAAAGGGAAAAACCATTTAAACACACGGTGACGTCGAACACCGCCTTAAGGTGGGAGCGCTACCAAAGTAAGAATATGACCCTCGGATCCGACTAAGGCTGATAGACAACTAAGGTCTGAACCTCTGAACCCATCTGAAAGAAAAACAAGGTATAAAAAACAGAAATAACTCCAGAATCAGTGAATGGACAAAACCCGACAGAACCCACCATAGGAGCATGACAAAAACACATGTACCCCCTGAATACCCATCCTCAGGAATCGTAAAGGGAATTCTAAGCAGAGCGAGGCCCGTCGACAGTACGACGCGCTACCTAATCTAATTAATATGGCAGTCCTCGGTAATAAAGTGACCGAACAATACCCAAACCCTGTAAAAGCGGTAGCAAAATTAGGAGATCCGTATCAGACCAAACTACGTCAGGGTCGCCATGCAGACCAAAGTCTCACAATCCCTGAGATCAAATGAGCAAGGGTCCAGGGAATCCAGGAACTAGGTTCGACTGCGAAGCGGATATCATAATTCTAAAGTACCAGCAGACCGAGGCACCTGCAGAAAGGTCCTGAGACCAAACAAACGGAGGAGACTCGTCCGCGTCTCCGTGTCGAACACTCCTGGAGGGAAGCGTCCATCGCTGAGCAAACGGGTCCGTCATCCAGCCGAACTGGTCGGGGCCTGATGGGTAGTCCTCCGTGGACTAAAGTCTTGATGCCGGGTCCTCCCAGAGAAACTATTCCATACGTCTGAGAGCTTGGGCAGAGGAGAGTGTAGGAGGCACCCCCTTGCATCCAAGCCGCCCTCCAGGACTCTACTCCTTGAGATGTAGAGGAGGTCGATATTTCCCTGGTTGAAACGAAATCCAGGGACTCGAACAAGGGAAAACGCAGGGAGTGTCTGACCTTTCGGTCTGGGAGGCACCTCGCAGGGGGTCCGGCAAGCCCGTCCAGGTAGACCGTACAGCAAGATGTCCTATATCGATGAATAGTGGCGTCCGGATTCCAACGTGTGGAACACAAGAAAGATCTCTTCAAATAGTTCTGGAATTCCTGAATGTCCTCAATTCCTCCCAACCTGCCAACCAGGTTGTATTGTCGCCCAAATGACTGATGCACAAGATACCTATCTTAACAGGGAGAAAATAGAGGCCACCTTACCAGAACTGGGCCCAGCGGTCCCTATAAGTTTCTTGAGGGCCGTGTCTAATTCAAAGTAACCAATGAATATACGTTCAATCGTAGACTCATGCTGGGACTCTGAGGAGCTCAGATCCCTACATGCCAAGCACCTCCAGCGGACCAAATTGCATTTAGGATAGGCTCGTCTGCCACCCCAGACTCGGGGCCCCGTCTGGGATGTCATCAGAAAGTGGAGGCAAGTGTGAAATTCCGGTTCAAGGGATCAATCCCCTAAAAAAGGAAAGGGTTGGAGCTGAGATAAGCCTCCATCAAGTATTTCCATGTAAAAAAGGACACATATTATACTTCCTCGTATGTTCCGCTAGCACAACTCACTCGTGTAGCGGAAAACAATCGGCTTGCCAGTGCGGACTTAATAGTATAGGTACTGCAGTGGGCCGCACTCAGGATATCCTGAATACTAGACAGGTGCTTAACCAGCAAGACCGCAGTGCCCCATCGGGGTCTGAGTCTGGGTTTGCAGCTACTTAGTTCGGGAGCCCGGCTGAGAATACTGCTCGAATTATCCTGCGGGCTTCTCAAGCCAGCGGTCTACGGGCCCAGAAACTCACGGATAGTGCTAGGTGATCGGGCAGAGACCATTCCAAAGACCAAACCAGGTGAGCAATGGATCGAGGGTCAAACAGGGGTTCGTTTAAGGCGATCCACGAGACGACCTCTTCTTCCACGGTCGTCGTGGCCCTTGTAGTGGACTTTGTTCTACATCTCATGGTGCCACTAGGGGCCATCATAATCCACACCCCCATCGTCCTCTCCTTCTGAGGGGAACCGGCCCGCCTGCCATTCAGCTAAGGCGGCCATGGGGGGTGGGGGAGTTACGGGGACCTTCACCCCTGCGCCACATAGGCAGTGTCCTCTGGCCATCAAGGTCGATCGTATCAGGGTTAGACACTTCTCTGGAGTCTAATCCTTCCGGGTGTCTGGTTCCGGGCCTTCACCCTACCCGTAGTGCGTATGCACCCTTGCCTGCTCTCCACTCGGAGAGTCTGACTCCTTCATGTCGTCTTCCTTTTTAAGAAGGTGGTCACTGCCGCGTCCGGTGGTCATAGCCTCTCCTGCGCCATATAGGCAGCGCCATCTGGCTGCTTGCAGAGGGGCCAGTCGCTCCTCTGAGTCTTATCTTTCCGGGAGCCTGGTTCAGGGCATTCACCCTTCCAGTAGCGCTCATGCGCATTTGCCTGCTCTCCTCAAGGAGAGTCTGACTCATTCAAGTCACTGGTTCAGGGCCTTCACCCTTCCAGTAGCGCTTATGTGCCCTTGCCTGCTCTCCTCTAGGAGAGTCTGACTCATTCAAGCCGTTTTAAAGGTGGGCCCTCTAGCGTTACGCTTCTGATAAGCTTAAGGGAGGACCCTGGCTGAAGCCTAATTCCACGGAGGTGGTCACTGCCATAGTAGTCATTGTCTGCGCTGTTAACCTGGATAAGGGTTCTCCTGTGCAACGGTCCGAAGCAAAGCGACCTCAAGGAGTATAGAGGACAAGTGTCACCGGCAGGGAGATGGGGGCAGCACCCCATATAGTGACCGAGGCAAGTTGGGCAGTGCATGCAAGGCAAAAGCGTGAGCACGTGGCAGTAGGCTTGGCATGCAGACATTCTGGCATAGATCAATGGGGCACAGACAAAGCAGGCCAATCAATTGGGCACATGCAAAGCAGGCCAATCAGTAAGGCACCGACAAAGCTGGCAAAGTCCTGGGGCACAGACAAGTCAGGACCTTCAGAGATGTACAGGTGAGGAACTGCGCATTCCATTCTTCCGATAAAATGTACCTTTCGCTTTTCAGATAAGATGTACATAACTCTTCTTCAGATTAATAGCATATAACACACTTCTGTGTAACTGTAATTAACACACTTCTGTGTAACTGTAATTAACACTCTTCTTTGTAACTGTACGTAACCTTCTTCTGTGTAACTGTACATAACACTCTTCTGTGCAGCCGTACATAACATCCTTCTGTGTAAACATACAATACGTTCTTCTGTGTAACTGTACATAACACTCTTCCATGTAACTGTACATAACACTCTTCCATGTAACTGTACGTTCATAACACTCTTCTGTGTAACTGTACATAACACTTTTCTGTGTAACTACACATAGTATATTACTGTGTAACTGTACATAGCCATCTGCTGTGTAACTGTACATAACATTCTTCTGTGCAACTGTACATAGTATATTACTGTGTAACTGTACATAGCCTTCTACTGTGTAACTGTACATAGCATTCTCCTGTGTGACTGTACCTAGCATTCCATTGTGTAACTGTAGATAACGCACTTCAGTTAAATAGTGCCTGACACTCCGTAATACTTGCATATTGAGTACACCTGTAGTCAGGGAACTCACCAACTGAGTTATCTCACAAGAGGTGCTCCATTGGTCAATATGATAAAACAAATCATCTGAACAAACAAAAAGGGTGGGGATGAGTATAAGTGGTAACACTGCCAGCTGTGCCTGTAACCCTAAATAAATCATCCCCTACAGCACTAAGAAGGTAGATGCAAAAATACCCTCTGAACAAATAAATCAATACAATAATAAACATATAAATAAAGTAAAATATCCACAACCACGCATATATAACAGGAGGCAATGGTACTCTGACCTGTACTGACTGCGGAGCCGTAAAGAAAGAGGAAATAGTTAGTTGGGAGAAGCCTTTTATAGATTCCTTTTTTTTGTCTCTGGTGTTTTTATCTCTATGTTAACTTGCTGCTGTGGAGTTCTAGTAAAGAGAGACTTAAGCAAATATGAAGCCTCCTGTCATGCTATAAAATTCAAAATGTAATTGTACACTTCAAAAATAATGATACTCCTATTCATAGATCAGATTCTTCTTAATCTTCAGATGGCTTCAAACAAACACAAAATATTGTCATTAAACTATAGAAAATACATTTACAATAATAATATACACATTACTAAATAGCTGCCAATCTAGAGGACAATAAAGAAGAGAGTATTTTGAGTAAAACAAACACTATATTTACACATTGTAACCTCCAGAAGTCTCAGCATTCCCATTTTGTTAGGCACTCACTCAGCCCTCTCACAGTAGAAATGATAAAAAGTTAAACCTCTAAGATAAGACTAAATAGCAAAAAATACAGCACATATAAATAAAAGAGATGATTCAGAGTTGTATCAGTCACTTGGGGTTTCTGCAAAATAAATAGACAGCAGCCCCAGATTGTCTCCACTTATATAAAACCAAAAATATTTAGAGATACTTTTATAACCCTTTCCAGCTTTATGCAAGTCAACAATTCTTAATTGTAGGTCTTCTGAGAGCTCTTTTGTGCGAGGCATCATTCACATCAGGCAATGCTTCTTGTGAAAAGCAACCCCAGAACTGGTGTGTTTTTTTTTTATAGGGCAGGGCAGCTGTAACCAACACCTCCAATCTCATCTCATTGTTTGGACTCCAGTTGGCTGACATCTCACTCCAATTAGCTCTTGGAGATGTCATTAGTCCAGGGGTTCACATACTTTTTCTACCTGCACTGTGAATGTTTACATGGTGTGTTCAATAAAAACATGGCAACATTTCATTCTTTGTGTGTTATTAGTATAAGCACAATACAATAAAGGAGACCCCTGAAACAGGGGGATCCTAAAAGGAGTAGCTCTGGTACAGAAAAAAGGAAATGTAGTATCAGAAAGTAAATGGAATCATAAAAGAGAGGGGGAAAAAAGAGATGCCATGTAATAATGGGTAAAAAGGATGAAGGGGTAGAGGAACAGGATCAGTGACAAAGTAACCCCTACTCCACCCTAGACCACCCACAGCTTCCAGATGCAAGCAGAACTTAGGACTAATAATCCAAAGGAAAAGAAAAATCCCCCTCTCAAAAGCAGGCTTGAGTCCTATAGACGATAGGGTCCTAGTTAAATTACCCTTACATACAAAGCCCAAAAAGAAACTGTAAAAACCTGCCTAAGAAACCAAAATAACTAAAATACTAACTAACTCTTGTAATCATAATAAATAATAAATAAAAAGAAAAACGCTCGACGCGCGTTTCGGCGTGAAAACACGCCGTCGTCAGGAGCAAATTCGCATATTGATGCCATTCCATCAGTTAAATACCTGTATAATCTAAGGAAAAGGGGGATTTTTCTTTTCCTTTGGATTATTAGTCCTAAATTCTGCTTGCATCTGGAAGCTGTGGGTGGTCTAGGGTGGAGCATCTCTTTTTTTCCCCCTCTCTTTTATGATTCCATTTACTTTCTGATACTACATTTCCTTTTTTCTGTACCAGAGCTACTCCTTTTAGGATCCCCCTGTTTCAGGGGTCTCCTTTATTGTATTTATTTTCATTTTGGGTTACCCCCTATTTTGTAGCTCTGAAGTAGGCTATCAGGACAGACCCCACGACCTCGAAATTATTTGTGACGCTGTGGTTCTGTCCTGTACTTCTCATTTCTCTTTTTACATTTTTATTAGTATAAGCAGACTGTGATTGTCTATTGTTGTGACTTAGATGATGATCAGATCACATTTTATGACCAATTTGTGCAGAAATGCATATCATTCCAAAGGGTTCATATACTTTTTCTTGCAACTATATATCAATATATATATTTTTAAGGACATTGAATAATAGGTTATATTTGCCAAAACACATAGAACTCTTTTCGGCTACCTATTACCATACTCAAAATTCACCCAGATCAGACCAGGGGTTCGGGAGTTATGGGAAATAAACTATTTGACCGACCGCACACGAATAGGTAGCCAAAAAGAGTTCCATGTGTTTTGGCCCTGCGGTCGGTCTACGTTCGGGAGGTAAAACAGTCACTAATCTTTGCCATCCATGGCTAATACAGCGTTCGCATGAACCCCCTTGTTCGTTAGATTGAATTCACCGAACGAGGGGTTGATTGGCCCCCCCGTTCGGGAGTTCTGGAGCTCTGGAGGTCTCAGCGATGTTCGTGGTAATCGAGTGTCCGATTTGAGTTCCAGACACTCGACTACCAAACACTGCTGAGAGTTCGTGCGTAGGATGGCCACCGCCACGTGTTCGCTTACCGAATGGCGGTCACCCAGATATAGCAATAAAACACAGATTAACTATAGTTAGAGAAGTGTGAAAGCCTTAATGAGGTACACACTTCTATCTGAGGTGGTCTATTGATTCGGTAGTTTCCATTTGTATGAAATATGAATGAAACTACCGAACAAGCATACGAATTACACATACAATTTCAATTATACAGTAAGCTAAACACACGAACAGTCTTTTAAACATAATCCTGGAGGACAGTCCCATGCCATCCGCTACATATATATATATATATATATATATATATATATATATACACACGATGTGGAACAGCTTGGCACTCTCCTTACTGTAGAAAAAAGGAAAAGCAAAATTGCCTATGTTCTACCCGCGTTTGAAATATATAAACATAAAGACAGCGGTGCACTCACAGGTCTTAGATAAAGTGGCAACTGGTTTATTCGAATGAAAAAATCAACGTTTCGACCCCTAAAAAAGACCCTTTCGACCCCTTGAAAAAGACCCTTAGGGGTCGAAACGTTGATTTTTTTCACAGATGTATTGAAGATTTTTTCATTCGAATAAACCAGTTGCCACTTTATCTAAGACCTGTGAGTGCACCCCTGTCTTTATGTTTATATATGTATATATATATATATACACACACACACACACTCTCGCTCTCTCTCGGATTGTGTCTCGCCTCGTTCAGTTCCCGAATGGGGGCCGCTCCGGTACCCATTGGAATGTTCAGGCTCAATTATAACATTAACAACTCGCAACATAAGTGTGTTGCAAGGGAAGTAATTAATGAGTGCTTCCCTGGGTGGCCGCCATTTTATAAATGAACGCCACCCAGGGGGAGCATTCATATCCTGAAAGTAGACATTTCCCTTGCCGGGTTTCACACAGGGACCCCGTGAATAGAGGCTGTAAGAGGCAGGTACCATTATGCGGGTCCCTGGGATTGGTGTGGGCATCCTTTGGGGACAATGGCTGGTTTGTCCTGGAGGCGGGATGCTGTGACTCCCAGATACAGAGGGTCCTGGGAAGAAGACCCCCTGTCACTGGAAGTGGGAGACCCTACATTTGGGTGGTGGGAACAGGGGACAAAGGGGATCCTGGGAAGAAGACCTCCTGTTCTTAGAAGTGGGAAGCCCCGTGGTTGGGTGGCGGGAACAGGGGACAAAAAGACTGGAGTTCCTTTTCCGCAATACAACCCCTGTGAGGGGGAGGACCCTTGGAGGGGACACTGTCATTGTGCAATGTACACCCCTTGTATGGGATTTTGCATAAAAGCAGAGTGTGGCAAATAAAATGTTGTTGTACCTCCAGAACTATGTCTCGTCCAGTTACTGGGTGTAACGGCACCCTCAGCATAAAAGGGGTTAAAAGCCGTTTAGTAGATCTTCCCTTCCAGAGACAGGCACAGCTACTGCAGGACACCAATCCGCCGAACAGGAAACCATATGAATGCTGTAACCAGCCGAATAGGAAAAACCATACAAATAGGTTTACACTCCTAGCAGTCAAACTGGAACAGCATACAATAAATCCCCCCAAGAACGAGACAAAGCTCCGTGTTGAGGGTCAAGCAGTGAACAGACAGAGCTGTGGGTTTATTGTGCTTATGTACACATTCTTACATATTAGTACCACCCACAGGGTTTTGGAACACAACCAATAAACACATACAATACACTCAGACACTCCCACACAAATTCCTCCCCTCTGCATGTGATTCAATTACCTTACACATGGGTAATGTAATTTAGCACAAGCAGAGAAATACAATTTTTCCACATTATTCATAACTTGAAAAGTATGCATCACATTCACATCTAATATATAACACGATGTATAACCCGACGCGCGTTTCACCTAATGCTAAGGCTCATCAGGGGAAAATTATTTATATTGTTATACCTTTCTCTTTTCCAAAGGCTATTGTTATGTAACAATGTATCAATTATAATAAGGACGCTTGCTCTATTTGATACAGCAAATTGCTACAACTGTGTGGACGCTACGAATGTATGTGAAACATTATATTTATCTTAATGTGGATGTCTGTTTATCACTAATACTATCTAGAGCAAGCGGATACAATTGTGCAGACGCTATATTCATGTGTTAGTGCATTTATGATATCGACGACTTTTTGTTTTACAGTGATATCACCACTTAGATCAGCACTTGAAGATTTCAGTATTAATTGTGCTGTATTGGTAGACTCTGGCTATTGTTGCCAGCTATCACGCTGGTATCTGTTACCAGCAAAAATGTTTTTAATTATTGTTTCTCTCCCAATTACCCTTCCCCTTCCCCTATATATACACTATTAGCAGTAGTGTGTTTGTTAATTCGTCTGCTCACTTTAGACAGTTACATTATATTATATATCACACTACAGTGTTATTGGTAGCTATTAAGGGAATGTCTTGTTAATATATATATATATATATATATATATATATATATATATATATAGTATTTATTATTTTGATATTTTACTAATTAGGGACAGTTTCTCTGTTTTCTTTTGACTATGGGAAAGACTTTGGCTCCATGGCAATTGAACTGTATGTGTGTGCTCTGAGCGCCATTCAGTAATAATGTGCGCTCCGATCTGAGCTATTTGGGGATATGTTGAATGTACCTGTTTTGTGCAATGGCTGCACAGTTATATGTTTTTATGTGTTTTATTGTCTTTTGCTGCCATGTGTTCAATGGAGTTTTGCCTCTGTCCTTGGAGATAATTGGATTACTTCCCAATTATCTCCAGGATAGAAGACTCTGTGGAACTGGTTTTGGGCAGAAAAGCCATGCTTCCTTTGGTCACAAAGGACTATGATCTATCTTTTGAACCACTGGACCAATTTGGATGATTTTGACATATGTTTGTATTTGGAGTATGCTGATTCTGAAAATGAATGTGATGCATACTTTTCAAGTTATGAATAATGTGGACAAATTGTATTTCTCTGCTTGTGATAATTACATTACCCATTGTGTAAGGTAATTGCATCACAGGCAGAGGGGAGGATTTTGTGTGGGAGTGTCTAAGTGTATTGTATGTGTTTATTGGTTGTGTTCCAAAACCCTGTGGGTGGTACTAATGTGTAAATAAGAACAATAAACCCACAGCTCTGTCTGTTCACTGCTTGACCCTCAACATGGAGCTTTGTCTCGTTCTTGGGGGGATTTATTGTATGCTGTTCCAGTTTGACTGCTAGGAGTGTAAACCTATTCGTATGGTTTTTCCTATTCGGCTGTTTACAGCATTCGTATGGTTTCCTGTTCGGCGGATTGGTATTCTGCAGTAGCTGTGCCTGTGTCTCTGGAAGGGAAGATCTACTAAACGGCGGTTTAAACCCTTTTATGCCCGGGGTGGCGTAACAGACCTCTGGGAAGGGGGAGGACCCTGGGAGGGGATACCGTCATTGTGCCATGTACACCTTGCTAGGGTTTTGCATAAAAGCGAGTGTGGAAAATAAAGTGTTGTACCTCCAGAAATGTGTCTCGTCCAGTTACTGGGGGAAAATGAGTCTCTTCATAGTCTAAAAGGTTCCTGTTCGGCTGAAGGAAGGAAATTAGTGGAGGTAACCGGTCGGGTTACCAGGTGGTCCGCTACACAGATGCTGGCCCTTACTTAGCTTAACTTAACTTATGGACCAGCAAGGCCAACTCCCCGCCTCAACAAGGAGGCTTTTTCGTCCAATCGGCCTGCGTCATAGTTATATCCTTGCATAATCTTCTATTGGGTCATGGTCAGGGCCTCACTGGTCATGGCCACATATTTTTAGTGTCACCGAGAGGCCATCACCCCATCACATCAATTACGGGCCATGAGCCCCTGAAGCTAAATAATAGATAGAGCCTCTCACTGCCGCTTGGCAATTAGCAGGGCCTCTTCTACCACGGAGATGTAGATTTTTTCTCCTTTACGGCACTAGTTAGCAAGTCAGGTTCTGGATATGTTGTATCCAGAAGTATATTGATACTTTAGATAGAGTTCAGAGAAGGACTACTAAACTGGTTCATGAATTGCAGGATAAAACATGTATAGCTTGGAGAAAAGACGAGACGGGGGGATATGATATAAACATTTAAATACATAAGGGGAATCAACACAGTAAAGGAGGAGACTATATTTAAAAGAAGAAAAACTACCACAACAAGAGGACATAGTCTTAAATTTGAGGGGCAAAGGTTTAAAAAAAATATTAGGAAGTATTACTGAACAGAGAGGGTAGTGGATGCATGGAATAGCCTTCCAGCTGAAGTGGTAGAGGTTAACACAGTAAAGGAGTTTAAGCATGCGTGGGATAGGCATTGTGATGGAATGCCTGCCACCCCGACTGGGTGCCTCCGTCAAAAGATGCTCCTAGTGCTCGCCATGGACCATCAGCACTGCACTCGACACCACAACCACCGCCAACCCTACCAACCGCCATAGCTTGGTTGGGGTTTTGCCATCCTTCACCCACCCTGGACCCAAGACCGGGCCCCAGCTTCCAGTGGGTGAACCTCTCCAGAGAGCAGGAACCAGGAACAAGAACAAGCTCTTACAAGAGCTTACTCTGGGGAGTATAGTGTGATTATAGCAATACCCAGAGTGTAGGTCTCCAATCCCCCAAACATGAGCCAAGACTTCATGAAGGGGTAAGCAGGTCTGTTTAATGCACACAAAAGGACTTTCTTTTATACAAGTTTTCGGGCCAGAGGCACACCTCCTGGACCTGGTGTTAAACAAAAGGGACACAAACCAGTGGGAACACTAATTAACAAAATAACACTCCCACATACACAGTAAAATCCCTCCCCTCTATCCTGGAGATAATTGGCTTAAGGAACTGCAGTAAACTTAATTATCTCCAGGTATAGAAAATATCTCTATTTTACACTAACAGTAAAATACATAAAAATACATAATTCCTATTATATTGAACAGACCCCCCACATTCAACCTATCCCCAGATAGCTTGGATCTGAGCGCTCAATATATCCGAACAGCATAAAATCGCCATGGGGTTAAAGTTTAGCAAGGGCTGATGAGAGATTGAGGAGGGACAAAGCAGCCAGTTTAAACTGATCTGGCAGTGTCCCTGGGACAATGCCCTGCTGGAGAACAGTGGGACAGGAAAGAGGGAGAGGGGAAGAGACACATTTTCTCATGGAATTAAAAGGGCAGAAAAAGTGTGCTACAATCCAATGTGCCCATAGACTGTTTTTAAAGGACCATACACCCCAGGACCATAGTCATGAAGCAGGAGGCTGGCAATCCGGCTTCTCCATAAGCCAGGGAAACCGGGCAATTTGTCACATGAAAACCCTGTGACAAAAGGCATTTTGTCACAAGCATAAGGCTATACTAACTAGAAGATATGGCCAGGGACTAATAAAAGTATTTATAAAATGGGAAGACTAGATGGGCCGAATGGATCTTATCTGCCGTCACATTCTATGTTTCTGATTATTAAACTAATGGAAATCTGTAAAAAAAAAAAAAAAACACATTTAGAATTGTTCTTTGAATTATTGGTGTACAATTTCTCACCCGGAAGTACCAGCATATGTTTTTGATAAGAGTTTGCTATTAAGCCCAAAATGATTGAGATTCCCACTTCAGAGCCACTTTAATTACAGCTATCAGCATTAATTTAAACTCTCTCCTGATGAGAAAGTGGCTGGTAAACAGTACAATTCTATCACCCCAACTCTGTTCACAGGACATCATTATCATGAGAGGGACTGAATTAATATCCCATTGCTGCTCTAAGACTAAAATAACCTTAACTGTAGTCCTAACCTGTTTTCCAATCTTTTCCCAAACTTTGAAAAAAAGTCATGTAATATAAAGTATACATAACATTTGGAAGTACGCGCTATAGGAAAACAATGCAAAGTTGGGAGCCACTTTAAAGTACATGATCCTAGGTTCCTATCACTTAGCTATGATGTATCCTAGTCAGTTTTGGACAGCCAATCTGCTGATATGGCTGGTATCAGGACAGTTTGCAAGGTTCTACCCTATACATTACGATGATGAAATATACAGTTTAGAGGAACATGTTCTCAGGTGTGTAGATATGAAAGCAAATCAGGGCAGGGAAGGATATGATTGGTTCGAAAGCAAGAGAAATATCTAGAACTTTTCTGGGCTTCCACTGAATGCCTTTGGGTTTGGTGCGCCTGAAATTGCAACAATATAATAAGAAATTCACTTTTTACCGGATCTGCCTACTTCCTGCTCTCATAACCAATATAACTGTGCCACCTAAACACCAGTATTCCTTAGTATAGTAAAGGGAATAATAAACAACATGTTGAATTTCGCAGCATATTTTGCGTTTCAATATGTTCATTATAATTAAACATCTCTTTATAAATGACATCGTAATATGCTATTATAATTTATTCAATTTGTAAAACAGTCTCAAGGAAACAAGATATGTGATGCATTAACTAAAGAATAAAACATGTATGGCTTAGCTTCATTAAAAACTTTAATAGAGAAATATTTTTTAAATATTATATTTTTCCTATTAACGTCAACCTCTACAGCAAGTGATGTAAAGACAAGTCAAGGAGATAATCTAAAACACTGTGAAGCAACATTAACATATTAAACACTATGTAGCCATACATTAATTTACATGGCAATTAAAGAAATGTATTAACAAGCACAATCATGATAATAAATGAAGGATCAGTAATGCTATATCAGTTTGATTACATGTGTTAGGATACAACAGTTTATAAATAAAAGCCATATAGCATCTCATAAATGCATGGTGTGTGCTTGTAGCACATAAACCCTATAATTAATCATCACAATGGGGACATCAAAACAAAACTTGCTATGTAAACCAGAAAATAATTATATATCATTATTTTTTTCCAACAGAAGCAAACATGTCCTTTATTTTATGAAGACAAAAAAAATATAATGACCATCAGTTCCCTGGTGAAAATCTCAGAAAGTGATTGAACTGATTTATGCTTTGTTTTATACTTACAATCACTCAAGTGTAATGCACTAAGGTTCTCCGTATGTCCTTCGGAACAAAATTCTAACCTATTTATGTGCAGCAGAAGCACATTACTTCTACAAGAATAAACCCTACCAAATGATAATGAAAAAAAATATATTTTTCCTGAACTTTCGTAAACATATTTTAGACATTTTACAACATTATGGCTATGCTAGTCTAGTCAAAGTAAAATTAAAGAGGAAGTATGTCAGAAGACCAATAACCTTCACTTGTGGGCTATATTTCCAATGAATCTTGAATTGTTGGTGAGCCCTGAGAACTGATATAGGATTCACTGACAGGTGAGAAGAGACTGATGAGGTCACATTGAGATAACCAGGTAAACACTGTCTCTGGATAGCTGCAAATAGTTTTACCATGACATTTTACCAATTATTAAATACGACATCATAACACACTGTCCTTCGGAGCTAGCTCAGACAGAAGGGCTCAGAAGAAGAGTGGGTCCTAACCGTAATGTCATACTGCTCTATTGAGCAGTTTATTTGTTTCTATTTCTGTTTAAAATTTTTAAATTATGGGGGGCGTGGTCTGACCGAGGAGTGAGCTGCTTGTGTAAAGCTCCACTCTGTAACTGCAACCAAAAGCTAGCAGAAAATTAGCTTAAAATTACCAACATGGAAAAAGAGCCCCTAAGAAAACCTCCAAGAAGGGCCCGGACAGTTGCCGACCTGTTTGCGGCCTCTCAGGCCATACCACCCACTCAGCAAGATTGTATGTGGGTAGCTTAGGTGCAGCCGTTGTTACTGCAAGGGGCCTGTGGTGTTTTTGTTTATTGAATTACTGGTTGGCCCCTTTTCTAAGATGGACATACAATCCATTCTTCCTGTCGGCTCGGGGAGGGTAACACACAGGGCAGATTGTTTGTGTGTTGGTTTGTCTTTGACTACTCGGCCAGCCGTCCCCGGTCAGAGGGAAAGAGCTGTTCTTTTGAAAGGTGATGGATGGGCCTCTGGTGGGAGGCATCTGTCTGTCACGCAAACTGAGGTAGGGTAGGGGTAACCTGAGCTGTGGGAGGTACGGGGGGACAGGAAGTGAGTCCTTCAATTATGATTTGGCAGGGTGGGAGGGATGGCTGGCAGGGTGGGAGGGATGGCTGGGAGGGTGGGTGTTATAGGACCAGGATCTCAATGTTCCTCAGAAATGGCACCTCTTGTTTAGAGAGTTGAAGCGCACTGAGACATAGCCTTTCTCCAGGAAACAAACCTACTCAGACATGCTACTTTCCCCTTTAGAGACCATTCATACCGAAAAGCCTATGAAGCTAGGTCCCACCGTACAAATTAATGGAGTTGCTATTCTTATTCATGCTAGCTTCCCTTTTCGCTTTACTAGCTCTGATATAGAGCCACATGGGAGATATGTTATCCTGTCAGGGACCCTTTATTCCATGGGTCCTCAAACTCCAGCCCCCCAGATGTTGCTGAACTACAACTCCCATGATTCTTTGAATTACATAGATAGCCAGAGAATCATGGGAGTTGCAGTTCAGCAACATCTGGGGGCACGGAGTTTGAGGACCCATGCTTCATTCGCATCTAATTCATATAGTCAATATATACGCTCCCAATACTCCAGACTCAGACTTCTGGGACAATTTAGCTACCAAGATTTAAACGCTGTCACATGGTATGCTAATATTTGGGGGGATTTTAATGCTGTGCCGTGTCCTGCAGCCAATAGAAGCTCACAAAGGGGCTTACAGCGCTCAAAAGGCAGAGGAGGGCAGGATAAACTGGTTCACAACTTTATACATCGTACGGGCCTGGTCAATGTCTGGAGGGCTCATCACCCTGTAGATGTTGATTATACGTTTCATTCGGCACCCCATAATTCGTATTTCTGAATTGATTATTTCTTAGCTAACAATGCCGGCTTGGCACATACCACTGGTGCAACTATTGGGTCCCTCACATGGTCGGACCACACCGATATTTCTCTGACGTTGGGCAATCTCTGTACTGCCTCTCCGTGGTCATGGAGGCTGAATACCTCTCTGCTACGAGACCCCGACATAGTTACGACCATTCGCACAGACCTACAAGACTATTTTCTCAGGAACGACACAGAGGACCTGACCCCTGGTACCATATGGGCTGCCCACAAAGCACTTATACGGGGGACTCTCATACGACTTGCGACCATCAAAAAGAAACATAAAATGTAGTTATTACACACGCTATTGGTATCTTTGCGTTGTTTAGAACAGTGACACAAAACAGTGGGCACGCTGCCACAATTGCGTGAGGCCAGTAGATCGATTTGCAACCTGCTTCTCGAAGATACGGCCAGGTCTATCCTGTGGTCAGGAAAAGGCCAACAAAATAGATACGATACTGGCCAGATCCCTTAGACTAAAGCCCACATCACAAGCATTAGGCATCGGGACGGTTCATTGAAAATTAAACCAAAAGATATCGCAGAGGTGTTGAAGGACTTCTATTAAAAAAACTGTATGACCACTCCTCACAGGATCAGACAACCAAAACACGACCAGATATTCGCACCTTCCTCTCCAAACTCCACGTGCCTAAGCTCACACCGGTGGCCATGGGTATACTTAACGTGCGGGTAAATAGCGAGGAGATAGACATTACATTTGAAAGGGAATAAGGCTCTGGTACCACATGACTTTGATGGGTGCTATTACAAGGTGCTTCATGAGGAATTGACGCCAAACAATTGGAAATGTTTTTTAATGCCTAAAGGGAAGGAGATCTACCCGATCGAGACATGTCATTGGCCATCATAGTTTTGCTACTAAAACCGGGTAGGGATTCCCTCTTACCCGACAACCACTGCCCCATTTCCCTTATTAATCATGACTCAAAGATACTGGCAAAAGTACTAGCTGAAAGACAATCCTTTCTTAGAAAAACTAATAGATGCTGACCAAGTAGGATTTATACCTGGTCGCCAGCTATTTGAGAATACAAAAAGGAATATAGACATTATTTGGAGGCAGATTACATGGGAGACACCCACATTGGGCGTGTCTCTAGATGCCGAGAAGGCTTTTGATAGGGTCAAATGGCCACAGAGGCCCTATGACGGACACGAATCCTCTTGAACCTATGTCGGCCTTACATAAGGTTCTGCTGAAGTATAGAGATATATCGGGATACTAGGTGAACATGACCAAATCTAGTGCTTATACACTGGGGCTATCGGCTGCGGACACGGCAATCATTTAGACAACATATTACATTCAGCTCACACGGCAGTCTATTAAATAATGAGGCATACAACTAACAGCTGACCCAATAAAACTGTTTGAGATTAATTATTACCCCATAATTGAAATCTTTAATTAGGGACACGGACAAGTGGACGGATAAATCGATTTCCTGGATCGACCGCATACATTCCGTGAAGATCAATATACTGCCGCGTATATTATTTCTGTTTCAGGCGTTACCCATTCCGATTATGAAGGCAGATATGGCCCCTTTGAAGAGAGGCCATAGGCTTATTTATATGGCAAAACAAGAGACATAGTGTCTCCATAAATACCTTGTACCACCCAAAAACCAGGGGGGGACTGAGCCTGCCAACATTATTATTATTACTACATGGCAGCACAACTCACCCAAATTGCAATGTGGCGTGTCCCATTGGATGTAAGGAAATGGGTGGACTTGGAGTCGTTATTGATAAGGGCAGACTTACCACAGTTTTACATGTGGGTGCCCAAAGAACAGAAATCAATATTGCGGATCGCGGGGGTCCCCTATGTCTCTTCCCCCCTCTCACGTGAGCTACTCAGGTTTTTTTTCTGCCTTACCTTCAACCGTACTCTCTTGGACTTATTCATATTTTTTTTCTCCTTCCCTAATTTTCCTTAAGGTGTTATATCCATGGTCTTATTCTGCAACAGCACCTACTATCTAGGTTATGAAGGGAAGATGTACTTTTTAACTGTTAAACTGTTAAATGACAATTAACTAGATTGGAGCTCCCACTCTGCACTTTAATGTCTTTTGACAGAACGGCAGGAAATTACCTTCTTATCCTTTCCTTAATTTTTTTTTATCTCTAATCTACAAATCTTCTTATTTATATTAAAATACCTGATTGGGGCGATACAAATTAGCCATAAAGGACTTAGAAGGAAATAGTTGGTATTGACATACATTACTCTTTACACATAAGCCAATGTTCACTAGGATGCAGGATAGGATTTTGAATGCTATGTATTACCATTGTATTCATACAAATACATGTAAAAATGTCATTGTGTATCAACCTGTCAGTCAAAAATAAAGAATTGAAGAAGAAAAAAAAAGGAAAATTATGCCATACGAGTTTTTGGAGGACCATTGATAGATTGTCAATATATAATATTTATTTTGCTAAACAAAGCAAGGTACAATGACAAAATATGGGGTTTCTGAATAGTTAGAAGAAAAAAAAAAAAAAACAAGCAAAACACTCACCGCATATAAAGAAGAACTAAAAGGAGTGCAATATCCTTTTACTCAAAAAGTTCAACTTGTCTTTGCACAGTATTTTTTAAATGACTTGTTAACACAAACACTTTTGAAAGTACTATTTTCAAATTATATCAGCGAATTGCTATTAGCAGTCACAAAATAATTAAAAAGATGTTTAAAATGCATAAAAACCTGGTTATTGCCAGCGGGCTATGTTCACAATGCATTCTATCTCATAGATTCTACCAAAAAACAGTTCAAGAATTTTGTGACAACTGTGCAAAATCAAATCCTCAAAGCTTTTTCTTCTTTACACATGCAATTTTAAATCCTTGTGTTGGAAATTCAAATAGAAAGCTAGGTACATGCAGACTTACCAACCAGTTGGGTGAATATACTAAAGAACTTGCTCGTCATGGTTTTGATCTCATTATTAGCCAGCGTGATAGATTGTATATCTTGAGTTACATCGACCATAACTACATAAAGGCCAACAGGGAAGCTTGTCAGAGCACACTGTGACAGATCTGAAGAATAAACAACAACAAAAATAATCATTATCTTTTCATTTCAAAATATATTTCCTTTGTTTTCGGTTTGAAAATGAAGTTACATTTTAGTTTTTTTAAGCAGCAGAGTCCTTTAACATGATTAAATAAATTTTTACATATTTTCCAAATTGCCACCAAGTGTCAGGATGTCAACTCTATTTAACAATGAACATGAAATGAAAAACAATTAAACTATGCCTGTTTGATTCACATTGTGCCTGCCTCACACATTGTCTGAGATTTCTTCTTTCTTTTTTTGTATACAGTATTTAATATTAGAAAGTATTAAATTAATGATCGGTTTCTGAGCACTAATAATTAGGTTTGAACTCCTGGTTGAGCAGAAAGTAAAACTAGTTACAGTTGCAAGAAAAGGTATGTGAACCCTTTGGAATGATATGGAGTTCTGCACAAATTGGTCATAAAATGTGATCTGATCATCATCTAAGTCACAACAATTGACAATCACAGTCTGCTTAAACTAATAACACACAAAGAATGAAATGTTGCCATGTTTTTATTGAACACACCATGTAAACATTCACAGTGCAGGTGGAAAAAGTATGTGAACCCTTGGATTTAATATCAGGTTGAACCTCCTTTGGCAGCAATAACTTCAACCAAACGTTTCCTGTAGTTGCAGAGCAGACGTGCACAATGGTCAGGAGTAATTCTTGACCATTCCTCTTTACAGAACTATTTCAGTTCAGCAATATTCTTGGGATATCTGGTGTGAATCGCTTTCTTGAGGTCATGCCACAGCATCTCAATCGGGTTGAGGTCATGACTCTGACTGGGCCACTTCAGAAGGCGTATTTTCTTCTGTTTAAGCCATGCTGTTGTTGATTTACTTCTATGCTTTGGGTCATTGTCCTGTTGCAACACCCATCTTCAGTTGAGCTTCAGCTGGTAGACAGATGACCTTACGTTCTCCTGCAAAATGTCTTGATAAACTTGGGAATTCATTTTTCCTTCGATGATAGCAATCTGTCCAGGCCCTGACGCAGCAAAGCAGCCCCAAACCATGATGTCCCCACCACCATACTTCACAGTTGGGATGAGGTTTTGATGTTGGTGTGCTGTGCCTTTTTTTCGCCACACATAGTGTTGTGTGTTTCTTCCAAACAACTCAACTTTGGTTTCATCTGTCCACAGAATATTTTGCCAGTACTGCTGTGGAACATCCAGGTGCTCTTGTGCAAACTGTAAACGTGCAGCAATGTTTTGTTTGGACAGCACTGGCTTCCTCTGTGGTATCCTCCCATGAAATCCATTCTTGTTTAGTGTTTTACGTATTGTAGATTCGCTAACAGGGATGTTAGCATTTGCCAGTGACTTTTGTAAGTCTTTAGCTGACACTCTAGGATTCTTCTTCACCTCATTGAGCAGTCTGCGCTGTGCTCTTGCAGTCATCTTTACAGGACGGCCACTCCTAGGGAGAGTAGCAGCAGTGCTGAACTTTCTCCATTTATAGACAATTTGTCTTACTGTGGACTGATGAACAGCAAGGCTTTTGGAGATACTTTTATAACCCTTTCCAGCTTTATGCAAGTCAACAATTCTTAATCGTAGGTCTTCTGAGAGCTCTTTTGTGCGAGGCATCATTCACATCAGGCAATGCTTCTTGTGAAAAGCAAACCCAGAACTGGTGTGTGTTTTTTATAGGGCAGGGCAGCTGTAACCAACACCTCCAATCTCATCTCACTGATTGGACTCCAGTTGGCTGACATCTCACTCCAATTAGCTCTTGGAGATGTCATTAGTTTAGGGGTTCACATACTTTTTCCACCTGCACTGTGAATGTTTACATGGTGTGTTCAATAAAAACATGGCAACATTTCATTATTTGTGTGTTATTAGTTTAAGCAGACTGTGATTGTCTATTGTTGTGACTTAGATGATGATCAGATCACATTTATGACCAATTTGTGCAGAAATCCATATCATTCCAAAGGGTTCACATACTTTTTCTTGCAACTGTATATTTACTGTTGTAAATGATAAGGTTATTAGCAGTGAGGCAATTGCACATTACAATGGCAATATAAACTTAGATCTGACAATGAAAGTATTACTCATGCAGACTTGACAATGTCGCTACTTATTCAAGTAGAATAAAAATGCTTCTTAAACAAGATTACAGTGTGGTCGCTTTCTCATTTTTTTTGTTTTGCCTTTACATGTCACTTTGAAATGGCATATCGAAACAAGTAATTTAATTCCATTTACTTAAAATTTTTAATGAACTTTGCATACCTACTGTAAGAGGACAAGTACAAGAAAAGCAATGATAACAAAACAGATTGGGGATAAATAACATCCCTGGGAATAATTCCATTGAAGTAGTTCTTCCCAATCTTATGACATGCTAGAAGACATTATCTGTGACAAACCGTTATAGAGGTGAGCAGTGGTGTGGTCTGGTGGTTTTTATATGTGTGTGGGTAGTTGTTTTTTTCAAAGGAGATTCAAGGCTGGCATTTAATCAATAATTTTAATGCATTAGATTGATAATGTGTTGAAAATATATTAAAAACAAACCCCTAACTTAAAGGACAACTATGACATAAAAAAATTAAAATAATAGAATAATTCTTTCATCTAATTTTGAATGAACATAGATTTTTTTTTTTAATGGAGTATACTGTATGTAAATTTAAAAAAAAAAAAAAAAATTAGAAAAACTCATTCCAACTTTGGGCATGACCGGATCTTTCAGCCATATACATAAACCTTGGTTCAGAGAGTGTTTGAAAACAGACAGTCTCTAGTGTTACCTGCTTCTAGGCAAGGAGTGAATCAAGAAGGACCACACTTAAAAAGTAGGAGCTGATCTGAATCCCCAATATACAACTTGAACAGCAAACTTAGAAAGCTTGAAGCTTTGGGGCTGGCGAATTGCCACTTTACTCCAGCAACTATTCAAGTATTTACTTATTCTATAATGTTATGTTGCACTTTTTTTAGTTAAAAATAGTTAACTTACCAAGCAAGGTCTTTCCACTTACCACTGTTCCACTTACAATACTATTATGGCTATACATAAACTAATACTGTGATAACATTGGGATGTTGCTGAGGGGGATGGCATGGTAATATTGCAGCACTTAATGAGACTGGCTCTATTTAACCATAATTCTAAGGAAGTCAGGGGATCCTTTTTAGCATGCTGCTTACTTACCTTAAATGTAATTATTTGTTATTATAATTTCATTTGCATACAGTAGACAACCCTTGTTTAAATTACGATAATGCTAAACAACGGTGAAGTTGAACAACAAATGCCCTCACTAGCATTTAATTGCCCTGGACACCCATGAGAATCATTTATACAGGGAAGGTTACAGGTGTAGGAACTATTTATCTTAATATACGACCAACTAAGTGAACAAAATTATTATATCTTAAGAGTTGCTTAAGATAGACTTAATTAACACTTTAATCAAACTCGTATGCTATTAAAATGCCACTGAGAATGAGCGGTAGTACTTCTGCTCCCTTTCACATACACATTAATATTGCTGACCTCACATAGCCACCACCACAGGGAAGTCAACAGAACTCTCCACACCCTTATGGTATTAAAAGCCCACACAAAGGGCTTCTTTGTATATATCTTGTGTCTTGTTACCTAATTTATTTGTTAGTTTGTTTCTCCCCTACCTTTCCTACCACACAGGAAAATACACTGCCACTTGACTTGATAGCCCAGCCCAGGCGGGAAAAAAAGACAGAGGTCCCTCTAAGGATAATTCTCCCCTAGGGCTTAACCCTGGTAAATATATATACAAAGAAAGAGGTAAAGCCCCTCTAAAGGGACTTAAAGATGGGAGAATCCCTAGTCTAAGTATAAGCCATGTCAAAATAGTGAATAATACACCTGTGCTTAAATAATCAATATAAATAAGAACACAAAAAAGCCCTACATAAAAATAGGCGAGACCCATCCATGTCCTAACAAATCTGGGACATGGAATCGCATGTTCACCATTATATGAGTGCTAATACAAGCTGAATACCATTTCCCTTGAGTGAAGCTGGTCATGTTCTCAGGTATATTTGCTACACATCTTTGATTTGCAAATTTAAACTCCCACCACACCATTACTACTCTCCACCAATGCTATGCATTACAACCACCACTAGCTCAGAGTTATGCAAATATTCTTCAATATTTTAGGGACCTAAATACACCCCATTAATGCCTTATGTTATTGAAAGATGCTAAACAAACTAAAGCAAATGTATTGTGCATACAAGAAACACACTTCACAAGGGACAAAGCTCCCACGTTTGGGATGAAAGATTTATTACATCAATTCCATTCCACTCCTCTAAATCCAGAGGTGTATCCATTCTTACACATAAGAAGATGCCCCTAAGCAAACCTTCTGATAATGGTGCTCCGACTGTAACATCATCCAGAGGACCGTAGACTGCTGCACTGTTTCCGAGCATATTCGAGTACCACCATTTTTAAGTGCCCCTGAAATACCCGCATTTTTGGCAACTCCTGGCATTACAACAAGAGTTGACAGTTGTAATTCAGAAAATGATTTAGCTTGTTTATGATGGATGGCATGTTTGAGCTTATGGCTGCACAAACCAATTTGTATGCCAGACAATATTTAATTTCCAATCCCGATTCCCACTACAGCAGGAAGAATATGTGACATCCCACTGACAGCACTGACATGAAAAGGTTTTGGGTGCTTATACCAGTAATGGGGATTGTGAAAAAAACACAGTATTAAGTTACCCATGATGTCCATTCTCAACTCTCATTCATTCCTACCATCTACTGTCCCTCCCTGGCTATCTCTTCATAGAACGCTACTCTCACCTCTGCCCTGGACAATGCATCCTGTTCAAAATATACACCTCAAGAAGAATGCAACCGTGGCACACAAAGTCAACCCGCTCCCTGCAGAGCTGCACCAATTTAGCTTAACACTTGAGGAAGTCTCGCACCTTTTGAGACTTTCTCCATTATAAATTAATCTTGTGTTTGTACAGCGCAGCCCTCACTCTTGCTAAACAATCATACTTTACCTCTCTCATTCTCTCATTAGTTCATGCTCCCACAATCCCATTCATCTCTTTGATACCTTCAACTCTCTTCTTTGCCCTGTGTTGGCCACCCCGCAAAGTAAACTTTCAGCTGTTAGCTTGCATGCTATTTTACTAATAAGATAAACCAGTTAAGATAACATTTTCCCCCTCTTCCCTCCGAACCGCACTTGAACCATATCTTTCCTAGCCTCTAGGCATTCTCCCCGGCTACTGAACCGGAGCTGGCTGCACTTTTCCTAACCTCTCACCCCACCGCTTGATCCCACCTGATATCGCCTTATCAGATATTTCTCCCCTTGTCTTAAACATGCTACTGTTGTACATGTCCTTAATAAGCCATCACCTGACCTGCCTTCCTTTTCCAATTATCATACCATATTGCTGCTCACTTTCTCCACAAAGCTTCTAGAAAAAACTTGTCTTAATCCATCTATCTTCTGTTCTCAATTCGAACTCTCGACTCTTCATTCTTGCTTCCACCCTTCCATTATATGAAGACTGCTCTTATTAAAGTAACAAATGATCTACTTATGGCTAAATCCAGGGTCCACTACTCTATACTAATTCTTTTTGACCACTCCGCTGCCTTTGATCATGTCATCCTTCTTCAAACTCTTCAATGCATCTTTCTCTGTGACACTGTTCTCTCATGATTTTGGTTCTCTCTCTCCCAACATTCATTCAGAGTCTCTTTTTCTAATGACACCACCACCCCTCATCCTGTCTTTGTAGGAGTCCCACCAGGGTCTGTTCCTGGTACCCTTTTGTTTTCTCTTTACACTGCATCTCTTGGCAAACTTATGTAATACCTTTGAATTCCGATACCATCTGTATGCCGATGACAACTAGATATATCTCTTCACATGTGATCTCTCCACTGCTCTCCTAAAACCCATCACCACTTGCCTTTCTTCCATCTGAATGGATGTCCTCCCTCTTCATGAAACTCAATCTCTCTAAAACTGAGCTTCTTGTTTTTCCGCCTCATAATACCAATATATTCCTCTTTCACTCTCTCTGCAAGTTCAGGATTATGAATGTCCTGTGAAATCAAGGTAATGAGTGTGAAAAAACACTAATAAAAGTATAACCACAAAATGGGGCCGGCATTTGTGATATAGTGAAAAGACCAAACATCTCAAAAGACGACATCTGGAATACTCTGTGATGACCACTTTTGCAAATTGTATGCCACAATGGTGGAAAAGTTAACACTAACTTTGGCCAGGGTTTGTAACTAAGTGTACTAAAACAGACTGGACATACCCCATTTTGAATAATCTTGGTTGTTGTCAGGATTACTGTTTGATCCAGCACATAGAACTGTACAGCACGGATGACAAATAAGTAACGTATTACCGGTCCTTAGAATGGCCGGATTTAACGTACAAAGAATAGTAAAAAATACTAGCCGAGGTCAGGGAACACAGAAAGGGACACAGCGATGAGGAAAGCCAGGAGTCAGGATACCAGAATATAGAGAAGTCAATAAACAAAGCCAAAGTCAAAAACCAGGTAGAAAACTATAAACAGGAACGCGCTCTCGGACAACCACAAGGGAAACCACGACAGGGCACTGAGCAGGATGAGAACTGGGCCTAAATACCCCTCCTTTAGTTCTGATAGGCTGTAACCGGCCTTTGACCCCAAAGTCAGTTACCAGGTTTCATTTGCATAATTGCTGCTCAGCATTAACCCTTCTGTGGATTAGGTTGCTTCTCGGCACAACTTTTCCTGTGTGGACAGTAAATGTCATTAACCACATTTCTATAAGCGGATGAATACATGACACCAGGTTTCATTTGCACAATTACTGCTCAGCATTAAACCTTCTGTGGATTAGGTTGCTGCACGGCACAACTTTTCCTGTGTGGACAGTAAATGTCATTAACCACATTTCTATAAGCGAATGAATATGTGACATTACCCCCCACCTGAAGAACGCCCACCGGGCGGACAGGACCAGGCTTGAGAGGAAATTTAGCGTGAAAAGCGCGGATCTTACGGCCCGCATGCAGGTCAGGAGCCGAAACCCAAGAACGATCAGCAGGACCGCAACCTTTCCAAACAACCAAGTACTGTAAAGTGCCCCGAGAAAACCTAGAATCCACGATAGAAGATACCTCATACTCTTCCTGACCACCCACCACCACCGGAGGGGGAGGAACACAAGGAACAGTATATCTATTGTAGACAAGAGGTTTGAGTAAGGACACATGAAAAGTGTTGGGAATCCCTAAAGATGCAGGAAGAGCCAGAGAGTAAGACACTGGATTGATCCTACGAAGCACTCTATAGGGACCAAGGAATCTGGGGGCAAACTTCATGCTAGGGACCTTAAGCTTGATGTTGCGAGATGACAACCAAACCCGGTCCCCCACTTGATACACCGGGTTGGCACTCCTACGCTTATCAGCAAAATGTTTGAAGCGTTCAGCAGCAGCCCCTAGGAGCAGTTTGAACCTTAACCCAGGTATCCCGAATGGAGGCCAGACGCTCATCCAGAGCAGGAATGGCAGTATCAGAAAATACCGCAGGGAGAACCGTAGGATGCCTACCATTATTGACAAAAAATGGACTGTGCCCAGATGAGTCATGAACAGCATTGTTTCTAGCGAACTCGGCCCACGGGAGTAGTTCGGACCAATTGTCTTGTGTGCTATTAATAAAACAACGCAAATAAACTTCTAATGACTGGTTAGCCCTCTCAGCTGTACCATTGGGCTGTGGATGGTAGGAGGAGGAGAAGGAGAGATCAATCCCCAATTGTTTACTGAACGCCCTCCAGAACCTGGACACAAACTGAGAGCCCCTATCAGACACAATATTGTGGGGATGCCATGCAAACGGACAATTTCACGTATGAAAATTAGGACCAAATCTTGCGAAGATGGCAACTTCTTGAGAGGAATGAAGTGAGCCATCTTAGAAAATCGGTATACAACCATGAGAATAGTAGTGAACCCAGCAGAGCTAGGAAGCTCAACTATAAAGTCCATGGATAAGTGGGACCATGGAATCTCAGGAACAGGAAGAGGCTGCAACAGGCCACAAGGAAGTGCATGAGTCACCTTAGAAACTGCACACACAGAACATGCCTGCACATACTCCTTTACATCTTTCCTGAGTGAATCCCACCAAAATGATCTAGTGATTGTGGCAGTGGACTTATTGATGCCCAGGTGTCCAGCAGTTATATTGTCATGGAACACTTTCATGATATTAACCCTTTCACATAGGGGAACGAACAGTTTATCACACGGTTTACCACTGGGCGCCTGAGGCTGGGCCTCCAGTATGGTGCCAAGCAGTGGAGAAGAGAGTGAGAGACAGTAGTAGCAATAATACACTCTGGTGGAATAATAGGAGATGTCACCTGTTCCGGAGCTGACTCATTATCAAATTGCCTGGACAAGGCATCAGCCTTGGTATTTTTAGAACCAGGTCTATAAGTAATGAGAAAGTTAAAACGTGAAAGGAACAGTGACCATCTAGCCTGTCTGGAAGACAAACGTTTGGCATCCCCTATATATGCCAGATTTTTGTGGTCGGTTATGATCAACAGGAAGTCCTTGGAACCCTCCAAAAGATGTCGCCACTCCTTGAGTGCAAGAATAATGGCCAACAGTTCTCTATTGCCAATATCGTAGTTGCGCTCAGCAGGAGACATCTTTCTGGAGAAGTAGCCACAAGGATGCAATGGTGTTCCCTGGCTTTCTCTCTGAGAGAGAACAGCCCCCACCCCTGTCTCGGATGCATCAACCTCCAATATAAAAGGTTTACTAGTGTCGGGATGTTTTAGTATGTCCGCAGAGGCAAATCTTTGTTTAAGAGTCTCAAAAGCATTTACAGCCTCTTTGGACCATACCGTGCTACTAACCCCTTTGCGAGTCATATTTGTGATTGGGGCTATTACAGAAGAAAATCCCTTGATGAATCTTCTGTAATAGTTGGCAAAACCAATAAACCTTTGAATGGCTTTTAAACCAGAGGGTAATGGCCAGTGTAGTACAGCCTATAGTTTTTTAGGATCCATTTGAAATCCCGATGCAGAGATGATGTAACCCAAAAAGTGGACTTCAGGCTGGTCAAATATGCACTTTTCTAATTTACAATAAAGTTTATTTTTCAACAACGTCTGCAGAACCTGTTTCACATGGGAGTGGTGAGTTTGAAGATCAGAGGAATACACCAAAATATCGTCCAAATAAACTAAGACAAATGAGTAAATGAATTCCCTGAGTACATCATTTATAAAGTCTTGGAATACGGCCGGGGCGTTGCATAACCCAAATGGCATTACCAGATATTCATAGTGTCCTCTACGGGTATTAAATGCCGTCTTCCACTCATGATTCTCTTTAATTCTAACCAAATTGTAAGCGCTCCTAAGGTCAAGTTTAGTAAATACTTTAGCTCCCTGAAGTCTATCGAACAATTTGGAAATGAGTGGGATAGGGTATGCATTTTTTACAGTGATTTTATTAAGTGCCCTGTAGTCTATGCAAGGGCGTAACTCACCACCCTTTTTCTCAACAACAAAGAATCCTGCACCAGCTGGTGAGGATGACTTTCTTATGTGCCCTTTGCTCAAGGATTCTTTGATGTATTCCTCCATTATTTTACTCTCCTGGGGAGATAAGGCATAAACTGCTCCCTTAGGTGGCATAGCGCCTGAAAACAGGTTAATGGCACAGTCATATGCTCTGTGGGGAGGCAATACATCAGATTGAGCCTTGTTAAACACCTCCTGAAGTTCTCGGTATTGTATGGGAACTCCAGGAGTTTGGGGAGTGGTAGTGGGAAGGTCAATGGTATCCAATCTCTTTAGTACTGGTTTTATACATCTCCCCATACACTCTTTACCCCATTCTAATATCTCCCCATTAGCCCAGTCAATATAGGGATTGTGCTTACTCAGCCACGGAAACCCTAATATGATAGGACATGATGGAGAAGTAATAACCTGAAACGTCATCTCCTCCCTATGGGAGGCCCCAATGGAGATCGTAATAAGGACAGTTTCGTGGGTTATAAGCGGTTGTGTGAGTGGTCTACCATCAATAGCCTCTACAGCTAGCGGCGTAGGTCTCTCCCTGACCGGTATCTCATTACCCCTAATAAACTGGACATCAATAA
>OW240922.1:54421221-54522601 GCA_933207985.1 Pelobates cultripes
ACCATTTTATTTCTAATTTATAATATAGGCACGCAGAGCATACATTTTAAGTTCTTCACTACTAGCCAGGCTTTAAAAGTTACTCACTACTGCAAGCCTGGAAGGTCCATGGCACACACACCAGGGGTGACTTTGTGAATTTCTACTTGCCAGTGCTAAATTTGGACTTGCCATTGGCTAGAGATGAAAATAAATTTTAGGCCCGGAGACAGAGTTGTAATATTGGGGCACTTACCATGGAAACCAATAAAATCATCAGGAACATTCCACCGGTCTCTCTAATGATTGTTCTACCCTTTACTTTTTTTCTGGTGTTCTCCGGCAAATGCCAAACATCCTCCACGGTGTTGGGCTGTAAGCACAACCCCCACCTGTGGAAGTCTGGCCCTCATACCACCCTCATGGAGTCTGTTTCGGACCGTTTGAGCAGACACATGCAGATTTGTGGCCTGCTGGAGGTCATTTTGCAGGGCTCTGGCAGTGCTCCTCCTGTTCCTCCTTGCACAAAGGTGGAGGTAGCAGTCCTGCTGCTGGGTTGTTGCCCTCCTACGGCCTCCTCCACGTCTTCTGATGTACTGGCTTGTCTCCTGGTAGCGCCTCCATGCTCTGGACACTACACTGACAGACACAGCAAACCTTCTTGCCACAGCTCGCATTGATGTGCCATCCTGAATGAGCTGCACTACCTGAGCCACTTGTGTGGGTTGTAGACTCCGTCTCATGCTACCACTATAGTGAAAGCACCGCCAGCATTCAAAAATGACCAAAACATCAGCCAGGAAGCATAGGAACTGAGAAGTGGTATGTGGTCACCACCTGCAGAACCACTCCTTTATTGGAGGTGTCTTTCTAATTGCCTATAATTTCCACCTGTTGTCTATCCCATTTGCACAACAGCATGTGAAATTGATTGTCACTCAGTGTTGTTTCCTAAGTGGACAGTTTGATTTCACAGAAGTGTGATTGATTTGGAGTTACATTGTGTTGTTTAAAGGACCACTCTAGGCACCCAGACCACTTCAGCTTAATGAAGTGGTCAGGGTGCTTGGTCCAGCTAGGGTTAACCCATTTTTTTTATAAACATATCAGTTTCACAGAAACTGCTATGTTTATAAATGGGTTAATCCAGCCCTCAAATCCTCTAGTGGCTGTCTCACTGACAGCCGCTAGAGGCGCTTGCGTGCTTCTCACTGTGAAAATCACAGTGAGAACACGCAAGCGTCCATAGGAAAGCAATGTAAATGCTTTTCTATGAGACCGGCTGAATGCGCGCGCAGCTCCTGCCTCGCATGCGCATTCAGCCGAAGAGGAGGATCGGAGGCGGAGAGGAGGAGGAGAGCTCCCCGCTCGGCGCTGGAGAAAGGTAAGATTTAACCCCTTTCCTCTCCCCAGAGTCCGGTTGGAGGGGGTCCCTGAGAGTGGGGGCACCCTCAGGGCACTATAGTGCCAGGAAAACGAGTATGTTTTCCTGGCACTATAGTGGTCCTTTAAGTCTTCCCTTTATTGTTTTGAGCAGTGTATGTATCCCTCGCCCACACGTACTGCTCTCCAAGAGAGGAACATTTGTCACAGAGTGTTAATTTTCCCTGCATTGGACTACTGGGTTAAACACACAAAAAATAAAATAAATAAAGTTTCTCTGGTTTAATTAGACTGAGCTCAGCTGTAAGCACTCGACAAACTCACCAGTCAGCAACTTGTCACAGCTCTGCCAAGCTAAGCCCAGACAAGTTCAACAGAAACTCAACTGTGGAGTTCAAGTTAAGTGGGACATACTGCAGCCAAAACTGAGGTACAATTCTGTCAAGCTTGGAAACTCCTTGAGTCAGTACAATATAGGATAGTTTCACTTTTTTTTTATAAAGCATAATATTTATTCATGTATTAGTCTGTCCAGGGATGTCACTAGGAACTATTGGGCCCTGGTGCAAGAATAAAAAGAACCCCCTTTTCACAAACCCCTAAGCGATATACCTGAGTAAGATGTGTGTGCTGGTTGACTGTGATATGTATGCCTGGAGTGTGATTGTGTGTGGGGTCTGGCAGAGTGCGATTGTGTGTGGAGGTGGCTAAGTGTATGGGGTTTGACTGAGTGTGATTGTGTGTGTGTGTGTGTAAGGGCTGGCTAAATATGTGTGTAAGGTCTGGCTGAGTGTTCCTGTGAGTGGAGGTGGCTGAGTGTGTGTGTGTAAGGGCTGGCTAAATATGTGTGTAAGGTCTGGCTGAGTGTTCCTGTGTGTGGAGGTGGCTGAGTGTGTGTGTGTAGATTTCTCTGAGTTTGTTTGTGTGTGGGAGTTGTGTGTGATATAAACAATACAAAGTCAGGTTTTTTTTTTTTTAACCCTTTCTTTCTGCAGTGAGGTGGATGTACTACCTGGTGATCCAGTGCTGATGACAGCATCCCTGGTTGTCCTAGTTGGAGGAGTGTGTGGCCTGCACCTCATGTGGGTGCAGATTGCATTCAATGCTTTTCTGTCCGACATTCACTGATTGAACCAAAGTGTTGCCACTGTAACCCACTCTGTGTGCCAGGGCCGCGAAGGAGTATTTAAATTGCTCTCTTTGTAATTTAATTGTTATTTTGTGTATTGCTGAATTGCCATTATACTAAATAACAGGTCTGTTTTGGTTTTCTAGAGTAAATTCTGCCTTCAGTAAATGGCCCCCTTTTTGTGTTATTTTAGAAGCTCCAGAGTCTCCTTTAAGTGGTGAATCTGTATCTTCCTCTCAACAAAGTCTCATCTGAGCTGAGCAGATATTTGCTGATGTTGGTACTTCTGGAGATATCCTTGTTTAATTAATTAACAATGTAAAAAAAAATCATTTGTTTTATCCAAACAGGTTTGTAACTCTTGATTTCGTTTTCTGCATTGTTTGCAAATTTGTTTCGTTGTCAACAGAAGATAAAGTGGGCATCAGCATAACAGGAAAGGTTCGTAAGAGACCAGAAAATATATCTGTTGTAAAATCAGGCGAGCTGTAATTTTAGGTTCACAAGCGATAAAGTTACCTAGAAAAAAGCTGGTCTCCATATATAGGCATCTACCTAAAGCAGGTTCCACTTACCTGCCTCGAGAACACCAACTTGAGGTCATCTGTAAAGCTTCAGGATCCTCTGGTGTACACCACACCATCAGGGTTATTTACTAAGGTGCAAATTGTTGGGAAGTAAAAGTGCAACTTTCAAATTATGGGTTAAATTAGTCAAATGGATAGCAAAACACTTGCAGAAATTCTGGAAATTCTGGAATGTATCCTACTAGACCCTTCCTGCTTTAATATTTTTCTATTTGTTACCTGTACATGTTTACTGATAACCTGGTTGGTTTCCTGGAATATGCAAGTGATTTATTGGCCTAATCTAACTACTCCAACACCTTTTCCTGTATTCCTATTAAAGCATGCAATATGGTTCCTACCACCAGGTGTCACTAGAGAGGCAAGGATGAAGAGTACATTTCTAAAATAGAGATTATCAGCTAAACATGTTATGTTCACTTGGCATAAATTGACTCCGGCCCATGAATTATGTTTTCAGCCTTCTCCACAGTAGGTCAATTTTTAGTAAGTACTTCTCTTTCGGGTGTATACAGTATGGTAAACCCACCCTACCTAAGACAATCTTGGGGTACCTGGGAATGTGGTGTGGAGTTTCCTTTGGGCATGGGTCTGTTTGCTATCTGTCTGCTGAGGTTTCAACATTATTTACCTAGTTATCACTTTATACATCATTTAGCATTAAGTGCGTGTCTCTGAACATTAGGAGGTATCAAAACAAGGGGGGCGGGGGGCAGGCCTATTGTTGAATGCCAGGGCCATCCATAGAAAGGGGGTGTCAACCCGTCATGACTGTACGCAAGGCTAACTGACAGCCCCCTAGATGTTACCAGTCAGCGCAGGTCATACACAGAGGCTGATGTACATGGTCCTAGTGTCATGACAAAATTCAGCAAGGTGTTAGTGTGTCTAATGATAAGCTCACATTGTGCATGCTGGGGACAGTTCTCCACTGTCTCTGGAGGCAGGACACCAGTAAACCAACCCAGCATGGTGGGACAGAAGTCCAAAATATGCTGGATCCAGGGCTGATTGGAAGTATATTATAGTTAATTAAGGGGCACTTTAGGCTAGTAATTACTTGACAGTGATAATGCATTAAAAATATATGCAAAAACTACAACCAAAATAAATTTATAAATAAAAAGGCTTGTATTTTAAGTTGTTGAATTTGAAAGAAATCCTGAAACATAAAAACCTTAAGCTCTGCCCTAACCAGGAAGTAGTTTGACCAATGAGACCTCTCTAATTCTGGTCTACAGAGTCTGAACTGAAGGACAAGTTTAACCCATCATAGGGTTAGAGTGGAAATACAGCACAAACTACACAAGTCTCTTTGCTGAGATTTGACAGGTTTATCAAAGAGACAATGGTGTATCCTGGTTTTGTGCTGCGCTAGGCATGACAAAACTCAGGCGGCCCCAGCCCCCCGCGCCACCCCACCCTTCCCCCCTGCCCCGCCTTCTAAATACACACACATTCACTGACAGACACGCATACACTAGCTAACAGACACATACAGTCACTAGCAGACACACACATTCACTAACAGACACACATACACTCTCACTAACAGACACACACACACTAACAGACACACACACTAACAGACACACACTCACTCACTAACACACACACACACACACACACACACATTAAAAGACACACACACTAACAGACACACACTCACTCACTCACATTAACACTCACTTTTGTTTTTGTTTTTTAAATTCAACCCCCCAGCCTCCTTACCTTTGGGAATGCTGGGGGGGTTCTTCCTTTCCCTGGGGGTCCAGTGACTGCTGGGCGGGCTAATGGGCGGGCGGGCTGGCTGCTGGGCGGGCGGCGCTGGCGAGGGAGCACTGATTAGTGAGCTCTCTGCTCAGCTCTCTCGCGCGCCGCAGACATACACACTCACTAACAGACACATACAGTCACTAGCAGACACACACATTCACTAACAGACACACACATAGTAACACACTCCCTAACAGACACACTCCCTGACAGACACACACTCACACACACACACTAACAGACACACACACTAACAGACACACACACACACACACATACACACTAACAGACACACACTCATTCACTAACACACACACACTAACAGACACACACTCAATCACATTAACACTCACTTTTGTTTTTGTTTTTAAATTCAAACCCCAAGCCTCCTTACCTTTGGGAATGCTGGGGGGTTCTTCCTTTACCTGGGGGTCAAGTGACTGCTGGGCGGGCTAATGGGTGGGCGGGTAGCGCTGGCGAAGGAGCACTGATTAGTGAGCTCTCTGCTCAGCTCCCTCGCGCGCCACAGAGTGAGGCTGGGAGTCAGAATATGATGTCATATTCCGGCTCCCGGCATCACTCTGTGACGCGCGAGGGAGCTGAACAGAGAGCTCAGGGGAAAGTGCTCCCTCGCTGCCCGCCCAGCAGCCAGCCCGCCTGCCCGCCCATTAGCCCGCCCGGATTTTTAGTTTGCGGCAAGGCTAACAAGACATTTGCCCTGGGCTTTTGGGGGCAGCTTTTTTTGCCGCCCCCTGGAAAATGCTGCCCAAGGCAAATGCCTTGTTCGCCTCTCGGCTAATACATCCCTGCAAAGAGAGTGTAACTCACATCTAAACTCTGTCAATTCTCAAATTGCCTGCGTGTCTGTAGATTGTGTAGATGGAGGTGACTAACAGATTTCCAAACTCTCTGTTAGCAGCCTCAGTCTGCTCAGAGCAGTTTATTTTCAGTTACTCATTTATTTATCAGCTTTTTATTTATGAAATTTGTAAGCTGATCAACTCCCAAAAACATTTCAGGAGCAAACCTTGTTCAGGAACCAGCAAGATTTAGGTATTTGTAGACTGAGCGTGGGTTTAGATCCAGAATGCTGTGTACTATTCATGGATTTATCTAATTTGTAAAAACTACATTGGGACATTACAGTAACTATAACAACTACAGCTTATTGCATTTGTTCTGGTGAGTATAATCATTCCCTTCAGGCTGTTTTTTTCAGAGAAAATGCAGTGTTTACATTACAGCCTAGGGATACCTCCACTGGCCACTCCTCAGATGGCTGCTAGAGGTGCTTCCTGGGGCAGTGCTGCACAGTGTGACTGCCATTCAGTGTCTCCACCCTCTAAATTGAGACACTGAACTTTCCTCATAGAGATGGCATTGATTTAATGCATTTCTATGAGGAGATGCTGATTGGCCAGGGTTGTGTTTGGCTTGTGCTGGTTTTGCCCCTGATCTGCCTCCTTGACAGTCTCAGCCAATCCTATGGGAAAGCATTGTAATTGGCTCAGAGAATCACTTCTGATGATGTCAGCCAAGCAGGCAGATAAGGGGCAGAGCCAACAGCAGCAGACTGGAATAAAAGTAAGATTTTACTATATTTAGGGGAGAAAGGGGGGCTAGATGGCATTTTTAACAATATAGGTTCAGGAATAAATGTTTGTGTTACTGATCCCATGGTGTTCATTTAAACTGAGAATGCAAAAATACATCTAATTATGTATGCAAAGGATATCTTATACATAAAATTTGTGATGGTGGTTGCAGTCTCCCTTTACCCTCTATTTGTGTTTAAATAAACTTTTTCGTTTTCTAATTGTTACATACATCTTCCCGCCATATAAGCATATTCCCTGCAATCCACTGAAATAAATTTTTAAATATCTTTTTAAATACTAGTGTGCATTTAGAGAGCCAAATCAAATTATTCATTCTCCCACACAGGAGAATTTATTTTTTTATATAAAATATACTGAAATTGTTATATATTTTTCATATTAAAAATGAATAATGTTTACCAGCCATATTTTATTCTATTTAATACAATAACTAAATAAAAATATGAAATGCGGTCATTGGTATGAGCTGTATAAGAATCTAGCCAGAATTATGACTTATCGTTTCACAGATACAAGCTTACATCATGCTGGCCTTTGTGTTTTTTGTCTATTTTTTTTTTAGTTGAAGGTTGTTGTCTAGGTACTTCATTCTCCTCCAGATTTCAGCAAGCTGATATTGCAAAATGTTAAAGAAACACTCCACGCACAACATGCTGTAGTGATTATGGTGCATGGCGTGTCCTGAGGCCCCCCAATGGTAAGTGGTCAAAATGCTTTAGAACCGTTTTGCCTCTTACCTGGATTTCACCGCTCTCCGCCTCCACTACCTGAACCAGAGAAGTTGTTTCTATTTAGGCATGGAAGTCAGTGCTCCTCAACCCTCTCCAGAAAGCACACCTAACAGTCCAGGATTTAGGGAATACCTGTGTGTGTCTAAAAAAACTCCAAAGTTAGACTCTAAGGTTTTTTTCTTCTTTTTCTAAACACCTCTGTCACACTCAGGTAATCCCTAAATCCAGGACTGTTAGGTGTGCCTTGAGGAGAGGGTTGAGGAGCACTGACTTCCATTAACTCTTCTGAGCTAAGCCCTGCAGGGCAAAGTCATTGACTGCGGAAGGAGAGAAACCCGACCGACACCAGGTAAGTAGTCAAACCATCCTGAAATGACTTGGCTACTTACAATAGGGAGACGCTAGGGCACTTCTGGGACCATAAATAGATTAGTCTTCATGCAGATAGATAGGAACGGCATCTCTAGACTCTACGTGTATCTACGTTGCATCATTGATGTGTCTCATATTGTCAGTTGTTCTATAAGCTCCTGATTACATAAGAATGTTCTGATTCATCAAAGCTCTTTGCAGCTAGAATTATCAAATATACCAGCACCCGTTACAAAAAGGTAGCCATCTCTATTTCCATTGGTTCAGAGGATATGGAATTTAAGAAGTGTGAAGTGGTCGTAAAATGCATCGGTCAATTTGTTTGCATGTATCCGAGTGTAAACCAAATTTGCCAAACTGTAAAAATGTTCCCAGAAAGCTATGCTTCTAGGTCAGCTACTTTGGCCGTCAGTTTAAATAAATACCGTAAAAATAGTATCAAAATAATTATATTTAACGTCTTGTTTTAAGCATGGACATTATTTGATTAAAAGAAAAATGTAATTGCTTGAAAAGCATGCTTTTTGAGGCATGAAACGAGACTCTGTGCTGTTCAAAATGTAATCACATCCCGGATTCAGCATTAATACACTGAATAATCAGGGATTTGCATTTGTTCTTTGGGTAGGTGTGTGAGATTGCTTTCCGTTTTGGCTGTGCCCTTGGGAAAGTTATTTAAGACTGCATTTATTAGGGATTGTTAATATTTAACCAAACTGTCCCATAAGGGACATAGGAATGGGCAATTATGCAGGTATATTCAATATGAGTGTGAAATTGACCTCTGGCTAATGGGGTATCTGTTGGATCTCCGTTGGAATAGATGACATTGAATTCTTTACACAAATTTAAAACAGAGAAACGTACTGAAAATGTGTGATGGACAAGGCAAGGCAGGGAGAAGGAGTAAAAAGGGTTTCTTGGCAAGATAAAATCTCTCCTCTGGATTCTTCATCCAAACTGATAGTAAGTGCACCTTAAATGGAAACTGTAGGCTAGAAATAGAAAACTGTATTCTTAGCCTATAGTGCCCTCCTTGCATACACCCCTGCACCCTCCTACCCTCTCCCCTCCCGGGGTTGAAAGGATTAAAAACCCTTTGCTCACTTACCTCACTCCAGCGCTGGGTCACCTTTCGCCTTTACTCCTCATGCCCCGATGCAGGCTGATGTCTGGGACCTAACGCACATGGGTGGTGAGCAATTGCTAGGACCTCCAGTGTCCGCTAGGAGACCAAAAGTTTCCTAACGGCCCAGGAGTCCTTCGATTGGCTGTCTGGTTGATAACCATTAGAGGTGGAGTTAATCCTGCAAAGTAATTATTGCAGTTTCTCAATGACTGCAATAATTACCATGGCAGGGTACACTGACAGGGGCACTGCACCTAAACCACTTCAATAAGCTGAAGTGGTCTGGGTGCCTATAGTGTCCCTTTAAAGAGCCCCTAATTCTGATAGTTTTATTTTTTCCGTCTTCTCTAGACCTATCAACTAACAGCCATGCCTTGATTATTATTTTACTCTTCCCTGCAACACATTTGTTCTATTCTACTCACCTTTGCAAGCCATAACATACCCACCCATAGGTGCTTATCTACGCGCCAGGGCAAGTGATAAGTGGAAATTTTGAATCCTGCAACCATTCACCCATTCCATCCATTTCCTACAAATAACTCTATTTCTATGAGTAGTTTGCATTTTAGCAAGGTTAATTTGATAATATAACGTCCAGGAATTATAATACCAAAGCAAGGATAATTAAGGACGTGAATGCTATATACTATTAACGTTTAGTTAGCCCTCTAGGTACAGTAGGCTTAGAGCTTCTATGAACACATGTTAATTAGGTGATAGTCCACTTTTTCTGTCCCAGTGGGATATTTAGACAGCCACGACACATACAATCAAAGCAGAAAGCTTCAGCTTTTGTCAGATATGGATTTCCTTTATGTCAAATAAAGCACTTAGAGAGAGAAATAACAGGATAATGTACAAGGATCTTGAGTGGATATTAACACAAACTGTTATTAGGTACCAAGACTAATATTAAACTCTTAGATAGATAACTTCAAACAATGATGCTCTGGAAGGCAAGCATGGTGACCCCAGGAGTCTAGATGTTCACCTCCTTTGAAGACGTGCTCTGAAAATTACAAATGACTGGTGTTGTTGTAGATATTTTTAATATAACATAAGAATGCTGGCCGCTATGTTCACTGTGAATATCTCTGCCAATATCTCAATGTTAACAGAATCATTTGAGCAAATAATGTCAATATCTGACCGGAATTTTGCAAATGTATAACTAGAGATACGTGATGGTTAAAGAAATATTTATGGCAGTTAAGGGATTAAAACGAATCTATTTGACTTCTACATGTGCAGAAAGAAAATCAAGATTTTTTTAAAGTATGTAAAGAAATATGTAATCACACACAATTTCATTTAGAATGACTCATGGCTTAGAATAGAACATTGAAAATTAAGTCTGGAATAAAGTAGAACTTGAATCAGGGTTCATTTTGCTCCCAGGTAACAGGTGACGACTGATAATGCCCAGGATGTTTGAGAATTCTGGACCACGAGATGTTGAGTGCTCAGTCTTCCTGATGAAATTTCGTAAATTGAGCAATTTGGTAGGTTCACCTGGCATTTTTCATTTAACTCAAAAGGGCTCACATAAACAAAAAAATCCAAACTGAAGCATATTTTGGTGCAACTAGACTAGTTTTGCAGTGTGGCAGGGTACACTGAAAAAGCAACTCCCATCAGACCATTGGGGGGTGTATGTGGTCTGCAACAATCTTTAGGTAGATGGTTGTCAAAGTAGCATCCACATGAATGCCAAGACCCAAGATTTCCCAGCCAAACATTGCCCAGAACACAACACTGCCTTCTTGCTTTCTTCCCATAGTGCATCCTGCTGCCATCTTTTCTCCAGGTAAATGATGCGCACAAACCTGGACATCCACCTGATCTAAAATAAAACGTGATTCAACAGACCAGGCAACCTTTTTTTTCATTGCTCTACGGTCCAGTTTTGAGACTCACATCCCCATTGAAAGTGCCTTCAGCGGTGGACAGGGGCCATCATGGGCACTCTGACCGGTTGGCCTCTATGCAGTCCCATATGAAGCAAACTATGATGCACTGTGTGTTCTGACACCTTTCTATCAAGGCCAGCATTCAAATTTTCAGCAATTTGAGCTACAGTGGTTCTTCTGTGTGATTGGACCAGTTAGGTTAGCCTTCGCTCCCAACGTGTATCAATGAGGCTTGGGCGCGCATGACTCTTACACCAGTTCACCGGTTATCCACTGCATGCCGGGAACACCCCACAAGACTTGCCGTTTTCAAGATGCTCTGACTCATTCTAACTATCGCAATTTAGCACAAGTTGCCATCCATCAAACCAGAAACTGTTTCAATAGCTCCCTCATGCTCAGAGCAGTCTAGATGTTTTTGCATATTATGGATTCTCTTCTCTGAAACCCAAGACACAGGTCCTGAATTGAGATGGTTCTACCCGTGACATGGGAGGCGTGATATTTTTATCATTTTAACAAATAAGAAAATTTTGTCCCCGAATTCTCTTTTTGTTATTGTGTTGCAAGACGTTTGAGATATCTAAATTCTTTTCCAATCCATCAGCGCTCTCATTGGTAGGAACAATCCTTCATTGTATTATGCAAGTGTAGACATTTCTCCTTCTTACCCTCCATGTTCCTTTGTGCATTTCTGAATTAAAGAAATTCGACACGCACAATGACGCATAAAATACAGTTGACGGGGATCATAGTAAGAGTTATTTTGTTGCTTCCTCACACTAGATAACCAGGCCAAGGAGTTGTCAAACAAATGTAATATGATGCAGTAAAAGCAAACCAAGCATTGTAGTTGCTGGGACATTCAATTAGTCATCCTACGATGACCTTTGAATTGTTTCGACCCAAGATGGGTCTTCATCAAGCCTTTCCCGTTACTATTTATGGACTTAGAATTGGAGATACCTGGTCTAGAACCCACTGTGACTGTCTTTCATATACTGTGAGGTGTATAACTTTAAAGCTATCTTAGTCTTGGGGGCGTGTCCTGGACCTTGCCGCGAGCAGTCGCATGTAGAGAGAGCTCCGCACCTCCAGGGCCCTAATCTGAGTAATTGGAATCACAAAACTGCACAAACAGCCTACCAACACGCCGCAGGGCACACCATGTCACAGCCCAAGTCGAAAAGGGTCACCGAGAGACAAGAGAAGGCGCAATTTTTCACGCCGCGGGCGGGACAAACTAAAACTCCGGCCTCTTCCGAGATGGCACAAGATGGCGCCGAGGAGGACCTGGAAAACCCGCAGGTTTCGCTAAACCCAGACCTCTTACCTACCCAAAGCGTGCTGCAAAACATGCTAGACAGCATGTCAGAAAAACTGCTGGCTTCCATTCAATCCTCCCTGGGGGAGCTGAAGAAAGACCTACAAGACCTGGGATCCCGGACCTCCCACGTGGAGACGAAGATGGCGGACCTTGAGGGGGCCCACAACACAATGGCCACCCAGATGGAGAGCCTCTTGGCCCGGTTAGAGGCTTATGATTTAAAGCTAGCGGATCTAGAGGACAGGGGCCGTCGGAACAATCTCCGGCTCCGAGGAATAGCGGAAACGGTGGGCATGGCTGATCTCACCATGTATGTGACGGATCTCTTCCACGCCATCGCGCCCGAAATTCCAAGAGACCTACTACTGCTAGATCGAGTTCACAGAGCCGCCAGGCCGAAGTTCCTACCTCCAGATACACCCAGGGACGTGCTGCTTCGCCTACATTATTACCATGCCAAGGAGGAAATACTTCGGCGGAGCAGATCCCGCAAAGAGTGGCCAGAGAGATTCCGGGAGGTGTCCGTGTATGCAGACCTGTCAGCCTACACCTTAAGCACCGCCGAGCCTTCCAGCCAATTACGGAGCGCTTGAGAGCACACCATATCATTTACCGCTGGGGATTCCCGGTAAAGCTCCTAGTACAACGCAAAGGAAAAACCATCGTTATACCCACCCCAGAAGACGGCCAGCGTGTCCTTGGACAATGGGGACTTGAACAACCGGAACAGATGAGGCCCTCGGGAAACCTGCCAAGAATCTCTCCGGAATGGAAAAGACCTAAAAGACGTTGACAGGGACTTGGGAACCCCCAGTGACTATCACCCCTTGAAGTCATGGGCCACAGCAAGTTTAACCTTTCCACCCCCCCACCCCCCCCTCTCCCCCCGGGAGGTAGAAAAAAAAAAAGGGCTTCACGGCCTCCCAACCCCCTCCCACACATTGAATGTATCAACTAAGATAAAATCTGTATTGTCTTATTGCTGAGTTGGGGTTGGTGACCCTCAGAAATGACAGGTACCCCTGAAGCTCCCTATGTAGTAAAATGACCCAACCCGGCTGCTCCGCCAACCAAGACCCAGCTGGACGCCCTGTGGGCTAACAGATAGACTACATCCCCACACAACGTCCTTATCACGAGACTTAATCCAAACAGAGCGGAGGAGGGTGGGTGTCCTTCTCTTTCTTGGGGGGGGACATTGATGTAGCCCAGGTACATGCCCACGGAGAGAGAGGAGAGAAAAAAAAAAGGGGGCCTTCACTCCCACTCCCCTCCCACACATTGATTATATCGATTAAGGTGAACTCGGTATTGTTTTAATGCTAAGATGGGGTCGGTGACCCTATGAACCAACGGGTACCCCTAAAGACCCCTCTGTCCCATTTAAAAGTGGTAAAACGGTCCGTAAGGACCCATAGCTGAGCACACACAGACGTCAGGGGGACAGGGAATGCACTTACAGCAAATCAAATTCCCGGTTAATGTGCTATGATCCAATGCACCGGCTCCACATGAGCTCCCACTAGCACCAGCATCCCTGCACCTGAGCCCATCACCCATTGCCTTGACAACCACCGCTATACCCCTGCGGACACAGAGACATGGGTTCCTTTACGTAGACCCCCCCGGGATCCAAGATACTGCAACACGCTGGGCCCTACGTGTGCGGGCCACCCCTGGACTGGAAGCCATTTGCTTCCACCCCCACGGCGCTAATAGGCAGCGCCTAGCCACATTCTTGGCTCTCCTGTTTTCTACCCTTTGGACTCTGGTTTTAGTCCATTTGTTAGCAGTTCCCCTGCCCCTGCCCCCCCCTTCCCCCCCCTAACTCCATGTCTTGGCACCCGTACCCAAGCAGTCAGACAGAGAAGCAGACCTCACACCGTGCAAACCACCCCACAACTCCCTCGTCCTCCTAGCCAGTGGGCTGGGCTGCGACGAGCGACAATGCCACTGCCACCAACTCGCAGGGGATCTCCGCTCCGCTCGCCAGAGCTGGGAGGAGCGGGGACCCCGACAACACATAATGACTACTACAATAAACAGCGATTGTTTAAAAATGACCCACCGTGAAGTTTTATACCCACAATGTAAAGGGACTGAACATCCCAGTGAAGCGGCACTTGTTGGGTCGGGAGCTTCGAGCAGCCAGCCTGGAAATAGTGTGTTTACAGGAAACGCACTATAGAACAAATGATTACACTCCGTTACTATCTAACGACTACCCCACCCAATTCCATGCCACCTCTCCACACAAGTCAAAGGGCGCATCTATACTCATCAGCAAAAAGGTCTCATTCCAACTCCTCACACAAGAGGTAGACACCAACGGGAGATATGTCATAGTTGTAGGAATCATTAATGACATCACATACACCATCGCAAATGTATATGCCCCCAACGCCAACCAACGAAACTTCCTTCATAAAATTTTACAGATAATAACTAAAATACAACAAGGGATAACTATAATATGCGGGGACCTGAACCATGTCTTAGACCCGACACTGGACACTACCCTCTCGCGAGTCCGAGCCAGATTCCGACCCCTCAAACGCCAAAGCAAAGCACTGCAGACACTCCTAACCACGCACCACTACTATGATGCGTGGAGAATCTCCCACGGAATGGAAAGGTCCTACACGTTTTTCTCGCCTATCCATAACTCCTACTCTAGACTGGATACCTTTCTCATGAAAGGCTCAGACCTGAACCAACTGGTTAGGTGCGACATTGACCACATTACGTGGTCAGACCACGCCCCGGTTACCCTCGAAGTCAAAGATCTATACGACTTTAAAAACCGTAGCCCCTGGAGAATCAACGATTCCCTACTACAGAACCCAGCATTTACGGGCCAAGTAGAGACGGCCCTCAAACAGTACTTTGAAGAAAATTCCACCCCTGACATGTCCCCAACCACAGTGTGGCAAACACACAAAGCTGTAGTGAGGGGAATACTCATACAACGAGCTGCCACACTGCGCAGAACATCCCGTGCCCAGCTGCTGGAGTGGCAGAAAAAACTGTATGCCTTAAATATGCAAAACCAAAATTCACCTTCTGCCTCCCTAAGAGACCAAATCATAGCCCTAAATAGGAATATACATCAACAGGCCCTACAAAACACAGGGTTTCAACTTAAACGCCTTAAAGCGACTCATTATGCACAGGGTAATAGAGCAAGCAAGCTGCTCGCAAATCGATTGCGATCGCGCCAAACATCCCCGAAAATTGCGTATTTAACAACAAAGAATGGCACAAAGGTCCATACGCCGCGAGACATAAGCAATGAGTTCGCACGGTATTACGCAGATCTATACAACCTTAATCAAAACGGGCAAATACACCAACCCCAAACCACAGGCATCAAAGGCTACCTTCAGGACCTTCACCTCACAGAACTGACCCCGACACAAAAGTTGGAACTCACCCAACCGATATCAGCAAATGAGATTATCTCGGCCATAAGCGACCTGCCGACGGGCAAATCACCCGGACCTGATGGCTTGGATAATCTCTACTACAAAAAATTCAGTAACACATTGGCCCCACACCTAGCTCAAACATTCCAAGACGCGATAGCCCATGAATCACTACCCAAAGATGTATTACTAGCACACATCGTTACGCTGCCCAAACCAGGAAAACCACCCACAACCCCCCAAAATTTCAAACCCATATCACTACTGAACACAGATGCTAAACTCTTTGCAAAAATACACGCCACCCGACTAAGTAAGATCCTTCCTCACATCATCCACAATGACCAAGTAGGGTTTGTGGCGGGCAGACAGGGATCGGAAAACACGAGAAAAGTATTAGACATAAAGCTATCTTAGTCTTTAATATGTAAACCAAATTGTTTCTCTTTCCCGTCAACACCACACGAATTATCATTTCAGCCATTTAAAAAAAAAAAAAACATTTAGAGTCTCAGGACCCTTTACAATGAATTCTTTTAATATATTTGACAGAGAAAATGAGACAAGACAGTAATATAATTTAAAAACACATACCCATATTTAATCAACATTATCAGCAGATCCGAATTGCACACAACAGTATTCCCGTCTGCTAATAATTTTGATTAAATATGGAGAGCCAACCTTAAATCATATCATATTGTATTGGCTTTTTTTTTCTGCTGTCAAATCACAGAGACATTTCAGAATGAATCACACAAATCACATACTGCTAATTGATAAGCACGAGATGTAGTTTTACATATTATGTATTGGGATGTGTGCACTTCGATTTAAAGTGGTCTTGGCATCCATACACCATCAGAGAAAGATCTAAGATTTATTTATTTAAGGGAAATAGTCACTCGACACTAACGGATACATAATTGAAAACCACCTATAACTTGTGTTAACTCATTCCATGTGATGCTCAATTTTCTTTTGAATGCGTATGAAATAATTTAGCAAATTATGATACAACAATCCAGTTATGTCTTGGCACAGGTAAGACACACATTTCATTGGAGGTGAAGAATTCAGTTTTTTTTTTTCTCCTAATCTCACTATGCTTTCTCTGTACTTACTTACACGTACAAAGGGCAATACTTAAAAACACAATCAACAGGGAGTCTTGTCGGTTATAGGAGAAGTTAAATATAATATAGATTTGTATATTTAATTGTATTTTTCAGAAGTCTCTAACTAGACATATTTGTGAAGCTATTTGATGGAGATGGCACTCTATCGCAATGATACAAAGTATGGTAGTGGTTATAGTATCTCTTTACTGATATATTTGCTAGCCATACAGTCATAAGGCCTTCCAGCTAATATACAGAATGCATTATTAGGGGATTTAAACAGGCTATATACTTCATAATAGATTGTCATCAACCCCTCTAGATCAGGGGTGTCCAAAAGGTAGTACCCCAGATGTTTTAAAACTACAGCTTCTACGATGCTTTGTCATACTAAAGGCATGCAAGGCATCATGAGAATTGTAGTTCTACAACATCTGGGGATCTACCTTTTGGGCACTCCTGCTCTAGATAAATCAGAATAGCAAGGTATTTTTCTAAAAGTTGATCCAGAAGGGGTTAATAAATTCAGTATTCTGAATCACATGCTCAGTTCCGCTTGCTTAACAAACTACAGGGAGTGCAGAATTATTAGGCAAGTTGTATTTTTGAGGATTAATTTTATTATTGAACAACAACCATGTTCTCAATGAACCCAAAAAACTCATTAATATCAAAGCTGAATATTTTTGGAAGTAGTTTTTAGTTTGTTTTTAGTTATAGCTATGTTAGGGGGATATCTGTGTGTGCAGGTGACTATTACTGTGCATAATTATTAGGCAACTTAACAAAAAACAAATATATACCCATTTCAATTATTTATTATTACCAGTGAAACCAATATAACATCTCAACATTCACAAATATACATTTCTGACATTCAAAAACAAAACAAAAACAAATCAGTGACCAATATAGCCACCTTTCTTTGCAAGGACACTCAAAAGCCTGCCATCCATGGATTCTGTCAGTGTTTTGATCTGTTCACCATCAACATTGCGTGCAGCAGCAACCACAGCCTCCCAGACACTGTTCAGAGAGGTGTACTGTTTTCCCTCCTTGTAAATCTCACATTTGATGATGGACCACAGGTTCTCAATGGGGTTCAGATCAGGTGAACAAGGAGGCCATGTCATTAGATTTTCTTCTTTTATACCCTTTCTTGCCAGCCACGCTGTGGAGTACTTGGACGCGTGTGATGGAGCATTGTCCTGCATGAAAATCATGTTTTTCTTGAAGGATGCAGACTTCTTCCTGTACCACTGCTTGAAGAAGGTGTCTTCTAGGAACTGGCAGTAGGACTGGGAGTTGAGCTTGACTCCATCCTCAACCCAAAAAGGCCCCACAAGCTCATCTTTGATGATACCAGCCCAAACCAGTACTCCACCTCCACCTTGCTGGCGTCTGAGTCGGACTGGAGCTCTCTGCCCTTTACCAATCCAGCCACGGGCCCATCCATCTGGCCCATCAAGACTCACTCTCATTTCATCAGTCCATAAAACCTTAGAAAAATCAGTCTTGAGATATTTCTTGGCCCAGTCTTGACGTTTCAGCTTGTGTGTCTTGTTCAGTGGTGGTCGTCTTTCAGCCTTTCTTACCTTGGCCATGTCTCTGAGTATTGCACACCTTGTGCTTTTGGGCACTCCAGTGATGTTGCAGCTCTGAAATATGGCCAAACTGGTGGCAAGTGGCATCGTGGCAGCTGCACGCTTGACTTTTCTCAGTTCATGGGCAGTTATTTTGCGCCTTGGTTTTTCCACACGCTTCTTGCGACCCTGTTGACTATTTTGAATGAAACGCTTGATTGTTCGATGATCACGCTTCAGAAGCTTTGCAATTTTTTTAATTTTTTTTTGACAATCTTTATTTTCAAGTTTTATCATTTTTTCAAGGAAAGATGTAGTAACGGTATAACGTCAATTTTAACATCAGTGTTCTGAATAGTTTAACAACATTCGTCACCATTGTTTTAACATTCTCAAAACAGTTTTCTCAGACAATATTTCTATAGTTTCCATCACATGCATTAGGTAGGATTATTTAAGGTCAAGTTTCTAGTCTCGCATCCCCACTAGCCTACAATGCGCAGTTTATTGCACCTATGGTGTGCGCTTTACGTGTAGGGTATGAATCGGTATCTAGTCTGGGTGCTGTGGGGGGTAAGTTTTCTGACACGCTACATTTCTCATTTCACGTTTCATACCAATAGTGTCATGAGCCTTTTTGTCGCTTGACATGTATATATATATATTGTTGGGCATGGTATAGGGCCACGCTAGCGAGAAAAGATATTTTTAGTGCCTTAACTCCTCCCCAGACTACTCAGCACTTATTAACATTCAAGGCCATCTTGTCGCCTGGTTGAGAGCAAAGTGTGATGGTTTTGGTTAAGTTCCCCACTATTGTGGGTTGGCAGTTGCTAGTGTATATTTTTGTATGCCTATCGGTATAGTTTGTCATACGGGAGGATACTCTGAGTATCAGTCTAGGAGGCCAGGAGGGGATATTTTCATGCCGGTATCAGCTCTAGGTTGGGTCTCGGTTTCCTGTGTGTTTTACACCTGTGATTACAGTGGGTGTGCGTATTGATAAGCCCCATTTACGAGCTCGTCAGAGTCGGTCGTTGGGGTTCTGTCCAATGTCCAGTCTCGGGAAAGGGTCAGGAGGTAGGGGACCTTGGAGGGAGGGGTAGCCGGGTGGCTTAGCTCTGTATGAGTCGATCAACTGCGGGCCTCTGGGGGGCCGTGTTTGGGTTTGCTAATCTGTTGGCTAGGTATGTTTCCCAAGGGTACCAGGTCAGTGCACATTGCTCCTGTCTACCGTGTAGGTCTGCAGTTAAGGACTCCATTGAGTGGATTTCTTCCACCCTTGTCACCCATTGCTGGAGGGTAGGCGCCCCCCTCTGTTTCCACATCACTGGGATAAGGGCCTTTGCCGCGTTGAGTAGTGGCAGCAAGAGGGATTTCTTATATGTCTTAACGGGTGTGGGGGTGTGGTGTAATAGCATCGTTAGGGGTTCTAGGGTTAGCTCCGCACCTGTGATTTTGTTTATCTCTACCCTGATCCTCTCCCAGAATGTGGTAATCTCGGGGCACTGCCACCAGATGTGGAAGTACGTGCCGGTATGCAAGCCGCATCTCCAGCAGGTGTCCGGGGCACCTACGTTCATGCGATTGAGTACGTCAGGGGTTCTGTACCAGCGTGTTAAAATTTTGTAGTTCAGCTCCTGGTACTTGGAGCTGATAGAGCATTTGTGTGTGAGAGTGTAAATCTTGTCCCAGTCTTGCACAGTAAGGACTTCCCCCGAGTCTCTCTCCCAATGATCTTTAAATTTGAGCACCACATCTTCGTTAGTTTGGGTCTTGAGTATGGTATGTATAGTGGAGATACCTCTGTGTACGTGTGTTCGGTGTACGCACAGGTGTTCAAAGCTGGTGAGGGGTCTAGTCAGGTGTCCTCGACCATGTAAGGACATGAAGTACGTCTTAACTTGGTGGTATCTGAATTGTTCGAGTATCGTCGGTGGTCTATCTGGGCAGAGGTTTCTGAGTGGTTTAAGTCCCTGAGTGTCGAGCCATTGGTGCAGGTACATCCAGTCTGCCTGCTGGAGGCCGGCTAGGTCTTGTGGGGTTAGAGCATCGGCCAGGTCTGGGTTATGTGTGATGGGTGTCAAGGGGCTAGGAGAACTTGTGAGTTGCAGTCGGTAGCGTATAGCTATCCACACTCGGAGCGTTGCGTCAATTAGTGGGTTCTCGGTGTGCAGGTCAGTGTATGTGGCTGTATGTAGCCAAAGCCTAGAGGGTATTTTTCTATCGGTTTGTTCTAGCTAAATGGTCACCCATTGTTTTAATGGGTGTTGTGCGTGCCAGTCCGTCAGTCTGTGCAGGTGAGCGGCGCGGTAATATGTCTCTATGGAGGGCAGTCCCGTGCCCCCCATCAGTTTTGGTAGTTCCAGGGTTGATTTTTTTATTCGGGTTGGGCGAGAGTTCCAGACGAATCTGCGGATGGCAGTCGTCATAGAGCTAAAAAAGGCTCTGGGGAGAGTAATTGGCACTGTTTGGAATAGGTAGAGTATCCTGGGTAACACGTTCATTTTAATCGCGTTGATACGTCCGAACCAGGAGATGTAATATGGGGTCCATTTCTTAAGGTCCGTCTGAAGTGAGAGTAGGAGGGGGAGATAGTTATGGTGGTATAATTGGGACGGGTCTTTGGTCAGCCATATGCCCAAATATTTTAATTTAGTTTCGCACCATTTAAACTTGTATTGGGTGTGAAGGTGTGTTGGGGGGCCTGTAGGGGGTGGGAGGTGGAGAGCCTCGGACTTATCCGTATTAAGTTTAAGATTAGAGAGTGCCCCAAACTCTCGGAAAGATGCTAGGAGGTTGGGCAGCGAGATCAATGGCTGTGTAAGAAAGAACAGCATATCGTCTGCATATGCGGCTACCCGGTATTCGTGACGACCAAGGTCAAATCCAGAGATTCCCCCATTCCGTCTGACCGCCCCCAGAAATGGTTCCAGGGAGAGGGCAAACAGGAGGGGGGAGAGCGGGCATCCCTGGCGGGTGCCATTCCTGATAGGGAAAGGGGTTGAAAGTGCCCCGTTAATGCGGATCCTCGCAGTGGGGCACGTGTACAGTGAGAGCACCCAGGCCAGCATGTTGGGGCCGAATCCCATGTGTGTAAGGGTACTCCTCAGATACGCCCAGCTCACCCTGTCAAAAGCCTTTTCGGCATCGGTGGAAAGTAGTAGAAGTTCTCTACGGCGCGCTCGTGCTATGTGTAAGATGTTCAAGGCCTTAATCGTGTTGTCTCTCCCTTCCCTACCCGGGATAAACCCCACTTGATCCGAATGTACCAAGTGGGGGAGGTGTTTTGCGACTCTCAGGGCAATGGCTTTTGCGAATAGTTTCAGGTCTGCGTTTAGTAGCGATATGGGGCGGTAGCTCGCGCAATTCGTTGGGTCCTTGCCCTCTTTTGGTATTACAGTAACTATGGCTGCTAACGTGTCTGGGGGAAAGCGCCCCCCCTCCAGTATGGAGTTGAGGCCCAGTAAGAGATTTGGTAATAAGATGTCCCTGAACGTACGTAAGTACATCAGGGGCAGTCCGTCAGGTCCAGGGGCCTTATGGGTTTTGGAGATTTTTAGGGCTGCCGCCAGCTCCTCCATGGTGAGGGGTTGGTCTAGGTCGTCCCGCATTTCCGCGGTCAGCTTGTTATCTATATTTTGTTCCAGGAATTCAGTAATTTGGCGGGTCTGTCGTGTGCGGGCAGCGTCAGTGTTAGGTTGGGGGATATTGTATAGGTCCGTGTAGTAGTCTACGAACGCACGCTGAATTCCATCCGGCATTCGGGTTTCAGCTTTGTCACTGGGCTTAATTTTGTGTATGTGGCTCGCCATCCGACGGTCACGGAGCTGGCGGGCTAGCAGTCTGCCACTTTTGTCCGAGTGCTCGAAAAAGAACCGGGCCGATTTTCTAAGGGTGCGTAGGAGACCCTGAGCTAATATGTCCCTTCTCTGTCTCCGGAGCGCTGTTAGATGGAGGAACGTGTCTTCGTCCTGACTTTGTTTATGAGCTTGCTCTAGGTTGGCTATTTGAGTGTTTAATGTTATCAGCTTTCGTGTATGTTCTTTCTTCCGTTGTGTACAGACCTTAATATAGTGTCCCCGTACTACACACTTATGTGCTTCCCATACCGTCAAGGGCGAGACATCGGGGGTTGTGTTAGTGTCGAAGTATTGTGTTAGAGTTTGCCTAACCGGGTCAGTGTCACCCAGGTTAAGCAGCATATTCTCATTTAGCTTCCAGTGCCTTTCCGCTGGTTTGTGTAGTGGGGATTGGATCTGGGCTGAGACCGGGGCATGATCGGACTCCGCAATCAGGCCTATGCTAGCCTTGCGGAGTAGTGTCAGGGCTTCCTGTGCCATAAAGATATAGTCAATCCGACTGTATCTCTGGTGTACAGCTGAGAAATAGGAATAGTCCCTGCCATCAGGATGCGCCGCCCTCCAGCAATCCACTAGTCCACTCCTTGTCAGAGCTCTCCCGACTGCGCGTATGCAATGACCTGGTATTGAGCTTTCTCCCCTTGAGGTGTCTAATCTGGCGTCTAACGGAGTGTTAAGATCTCCTGCTATAATTAGTAAGCCCTCTCTGAACTTGTTGAGCAAAGTGAGTGTTTTATTTAGGAAGACATGTTGGTTACGGTTCGGTGTATAGAGGCATGCGAATGTGTAGGGCTGTTGTGCTATGGTTCCTTTAATGAATAAGTATCTACCGCCTGGATCTATTCGTTGCTCTGTGCATACGAACGGGACAGTATATGAAAAGAGGATCGCCACCCCCGCTTTTTTTTGGTCGGCATGGTTGGAGTAATAACCTGTGGGGAACCTTCTGTTTTTCAGGGTGGGGGCCTCCACTCCTTTAAGATGCGTTTCCTGCAAAAACGCCACCGAGATGCGTTCCGCCCAGAGAGTACTGAGTAGCTGAGACCGCTTCTCGGGTACGTTTAGACCTCTAACGTTGTTCGACCACAGGTTAAGCGGTGCCGGCACATAGTTAGTGCCCATCCCTAGCTGTGCGTGGGAAGGGGTATGGGTATGTCAGAGTATCACGGGGTAAGGTTCGGGGGGGGGAAGTAGGGTAGTCCAGTCAAAGTCAGGGCAGGTTAGTGGGTCGGGATCTAGGTGACTACGACTCGCCTCGGGGTCAGTCGCTTCCCAGTGTCTATTCCCTTCGGGGTATGTCACCAGAGTAGCCCCCGAGGGTTTGTACAGTGTGAGTCTGTCACGTGAGGTACGTGGGTCGTCCGTTCTTGGGTGAACCGTCGTCTGGATCGCGCTGCTCTCACGGCACCCAGCCCACTGTATTTGTTTAATTGGAATTTTCCCCTGTGGGTATGGTGAAGTAGTACGAGGGTACCCCCTCCCATTATCCCTTTTCCTCTCTGTTCTTGAGGGTCTGAGTATTGCGTGTCTAGTCGGTAATCGGGCCCTGTAGTTACCTAACGGGTCCGGCCTCCCAGGGTGTACCCGCCCCGGCCTAGCCCCCTTGGCTTCGTGGGTTCAGGCGTGTTACCCGCCCCCTTGTGTAGGTGTGTGCCCCCCTAGGAGTGGTATAAAGCATGTGAACTTATTCAATAACAATAACAAGTACAACTGTAAAGACCAGACCACCGCCTCTGGCGTTCCCCGCTCCCCCCTCCCAAGGAACCATACCCCCCTCCTCTGCTCCCTATTCCAGCTGGGGGAAGTGGAGTCCTCTCCTGCCTGTTGGCTTGCTAGTCCCTTCTGGGGATGGGCGGAGCTTGGGTCTCGGGGCCCTCTGGGTCATCATGGGACTGTCCAGACTTTATCCTGGGGTGCCATTCAAGTAGTTGGAGTCCGCCAATGCCTCCCCTCTACCCCAACCACCCAAAAGGGGGGATTCTATGGGCCAGAGCCCGAGTCTGTATAAATCTGGGGGGGATCCCCTCCGTGTCATCATCGTCCCCGGGTGGTACCCGATCCCCATAAATCCCACCACCCCAAGAAATATGTGGCCCTCCATAGTCTCAAGTCCCTGCCACTCTGACTTGTGCGTAACTGCTACGGGTCCAGGGTAGGGGTGTAAGTACATACCCAGCGTTGTGTCAGCTTCTGCTTACGGAGGTTGTTTCTTCGCATCAACCTTGGGGGAGCGGTCCGGTGGTCCGTCTCACTGCGGCGTGGTTTCTGGGGTTGAATGGGGGTGTGAAAAATGGGGTATTCCTCCGTCGGTGGGTGCGCCGGTCGCTGCCCCCTAGGGCTCTTGAATCTGCTATTCTTCATGGCTATCCGGGCCACCTCTGCGGAACCCAGTTCCTGTAAGGCCCGTACCCGGCCTGATATTTGGAGCGTTTGGGCGTTGCGGCTGTCTCTCCAGGACCCAATTTGGGACTGCCACCGCTGGGAGGTTCGCGGCTCGGAGGAAGCGTGGCACATCAGCTGGCCAGCGTATGATATGCCATATGTTGCTCACCTTTGCCTGTAAGCTAAAGGGGAAACCCCATTTGTATTGTATCCGCCGTTCTCTAAGCAGGGTGGTTAGCGGTCTCAGTGCCCTTCTCGCTTCCAGGGTGAGTACTGAGAGATCCTGATATAGGGAAATCTGGGCGTCCATGTAGGTGAGGTTCTGTTGGTTTCTTGCTTCCCTCATGATCTCGTCCTTTAACGAGTAGGAGAGCAGGTAGCAGATTACGTCTCTAGGCGGTCCCTCAGCGGACACGGGGCGCAGGGCTCTGTGTGCACGTTCTATTCCAAAGTCTGCAGGGGCCCTGTCCCCTAGTATGTGTGTGAACAGACCCAGCAGGAGCTCTGGTAGTGCTTCCCCTGCTGTTTCAGGGAGTCCCCTGACGCGAATGTTGTTCCTCCGTCCGCGGTTGTCCAAATCTTCCAGATTCCTTCTTAACTCCAGCAGGACATTGCCTTGTCTAGTAGTGGCTGTGTCTGTGGCTTGGCGGTGTTGTATTATTTGGGCACGTTCTGCCTCTAGTTCCTCCACCCTGCGTTCCAGTGCTGTCAGGTCTCTCCTCACCTCCATGACCTCCTCTCTGATTACTGCCCTAATTTCAGCCAGCAGGTCGGTCTTATCTGCCTTGGACATCATGTTTGCAGATATTGTGGCCAGGTCTGCTGCAATTTGGGTCAGTGACTCCTCTCTGGCTGGGCCTGTTGCTGGGCTGTCTGAGCTGCTGGCGTCTGGTGAGGGAGGCGCCATTTTGGCCGCGGCCTGGTGCGCCCGCATGTCTCGCGGCGTTCCGAGGTACCCGTCCATGGGACCCGCTATGCGGCTCGGTGAGCCCGTTTGTGAGGGGCCAGGGGTGAGTAGCCTCTTTGTCTTACCCATCTCGGGTCTATTCGTGCTCGTTTATCGGTGCGGTAGTGAGCTGGGGCCTAGGAGCTGCAGGGAGATGCGTCTCACTCCATTCCCGGTCAGGCCACGCTGCTTTGCAATTTTAAGAGTGCTGCATCCCTCTGCAAGATATCTCACTATTTTTGACTTTTCTGAGCCTGTCAAGTCCTTCTTTTGACCCATTTTGCCAAAGGAAAGGAAGTTGCCTAATAATTATGCACACCTGATATAGGGTGTTGATGTCATTAGACCACACCCCTTCTCATTACAGAGATGCACATCACCTAATATGCTTAATTGGTAGTAGGCTTTCGAGCCTATACAGCTTGGAGTAAGACAACATGCATAAAGAGGATGATGTGGTCAAAATACTAATTTGCCTAATAATTCTGCACTCCCTGTATATCCTATCAGCTACTGCCATACATTACATTTACCGTTGTTCATCTGATATCCAGCGGCTTTACGCTAAATTCATGGGCCTCCTTCCCCCCTCCTCTCGAAAAACTCTGCTGAGGGGATCCCCTTGACATTACATATCTCATAAACGTATTCGGAAATAACAGAGGCACTCTCCATGCCGACAACTAGCCTGCTGATTGAGGCATTCACACAGTGATGTCATGTACGCTGAATATATAATACAGCTATTTTCTCTATTCTTTACAGAATAACCCTAAGAGACAGTCTGTGAAAGAATGACTTACTAAGTATCTGTGAAAGATGTAGCAGCAGTGTGGGTACTGGGGAAAGTGTGACAATATTCATCAGCTATAATACCGTACGTACCTATACCATTCCTTCTCAAATATCAGTTTTCATAGACATTCATAGTATACCATCTTGTAATCAGCAATCTTGTCTACATTTATAATATTCCATACTACATAAATAATCAGTCCTAGGCATTTAAGGCATCCCATATTATATACATCAGATCTGATTTAGATCAGTTAGACATTTCTAATATGCAATCCTATAGATCAGCTGCCAGTCCATGGACAATTATATTATCCCATCCTATATTCACCAACTCTCATACATGTATACAGTAACTCGTTAATTTATAGTATATGCCAGATAAGAATGGCAGTGGCATTCCAGTGATGGACTTAAATGGATTAATGGCTGGAGTCACAAAGCTCCTTGTCCAGAAGAAAAGACACTGCAGGTTTGTAATTTGATTTAAGGCAGGTTGGTGAAATTCTCATTGATGGCATGAAAAAAATAAATAAAATGCCTGAAAGGACAAAACTCTAGTGCCTGTTAACCTGTTCACATTGCATACATTGACATCGTCGTATAATAATATGAAGTCATACACATCTATAGAAAGCCATCTTATTATACATCAGCTTTGTATACACCTTGAGAATTGTTTTTTAACTGCTGGGATTGGGCCCAACTTTAGGTCCTCATGTCAGTTTATTAAGTCTTTATTGTTTGGAACAGGGTCAGTTGTTAGGCCCTAGGCCAGGCATAGGCAACCTTCGGCACTCCAGATGTTTTGGACTACACCTCCCATGATGCTTTGCCTGCATTATGGGTGTAAGAGCATTATGGGGGATGTAGTCCACAACATCTGGAGTGCCGAAGGTTGCCTACCCCTGCCCTAGGCAACTGCCCACAATTACGGCTTTACTGTAGAAACACTGACTTCCCCGGTGCAATGGAGACCGATTTGAAATTTAGATATGTCTAAGATAATGCGTCTTTTTATTTTTATGGTTATAGGGATTTCCCATTATAATGTGGACCCAGTCCTATAGTTTTCTAAAACAGGCAAAAATGGCAAGTACTATGATAAAGATTACAAAGTACTTTCAAAAGAACTCCCGGTTCCTCTTTATTCAGGTTATAGACTCCCATTAGAGCCAAAACACAGCTGCCGTGGGCGTCTTGGGACCATGAATGTCATAGATAACATACGGATTCTTCAAGGGTAATTTATTACCTTTTTTTTTACAAGTAACACAATATCTTATAACAAATAAACCCTTTGTTAAAGCTTGGCATGTCTTGAATCTAAATCACTATTTAAAAATAACCATTACAGTTATACAATATTGTCTCTGAAATTATAGTTGGGAAAAATGGTCAGAAGAATGATCGAATGATGTCACAGGTTTCAGACTTCTCTAGAACTTCGGTATCTCCCATTACAAAAGAAGTGGTAGTGAACCCTACCATCTCAGAGCATCATGAGGTGTTTTCAAACATCCTGAATGCTAAATTAGTCATTACTGTTCTGGTGGAAAGATAAAGAGTGAGTGCGCCTAGATATGGGTGGTATGACTTGAAACCATCATTGTTAGCCAGCTTCTAGTTATGCTAATATAGGCCCATGGTCCACATTGCTTTCGAATCTGTTTCCAAAAACTCCTTGTGTTCTATGGAAGACAGAGCATCCTGGGTAAATTATCACTTACAGGTCCGCTGCTTAGTTTAGAGAAGTCCACAACAGGCCCACTGACAGTAAGCTGCCTGACCATCACTAATAAGCAGAGACTTAAAACTACTTATGGTCAAGTCACAGTAGCATGACATTTAGTGCTCTTTCTAGCATCAAAAAGAATATGGGGAAACACTGAACATTTGAGGAGGGGTATTAGGAAGATAAATGGTACCGGGGAATTTGAATTATGGAGCGTCATTAAATGGTATGAGAGGTATTAGGAAGAAACTCTAAAAAGGAAAGCAGTAGTACTAAGGAGAGAATCTAAAAGAAGGCAAAGTTTGCTTAGAACTTAAAGGATACACTAAGTACCATAACAACTTTGGAAGTTTACTATCTACGTTGCCAATCAAGATCCATGTGAGCGCAGTATGTGCACTGGACAAGCACAATGTGGCCATACACCTATCCCTTCCTCTCCTCAGCTCCGTTGAAAGCCTGATCTGCGGTCTTGTGGATTGTGGCCTCAGAAGATCACAGCACACAAACTGGTTCACAAAACATTAAACTGGGCTGTGAACAGGCACGGAATGTTGCTATCAGTTACTTGAGCAGCTCCAATCATCCTACGCGATAAATGGAACTGTAGGTTTAGACTACACTTCCATAAATATCGGCTGCTGTTTCCAGTGTAGTAGGAGAACCAGAATAGACTAAAAATTGTCATTTTTATTTTTTGTTTTTAATTTTTTATTATGCATTATGTATTTAATACATTAGAAAACGAGTATCAGAAAGAAGTCAGAGGGGCAACAGTGATTATTACTGCTTGTTGAATGTGTTTCACACTGTATGTGTTCTATGTGGTGCATAGTACTCAAATACAGCTTAATAGACTGGACACGGGCTGGATCCGGGTTTGGGAGAGTCTAGAGTCTAGGGCAGGGCTGCCCAACAAGTAGATCCCCAGATGTTGTAGAACTACAACTCCCATGATGCTCTGCATTCCTTTAGAATGCTTTTAGAACGACAAAGTATCATGGCAGTTGTAGTTCTACAACATCAGGGGATCTAGCGGTTCGGCAGCCCTGGTTTAGGGAGAGAACAGAATTGGTAGAGGAAAAGAACAGTAATGGGGTAAAGAGGGAAAGCACCCTAAAAATGGGGGACAGAGACTACTGGATGGAGAAATGGGAAAAATTGAGTAAACATAGTAACAAACTGGTAATATTGATAAACAAAGATATAAAAAAAGAACCAAATAGGCACAGAAATGAGATTATAGATTATTGGACTGAAAATGTAAATAAGACTGGAGGATAGCAAAAAAAGTGAACATTAAAAAGTGGGTATTTCAAACCTCGAACACTTGACTGCAGATGGATGGATGACGAGACGTCTAATTGCACAGAGGAAGGCATTTGATTAATCTTCGTGATGGCTAACTCTGACAGCGCAGATGCTTGTGAACTACGTTTCCCATTAGGCTCACAGGAACGGATCTAGAACCCAATCACGGAGAGGGGGCTCTGCTAGTTTAAAATTGCTGTCTGTCATATAGATATTCAGTAATAGGAGTCTGCAAAGCACATTACCGCACGTTAGGATTTACTAAACGTTTGTTTGTAGCACATAGCCATAGCTTGGAAACGTTAGCCTTCTTTTTTTGCAATTCAGATTTCAGTTTGCTAAAACACAGAGTTTAGTGACCAATTCCGTGGATGTTTTTATTGCTTTGGAGCTCATTAATGTCGTTTTATGTTCCATATGGACATTGCAATGTGTGTGTTTCTTTAAGGTAACCGGGTGTTCAGGTATTGTGTAACCTGTATTTGTTCCAGTAACTGTCACTTTAGAGGATTTTAATATTGTGTTTATTGTAGATAAATATGTATTCATGAGATGTGAAAAATAAAATTACTGGCAACCGGGTGCCTCCATCTTTGTTTCCTGTCAATCATTGTTATCTATTGGCCCTTCCACCTGGCTAGCATAGAAAAACTAAACATGTTTTTCATTTTTCTCTAATTTCTCTAATTTCATTTTATTATAATCATTTCAATACCCTGAATTGGTTAGAGTACGCAGTGTCTCATGGCGTTGTTTCTCCAGTCATTGTTAAACCATTTCGAGCAGTTTAAAGGATCACTATAGGGTCAGGAACACAAACATATATTTCTGACCCTATAGTGTTAACACCACCATCTAGCCCCCATGGCTCCATAAATATAGCAAAATCTTACTGTATTCAAGCCAGAAGCTGTAATTCTGCATGCTGTTTGTCTCAGAAAAACAAGCTGTCTGCTGACATCATCAGAAGAGGTAGCCTGATCCAATCACAATGCTTCCCCATAGGATTGGCTGAGACTGACAAAGAGGCAGATCGGGGGCAGAGCCAGCATGATTCAAACACAGCCCTGGCCAATCAGCATCTCCTCATAGAGATGAATTGGATCAATGAATCTCTATGAGGAAAGTTCAGTGTCTGCATGCAGAGGGAGGAGATACTGAATGTTTGGATGCATTTTAGGCAGCCATGACCCAGGAAGGATCTCTAACAGCCATCTGAGGAGTGGCCAGTGAAGTTATCACTAGGCTGTAATGTAAACACTGCATTTTCTCTGAAAATACAGTGTTTACAGCAAAAAGCCTGAAGGTAATGATTTTACTCAGCTTTTTACATTACAAACTTAAAAGGACAGGGACATTCCACGAGAACAGTCCAATTGAGATGAAGTGGTATGGGTGACTATATTGTCCCCCGAGTGTCTAATGTTAACCCAAGTCATAGTCAATTTTTAATGCTTTATTCAATGGTGCAAATTCTAGAGATGTGACAATTCCCCTTTATCAATTTTACAAGTTTGATTTTAGTTCCAGTGCTTATTTGCCTTTTAATGTAATTTAATTTATGTAATTGATTAACATGGGATCATTAGCTAACATGTCGATATAGATCAGCTATGAGCTTTTAACTTTCCTGTTTTTGCCTAAACACTGCAGTCTAATCAGTTCTTCTTAATAAAACCCTTGGTGTTAATTTGTGTACAGTATATGTAAAATGTTTTGAGACACTCCAAGCACCCAAACCACTTCAGCCTGCGCACTAGTTAAGGTGCGAGGATTTGCCTGGCTCTGTCCCAGTGTAATCTGCTAAACCATTTCAGCATGGTTTGACAACTTATCTGGGTCCACCAGTTGCCAGCGTCACATTCGGTCTTCGTCTGCAGCAGATGTCTCATGTGTCTGTTCAGCTATGCACAGCTAATTCCCTGCTTCTAGAGAAGACCTGAAAAGGGACACTGCCATGGGGAACCAGAGGAAGCAAGGTTACTTGTCAAACCATTTCAAAAATGTCTCTCTCTTCTCACAGCTCTTCTTTAAGACCTTATAGATTCTGAATTGTCTCCCAAGAATGTTTTACCTTGTTAAATGCATTCTGCATAAACACACATTGTGATCTGGACATATTTCAAAGAGCTTGAAGGCAAATACTTTGTTTAGAGAGTGAAACAAAGAAATCAAGAGTTGTCTACATTACAACATATGATGTTTGCATTTTACACAGACACACAATAACTGTGATATATACTGGCTGGTAGATTCGGTTTTTAATGACGTTTGGGCATCTTCTTACATCTTGAAAATTCAAAGCAAATTTCAAATTTCAGGCCAAAACAGCCATGCTGAATTGTGAGAATTTTTCTAATTTGACTATTTTATCTTCAACTTTGAAATTCTCTAAAGAATGCACGATTTACTGAATAACTCTGTTATTCACGAAAGGGAGAATTGCTGTGAATTTAAAGGGACACTACAGGCACCCAAGCCACTTCAGCTAATTGAAGTGGTTTGAATGTAGTGTCCCTGTCCCCCTTAGTCCTGCAATGTGAATCATTGCAGTTTTTGAGAAACTGCAATAATTACATTGCAGGACTAAGACTGCCCCTAGTGGCTGTCAATCAGGCACTTTCTGGTGGGTAGGCGACTTTTAAGACTGAGGAATCCCCATAGGATGGCCCAATGCGCTCTCATCCCTTGCTGCGCATGCGCATTATGCATCTGCAGGGTTAAAACCTGAGGGACCTGGCACCCAGACCACTTCATTGAACTGAAGTGGTCTGGGTGACTATAGTGTCCCTTTAAATTCGAACTTCTCGTTAGTAAATAACTTTGAGACATATTCACATGCATACAGAATTTTTTCCTCTTAAATTAAACACATCGATCTCTAATTTTTTGCTTATACTGAAATAGAAAAAAAAAAGGCCTATTTTTAAATATACATATTTTGGGCAAGTACCCTGCCCAAACATGCAATAGAAAAGTGATTAGAATTTAAAGAGGTATAGAACAGCTGTGGCTTCTTAACACTTTTAAAGTTATGATTAAGATCTCAAATAAATCCAATCAGATTTATACTTTAAAATTCTAGTGCAGAGACATTTCTTTCCTGTCAGTCAGAGACATTTTTATTTCATGAGCTTGGTAAAGCAGAATTCATCTTGAGGGTCGTAGAGTCCCAGCCGTAAGTGCTTCTTTTTGTGCATTTCTCATCCTTTCTAAGCTGTTAGTGCACAAGATTCATGACTGCCTATGCATCATGCGTCCCCAGGCACAGCAGAGAGTGTGTATCGAGATGATTCCACTCTCCTTACAGGATCCTATTTTAGTCCTGGGTCGCTGGACTCCTGTGCTAATGTCACAGGCCGAAAATGTGGAAACTCTTGCAGACATAAAATATCATTCGAGGGCTTTGCATTACTCCTGAAAGACATCAGCCAAGATGGAAGACACTTGTTGAAATTAATGGACAACAGTGGCCAGTTCAGGACAAGAGGTCATGGAACTAGTCAGAGAAATATGAAGCAGCAGGCATTCGATCTACAACTGAGCAGATGACAACTTCTGCTTCAGGCAGGAAATTAAACGCAGCCTACAGTGAAGATGGCTAACCTTGACCCCCTCCCTACATTTATAAACTTCATGTCCCATTATGCTCAGCTACAGAGCAAAAAATAGCGCAAACATCCAAGGTTCAAAGGCTAGCCATGTTTAATAGATACACTCTTCTAACAAATTTTCTATTCTACACTTTCCTCTATTTCATCCAACGGCAGATAGAATGCACGCATCCACAGTCCACACAAATTGTTATTCCATAATACACTGCATTCTGGGATCACACATGGTGCATTGTGGGGGATGTGTACAAGATACATAGTAAACAATGATATCTGCGCATTTACCGAACTATTAATATAAACTGGTGCTTGCTCCCAGCTAACAGAGCCGTGAGGGTGAGACAGGGAGAAGGAAGAAATGGCAGAGAAGAGGGAGCACGATTGGGAGAACTTGCTACTTATTCCCAACAGCCTCAGCCAGCAGAGGTCACCCTCCTGCACCCAAAAGGTAGGAAACAGGAGGGTGGCTGAAAAAGGAGTAAATTTTGACCTGCATCGGTGCCTGTATGTGTGTGTGTGTATCTACATGTGTGTCAGTGTCTGTATTTGTGCCATAGTGTGTAACTATGTATTGGCATGTGTGTTAGCATCTGTGTTTCTGCTTGAGGGCCAACGTGTGTATCTCTATCTTTATGTACCTGCATGTGTGTATGTGCACGTGTCAGTGTGTGAATATGTGCACGCATCTCGCCAACACTACTCACAAACACACCACTGCATTCAAACGTCATCACTACATACACACATCTGCATTAAAACACCCACATTATATATAAACCCACCCCTACACACAAATGCAAGCCTGCATTCAAACACCAACACTTCATATAGAAACACCCTGTACATTCACTTGCACATACTCCATAAAAAACCTTGTTTCTATCTGTCGTGCATCTCCCATCCTTACGTTGCAGTTGTACGACAGAAAGGGATCTACCTATGGGGTGAGTGGGGAAAGAATATTATTGCACCAGGGCCCTCTCTAAGTTAGTTCTGCCACTGTGTGCTCTTGAAACCTTTATCCTGCATATACATTTAACTTTTGAAAAATGAAATTCAGTGGCAAGGGCCAAACAAGGCACTTGTTATCAAGAGTCACGAAAGGTCATCGGTCATAAAGAGGTTAAAAACAAGTACTGAACTGTGAAATTACATTATTTCATTATTAATAAAGGAATCTAATAGGAGCACAGAAAATTGTACAAACTACACTCCAACATAAAACAGATATATATATATATATATATAAATGTTTGCTTATTATATATTAAAACTAGCAGTTCGATATATTTATATATATATTTTTGTATCTCACAAAAGACTAGAAATTTCAACCCTGTATAATTGAATATATTTATTTATATGCATGGATTTATGTTGCAACTTGGAAATAAATATCCACATATGTATTTACTACAGGGACATTTGCTGGGATTTAAAGCAGCTCGGCTTGTATAAATATTTCTCCTACCCTTATCTTCACTAAATCTTCCTTCTCTTGGTCCATTTCCACATTTAGCAGCCAGACTGGCCCCTGGCCGAGGTGTGCCATGCCTGGGTATTAATGAGATCCATGGACGGGAGAAGGGGGGCTGGCAGCAGATGGGATGAACCACACAGATGCTTCTTCGCTGCTTTCATGTTAGTTGGGTCAAGTCAGCGGAGAGGCGATTCTTCCAACTTTGAAGACTTTAATTATGCAAATAGTACATCTCAGAGCCTGGCACTGGGCGTGACTGATGGAGCTGTGCTTACAATATTCAGACAATCTTTTATCAATCAAAACATGAAATAAATAAAATAATGCTAAAATATATCAATCTAAAAATAAGAAAAGAGGGGTGGGGCCTTACTACCGACTGAGCAAGACACGCTTCAAGTGGTAATGGGTGATATCCATGGTTTACACTAAAATGTGAACATATCCCTATTTACAAAGGTCTCCTCATTTTTATTACCCTAGTGACACTTTCTACTTGCGTTGACAGCAATTTCAAGTTATTTCTACGGGTGTCCCTTGGACTTGAGACGGCGGCCTGCACATTCATTCGATGTGCAGGGACGTTGTAGGAATAAGACAATGCAGCCGATTCCCCGCTCTCTATCAATCATTTAGCAGAGCGTTGCTTTCTCCTCCTCTATACTGGTTGGGGTTATATCCGTCCCAAGCAGTGCAGTTATCTACTGTCCCTTCTACTCTGGGCACACAACTGGCTGCAGATCCACAACAATCTTAGCTACCCAAAATGGCAGCTATTCATGCTTCACTACAGCCACTGGCAGTGGAGGAATGAAGAGGTTTTTCTTTTTTTTGAGGGGGCATATAACAAGAACTGTGCTCATTTTTGGAGGAAACTTGAGGAAAGCGCGGTACTGCTTACCTTACCTGGTGCCAAGCCAGCTTTTAAGCTGCTTCGGTCCTAAACCACCTTCATGGGCAGGCAGTTAAAGGGGCACGTACCCATGAACAAAGCCCACAACCTGTAGAGAATCTGTCCAAGGGATGGTCTCTGACCTTTGCCCTGCTTGTTGGCTCCTCACTATGCTTGGGGCTGGGATGTGGGACCTGAGGATGCAAATGTGCCCGTTTTACTAGACTCCGCCAAGTTATCTGCTGCAACAATAGAACTCCCCTTGCCTGGGTATAGGTTGAAATGCCGCTATCTCCAGTCCAATAATTAGTTCATATATTCAGACAGCAGCCTTCCATTTGTCATAATCTTTTAAGAGGTTTTTTAAATGTTTTGTTTAGCTTCAATTAGTTTGCTTTTGCAAGTCCAGTAATTATCATCACTGATATCTACGTTATGTCTACATTGTGGATCTCTATCAAGGCCAAATGCAGCATAGCCACATTACCTAGAATCCTCCTGTGTCATGTTATCGAATGCAGAGTTTACAACATTCTGAAGAATTTGCATTTCCTTTGACATGTATATCACTTGATACTTCCTTGTAGTACATATGCAGATAGATACTGTTGTTTTTCTTGTTTTGGAAGTCAATTCATTTTACGCTCTTCTGATTCCCTGCAAATGTCCAAATAGCTATAAATGTGTCATTGTATCATTTTAACAAAATCAGAATCAAGTAGCACGACAGACATTTTGTTTTCAGTTCCCAAAACTTTTTAAAGTTCTACAGTAGAAACAACAGATAACATTCAACGCTTCTCAGGTCTTTAATGTTCCCTCTACTTTGCTTAAAACATCCTCCATTTCAACAATAAAATAAGACAGAATGATGCATTTCTGGTAAAAAAAAAAAAAAGAAAAGAATATATATATATATATTATTAAACAGTGAATGAGGTCTGATTTAAAAAGTCTCCTGGAATGAGGTGTCAGTGGGCCGACTTTTTGGATCCTCCTTTACCAAATTTGGCATCAAGTCCTAAACCTGTGGAAAACAGGAGACAGAGTGGTGAGTGTGGCAGGAAGAGAGTGGGCACAGCGCGTGAGCTGCGCTGTCATATACTATGAGTGTGCGCCTGTGGCTCATTGTGTTAGTGGCTCTGCCAAACTCAGCTGGCAACACATCTGAATATACCCCCCACCCCCCACATCACTAAGCAACAAGACAGCATTGTGGATACATGGACACGTCCTCCAGAGAGTAAAGTGACTTCGTTATATTAAGGATTATTATTTTATACTCTGGTTATATTCATCTCTTTCACAATCTGCAACTGAATACTGTAACGGGAAAAATAGCTCACATATGGTTTCAAATACTCGCAGTCAGTCGTTCGAATACCATTTATTTTAGACGCTCTGTTTCCAGCTACTGACAGGTCATATAACATTCGGTACAATGATGACGTCACGCATTGTGACAGCAACACCCCCTACATTATTTGTGGGAGGAGGGGAAATAGCTTATTGCACACACGTGCATTATATAAATCTTAATACCTCTTAACTAGCCACGTTGGGCTTTGTATCTGTGGTATACTTATAAAGTAACACTACGACTTATGTACAGGTCTTTGCAAGAGGATGTCTACACATGTATTGCATTGATGGCTAACCACGTGGATGTTTTTGAACGACTTTTCCACGTTGCTCAGTCAGTCTACACAGAGGGGTATATTTTAGAGTAAATGCATGGGTGCAGTTTTTGTGAGTGAAAGATCAAACAGCAGGTATTCATTTAAACTGCACAACTTTTTACATGAAATATGTTTCTGTGACAACCATTGTAGGATGTCATTCTGCTTGGCTTATGACCCATTACCTTATTTTCATACACTGATAAAACAGATAGGTTGCACATGAAATGCTGTACACGCCTCCACTAAGCCTGTGGCACTTACCCATAAACACTAGTACGGTTCCAATCCACTGCAAGACACTGATTGGGTTAGAGAAAAGGAGCACAGACGCCAGGATGGTAAAGAACTTCCGAGTAGTTGTAATAATTGAACAGGTTAATGGACCAAAGTGGACTACGGTCATAAAGATAAAGGCCTGGTATGGACAGAGGAAAAAAGCAAAAACAATCATTTTTAAACCTATTGAACAATGCCACCTGGGGAACCATATATAATCATTTCCATGATAAAACCAGCTTGTATCTTGCTTGTGATATACTGGTTATGGTATACGTTCCCTTTGTAAAAGGACTGAGGGATCTATTGGGCATTTGCTAAACCCCTCTTGAAGATGGACACTGCACAGGATGCATGTACTATCACTGCTGCGCAAAATTTGTTTATTTACCTCTACACCAGCAGCAGAGAGGTAAAACGTGCAGTTCCATGTAGTTCACCATTTAGTTGTTCAATTTACATACTGCTATTGCAAACACTGACATTAGCCGTACAGATTAAAAAAAACGACACGTCACCTCACACTGCAAAAGGAGTATATCCTAAAGATATTTTATGAAATACTCATATTGATTCTTGTGGAATTTCAACAAAAGTCCAACCCAGTCAAGAGATATACTGAGATTATGTATGGACTCATTTGTCTCAGTAGTTTTCCTACACTTGACTCCAGGTGGAGCTACCGATGTCAACAAAATGTCAAGCACCAGGAACAGAAGATGACCCGCTGGAAGAGGATGGAAACACCCGCAGGGGCAGTTTTAGGTAAGGAGAACTCACCTGTCCCCCCATGAGCTTACTTTGCAGGCGGTGGAGCGCGACTAGTGCCAAGGGAATTGGGTAAGTGAACAAAGCGTGATTTTACCCTTTACATCGCTGGGTGGTGGTCAGTAACACAACTTCATATTCCTAGCACAAAAGTGTTCCTTTAAATTTTGCAATCTGTTTTTTTACACCACAATGTAAAATTAGTATAAAAGGGGCGTTATAATGAAAACATACACGTACAGTAGGAGATTTCACAATCAGTGTTTTCCCCATCACCAAAGTATGCAATGACAACAGTACAAATTTCACAACAGTCACAATATTTATCTTCGAAGTACAATGACAATCTAAAAACACAATTTTGGCAAACGTGACATCAATGAGATTCAAATCTTATAGGTTTGCATTAGATTTCCACATGTCAAATATAGGTAGGAATATAAATATAATCTACACAACTGTGGCCGCTGAATAGCCAGCAAATCTATAGACTAAAAGACATTTACTAGAAGCTTGCTTCTGTCGCCTCCAATATTTTCTTAGCAGGAGATATGTACAGGTGTGTGCATGTTTTAAATGTCAAATTATTTTAGAATACTTTAATATAAATGGAGGATATTTTCTGTGCAGAAGGAATGCACACATCTGAAGCCAACACAACTGCTTTATCAAAGTCAACTTTGTCCATGTTAGCTTAGTTAGCCCAGCATGCTTAGCAGATCATTGTAGTTTAGGCTGGACAAAAGCGACATTAATAACGCAGAAGCGTTAATTCTGCATTATCACTGCAGTGAGAGGGGTTAGGTTGATTAAGAGGGTGACTTTAAACAATTCAGGCCATGTAGTTTGCAGCTTGGAATGCCAGCCGACTACTTTACTCACCTGTCCCAATGCACTTGTGAGACTGAAGAGTAGGATGTTGTAGATAATATTCGGATAACGCTCTGTAAAGCTCAGGAAATCCCACAGCTCACCCGTAAACACAACACCTAAATGTAAGTAGATGTCACAAAGATCAGGAAAAGGCTACATCTTAACAATATTAAATCCAAGACATTTTACTCAATTTGTCTCACATTCGCGGACCATAGTGTGTTCTTCTGTAAGGGGGGAAACCTAGGATGAAAAATGTGCTTGATCTTCAGCTGGAAAAATAGTTCTTCAACAGGACTTGTTTTCATCACTTTTCTTTCTTCCCCATATTTAATAATCTGTCACAGTATGTTGGTGAGCAATGTGGTGTGTTTTATTTTTTAACCTCACCCCAGTAAAACATTATTAAAATATTTACTGCGGTGAGCTGGCAAAGGAAGATGCACACTTGTTTCCACCGGGACTTCCAAATGACCATAGCCACCTTCCTTCCCACGATGTGCTGAATGCTTAACTGTTAATTAATTTGCATTAGATGATAGGAAAGTCTTACATTCAGCATAAATGAAAATAAAATATATATATATTATTTTTTTAAACACAACAAATAGCCAACTAAAAAGGCACAGATATCAGTTGACCACTAGAAATAATTCATGATAATTCATATTTAATGGGACACTAAGCGTTTAAACAAATTTTAGCTAAGTTAAGTGGTTTTGATGTAAAAAGCATGCCCATTGAGTCGGACTGCTCAATTCTCTGCAAATTTAAATTGCTTTATTTGTGCACCCCTAGCCACACCTCCCCTGCCTATGACTCACACAGTCTCCCCAAACACTTCCTGTAAAGAGAGCTCTTATGTTTAAACTTCCTTTGTTGCACACTGTTTTATTGATAATTTCTTGTTTCCTACTATTAGCCTGAACCATGTGCTTGATTAAAGTCCAATTAACAAGGCAGGAGAAAATAACTTCTAAAGTAAACACACTGTGCAGCAAGATCTTTCTGAAAATGAAACGATTTTCTCATGTAGGTTGTGTGAGTCACAGCCACTGACCACTTGAATTTGTCAACTTCTATATTTAATCTGGAAGATTCCTTGCCATTACCAGCATTGTCTTATTACCAATTTCTACTGTTTATCCAAGCATTTGTTCAGGTCTGATAGACCTAACAAAGAGTGTAGTATTGAATTAGGATTAGCATTAGCCAATACAGTGTCACAACCAAGTCAATTTGCTAGCTTTTCCAAACTGCAGGCAGTGCAATGTTGCAAATGTCTTCCAATGTTCAATATGACATCCACTTCACACAGACAAAGGCTGAATTGAAATGTATAAAAGGCAGTTTAGGTCAAGCAAGGCACTGCGGATGTTTATGAAGTACACGATTCATAGGAGACACTTCTGAGGGTTTATTCATTAAAAAAGGTAAAATTGTGGTGAACTTAACAGTAAAAATTGCAAAGTATGTGCTAAAACAGCCAAGCTGAGACTATAAAAAGGAGTTGGGGGTTATAAAAAAAACAACAAATAAATAAATAAAAAATTAATCGCCTTTTTAGCTAGTTTTGCAATCAAGTTTTTTTTTAACTGGCTCTTTCTCTGTTACAAAAAAATTGACCATCGATGGACAATGTAGCTAAGAGACCAGATATCAACTTGAAGCCAAGATTGCCTCATGAAACACTGGTAGTTAAACATTCCCTGAAGACCTCCAGTGGCAGCTTGCAGAGATTGTCTTATGGGACCAATGCTTCGACGAAAGGTTTAATAATCTCTGGTGTAGAAAAATGTAAATTGAATATCTAACACACACGCTTTATATAGAGTTAGCAATTTGTCCATAAAAAGTACCTTTCCACCTTAAACAATTCATACATCCCTTCTAACACTGCAAGGAACCTTAAAAGAAAATAAACCCTTTGGTCTACTAGAATGTAATTTTGGGATCTTCAAAGCACCATCAATTTCCTCTCTGTTTATACCTACTGGTTGCTTACGCAAAACACTTCGGCTGTTATTGACCAACAGTGACCAAAAACAAAATGCAAACAGTGGATCATGGGAAACATAGAACAGGGAAAAAGGATGGACAACATGTGTTGGCTTCCCATGTTTATAAAGTGTTCTAGAAAGGGCTTCTGGGTAAGGCAAATTAAGCTGTCAGGTAGTGGGTCAGGAATTCTACATTGTTCAATCACCATTTCTAATGACAGTTAATAAAAAAAAAAAAAAAATTAAAGGGATACTATAGTCACCAAAACAAAACTTTAGCTTAATGAAGCAGTTTTGGTGTATAGATCATGCCCCAGAAGTCTCACTGCACAATTTTTCTGCCATTTAGGAGATAAATCATGGTTTCTTTTTATGCAGTCCTAGTCACACTTCACCTGGCTGTGACTGACAGCATGCATGAAAACAAAATGGTATATTTTCTATCATATGTAACTTGTTTTAAATGTTATCTCCTGCTATGTAAATTAAGCTTTAATTACATACAGGAGTCCCCTGCAGGGTCTAGCAAGCTACTAACAGAGCAGGAGATAAGATTTTAAATTAAAACAGAATTTGCAATAAAGGAAGTGTAAATATTAGATGAGAGTCCTAAACAGGAGAGTAATATGGAGAGGGGAAAAGGGGGAAAGGGGGGTCCCTACCTTTTAATAATTCTAAAGATACACACAACAAGACAGGTGGGAAGAAATATAGTAAAAGAGAGTCCTGCAGGCTAGACACAGGAACCGGTTACTAAAAAACTGCCTGCTGAATGTCTAGGATCCTAAAAGGCACGCCCTCTAAATCTTCCCAGAACAGGGACCCTAATTGAAAAAGGGGGTAACTAAAGAAATAGGGAAAGGGAGCAAATGTAAAGGGAGGTATCCCAAGGAGTAAATATTGTGCAAAAAACTCCTATAAAGGTCCACTTGCCCTAGTTACCTCGGCACTGTGAAAAATCACCAGTGCCTACCAAAGAAACTTAGTCCCTGCCTGTCAAAAGTAAATAGTAACTGATAAAATAAATTAAATTAAATCAATCCATCAGTGCTACCAAAAAAGTGCAAAACAAAGAAAATAAAATAAAAAGAAGCTCGACGCGCGTTTCAGCGTTTCAACACGCCGTCGTCAGGAGCAATAAACTTTTGGAGTTCCCTGTAGCGATTTAAATACACCTTGTTACAATCTATAAGATGGAAAGCAGCTGTTGTGTACCACGTGTGTTGCCGACAATACTGTTAGCTTATTGGTCAGCTACCTCTTAGGCCCGCCTCTTGTCCGCCGCGTCATATGACGTGGTCTTAAAGTGAATGAAGGGGCGTAATAATGAGGTTTAGACGATGTCCACATGAGTTCATCCACAGGATTTTTATATTCGTTACAATATAGTTTGGAGACTTTAATAGGATACAGAACTAAAGGAGGGTTTACATAGTGATAACGATATGTAGTTTACAAGCGCCAAATGCGCATGCGCACATATCGGTTAGCAATTGGTCCAATGCGTATCCCTCCTATTCATCTGTCGATTGGATCTGTCACTTGTCAGTCACGTCGTAAGACGTGATACTGAACTGAATCGAGGGACATAATGTTTAAATAATGCCCCCATAAGACCCAAGTCGGATGAGTTATTCCGTAAGGATTATTAAATTGGTAGCAATATAATGAATAAAAGTCCCGTTATGATCGCTAGTTATTAATAGTAGAAATCACCAGTGGATGATTATAGGCTATGGTTGTCCATTGGTCCATTGTCTTTAAAAGTCTATCCATCCGCCAGATACAGTCCTGGCATAGGTAGGTGGATAAAATACAGGAAATAACTGTGAACAGTGCCCCTATGGGGTCAACATGAAAATATACACGAAATTCCCATAGACAGAGACCCATTATGGACCGCTAGGTGACAATATGATCTTAACATGATTAATTAAATACCCTGGTGAAGACTGATACTGTACGATCTTAACATAGTAAATTAAATTGAATAAATAAATATCCTGGTAATAACTAATACTGAGTAGTATAAATTAAAGATGCTCAAATGTTGCCACATGATACACAATAAAAATTAATTAGTAAATATTAACCATATACCCTGAGTATATATGTCCAAATTGTGGACATAATTAAAAAACCTATGATATATGTATATTAATATATTGATGTAATAGCGGAAGGCTGATTAAGACATTACAGTAAAGGCTCGCAATCCAAAAAAGTTGATGACATAAAGTCCAGGTGATAAGCATTTGGGAACAGAAGAAGTTTTGCAAAATAAAAAGATCATAATAGTGTGTACATTAATCCATCGGGGGACTAATGAGAATTTCCCTATAAATTGTTTATATCCAATATAGAGAGAGAAAAAAATAGAGAAAAATTAGAGAAAACAGAGACAGAGAAAAATATGTCGAGAGATGTGGCAAATTAGAGAAAAGCGGTAAAGGAAGTTCAGTATCACGTCTTACGACGTGACTGACAAGTGACAGATCCAATCGACAGATGAATAGGAGGGATACGCATTGGACCAATTGCTAACCGATATGTGCGCATGCGCATTTGGCGCTTGTAAACTACATATCGTTATCACTATGTAAACCCTCCTTTAGTTCTGTATCCTATTAAAGTCTCCAAACTATATTGTAACGAATATAAAAATCCTGTGGATGAACTCATGTGGACATCGTCTAAACCTCATTATTACGCCCCTTCATTCACTTTAAGACCACGTCATATGACGCGGCGGACAAGAGGCGGGCCTAAGAGGTAGCTGACCAATAAGCTAACAGTATTGTCGGCAACACACGTGGTACACAACAGCTGCTTTCCATCTTATAGATTGTAACAAGGTGTATTTAAATCGCTACAGGGAACTCCAAAAGTTTATTGCTCCTGACGACGGCGTGTTGAAACGCTGAAACGCGCGTCGAGCTTCTTTTTATTTTATTTTCTTTGTTTTGCACTTTTTTGGTAGCACTGATGGATTGATTTAATTTAATTTATTTTATCAGTTACTATTTACTTTTGACAGGCAGGGACTAAGTTTCTTTGGTAGGCACTGGTGATTTTTCACAGTGCCGAGGTAACTAGGGCAAGTGGACCTTTATAGGAGTTTTTTGCACAATATTTACTCCTTGGGATACCTCCCTTTACATTTGCTCCCTTTCCCTATTTCTTTAGTTACCCCCTTTTTCAATTAGGGTCCCTGTTCTGGGAAGATTTAGAGGGCGTGCCTTTTAGGATCCTAGACATTCAGCAGGCAGTTTTTTAGTAACCGGTTCCTGTGTCTAGCCTGCAGGACTCTCTTTTACTATATTTCTTCCCACCTGTCTTGTTGTGTGTATCTTTAGAATTATTAAAAGGTAGGGACCCCCCTTTCCCCCTCTCCATATTACTCTCCTGTTTAGGACTCTCGTGGTCCTCCTTTCCGTTTTAAGTTTTTCTATTGAGGGTTATTCCCTTTCTTGGGAGAGTAATTTCAGGACTTTATAGCACTCATTCATCGGTCGTAGCCACGACCCCTGAATCAGAGCCACTACTTCTTATTCGTTATATTTAGGTGTTAAGCACCATCTTTAGTTCTGTGTATATCCTCTAGAGAGAGACGTTTGATTAAAATAGATTTAGAGACAGCATTTTTGAGTTAATGGCTGGTTTTCTCACCAACAAAATAGATCCTAAACAATGGTGTTCGGATGCAGACACTATTTTTTCTACTAGCTCCTCATTACAAGCTCTTCCCCCCGTAGACATACAAAGTGGTTTCAATAAATTAACTAAGATTTTTAAACAACAAATAAGGACTAGTTGGGAAATCTCAACCCTTGAGACATATATTGTTAAAAAGATCATCCCTAGGGGACTTAGGGTTTTAGTCCCACCCTCTAGAAATATTGAAATAGAGGGATTCACACAAGAATGGGAAGATGCAGCAGCTAGATGCTCAACCACCTTTATGTCTATCATATGTAAATATGAGTCTGTACATTTAACACATATTCAAAAAACCTTGGATACTGAGATTGAGAACATCCAAAAGTTTAAGGACGACCCCCAGTTCCCAAATTTAGAAGTGAGATTGAAGACCAATTTGGATAGATTTTCTTACCAAATCAAAATTAAAAAACACCATAAATTCGTTAGGGACACTACGGATTTTGAGACTGGAAGAGTCTATCGACAGACTAAAAGGAAGGTCAGGATCGACTCTGATCATTTCAGCACTTCTGAATATGAGTCGACTGACAATGAGGGAGAAAATATAGCTACTACATCCACACAAATTGAACCTAAAAGTATATTGAGGAAGGGTGTAGATTTTTTAGGCTTACGACAGGCGGACGAACTTCAGCGTCCCAGAACAAGACAAACACAGAGAGGCAGGGGTCAGAGAAGACCACGACGCCAATAATTAATGACTTAAGGATAATCAATTTGTCCTCAGTCACAATAACGGACATACAATCCCAAACTCTTTCTAAAGGCTTATCCTTTGTGCCCACACCTCCCTTTAACAAATTTATGTGGACAAAGGATTTGAATCTATTTGCCCGTAAATTGGCTTTACACAAATATCATACACATAAAAAAGAATTACGAGCATCCAGTCTGGGGTTGACAATTAAGGACATGGATTGTCTGGAGACTCTGATTGAACTCCTTGACTCCAACAATTCCAAGGATATTAACATTCCAATTACCCAACTTGCACCTAAGAGCCGCTTCACACCACATTTAAAAGACTATAAGAATATTGAAGTCTTCCTTGATATGGTATGTGGAGAAATTGAAAAAGTAGAACTAGGGACTCTGAACATAGAACCCATTGGGAATCTCACTAGAATAGAAAAGTTGGCACTGAAGCAACTGAAGGAGAATGATCAATTGGTTATTAAACCATCAGACAAGGGGGGCAACATAGTCCTTATGGATCACTCTAAATATACACAGATGGTAAAAAACCTGTTAGATGATCGAGAAACCTACCAGGTATTAAATCATGATCCAACTATGCAATATCTTGTTGAGATTAAGGCTATGTTAAGTCAAGCCCTAATGGAAAATCTTATTACCAAAAACGAATTTGAGTTTATGCTGGTAAAACAACCAATACTCTCAACCTTCTATAGTTTACCTAAAGTTCACAAATCTTTAGAAAGCCCGTCAGGTAGACCAATTGTTTCAGGTTGTGGGAACCTAACCCAAAATCTGAGCATCTTTTTGGATAAGATTTTGTCCCCTATTGTTGCAAAATTACCCTCTTACATAAGGGACACGAAACAGATGCTTAATTTCTTGAAGGATATCTCCATACCGGAACAAGCACTTCTATGCAGTCTGGATGTGGAGTCGTTGTATAGTTCTATACCACATATTCAAGGAATTGATAATATCAGAACTATCCTTGAATATGAATTGCACACTCCAGTCGCATACACAGATTTGGTTTCCAACATACTTAAAATGGTCCTTACAAGAAATATCTTTATCTTTAATGGTACCATCTATCAGCAAATTAGGGGGACAGCTATGGGGACTTCCTGTGCCCCCTCATATGCTAATCTCTATTTGGGGACCTGGGAAAATCGCATTAGATCAGCCCCACATTTGAGCTACTTCATGGAAATGATATTCTGTTGGAAACGCTATATAGATGACGTCCTGGTCATATGGACAGGGAGCAAAAAAGACTTTGAGACCTTTGTAAGCCTCCTTAATGTGAATGATCTGAATCTAAGATTCACTAGCGAGATAGGCGGCAAACAACTTAATTTTTTGGATATTACTATAACCATTTCCGGAGGAAGGGCCTCAACCACCCTTTATAAAAAACATACTGCCACCAATAGCCTGCTAAATTGGCACAGTCATCACCCCCAACCCCTAAAGGCAGGTATACCAATTGGGCAATACCTAAGATTGCGGCGTAACTGTTCTTCTATAGATGACTTCAAAGCCAAGGCATGGGATCTCAGGCGAGCCTTTAAGGATAAGGGCTATCCCAATAGAGTGTTACGCAGAGCGTACACTAGAGCAATCAGCACCGAACGTGAGTCACTCTTAACAGATGTTAAGGTGCAAGCACAAGATCAAAAACTAATCCGATGTATTGCCACGTATGATGCAGGTTGGGACTTTATGATGGGTACACTGAAGCGATTTTGGCCAATCCTAACATCTGATCCACAAATCAAACAGGTAGTCACCATGTTTCCCTCTGTGACAGCACGGAGGGGCAAAAACCTACGGGATACACTGGTGCAGAGCCATCTATCCCCCCCTAAAAGAGGGTCTCAAAACTATTTGCCCAAGGGGACGTATAGGTGCGGACACTGCAGCGCATGTGAATTCATTGATCAAAAATCTAAGGAATTTACGGACAGTAGTAATAAAGAAACCTTTTCAGTCCACTCATTTATCAATTGTAGGACAGAAGGTGTCATTTATTTACTTACCTGTTCATGTGGCGTCAAATATGTGGGGAAAACGTTTAGACCTTTCAAACTAAGGATTAGGGAACATGTAAATTCGGTTAGAAGACCCTTAGAAACCCCAATCTCACGTCATTTGAGAATTCACCATTTGAATTCTGCCAACAAACTTAAGTTCATGGGAATAGAACATATCCCACAAACTCAACGTAAGGGCGATTGGGATAAGAAACTGAGACAACGTGAATCCTATTGGATCTACAGGCTCAAGACCCTCTCCCCTGCTGGCCTAAATGAGGGTTTTTCCTTTACCGCTTTTCTCTAATTTGCCATATCTCTCGACATATTTTTCTCTGTCTCTGTTTTCTCTAATTTTTCTCTATTTTCTCTCTCTATACTGGATATAAACAATTTATAGGGAAATTCTCATTAGTCCCCCGATGGATTAATGTACACACTATTATGATCTTTTTATTTTGCAAAACTTCTTCTGTTCCCAAATGCTTATCACCTGGACTTTATGTCATCAACTTTTTTGGATTGCGAGCCTTTACTGTAATGTCTTAATCAGCCTTCCGTTATTACATCAATATATTAATATACATATATCATAGGTTTTTTAATTATGTCCACAATTTGGACATATATACTCAGGGTATATGGTTAATATTTACTAATTAATTTTTATTGTGTATCATGTGGCAACATTTGAGCATCTTTAATTTATACTACTTAGTATTAGTTATTACCAGGATATTCATTTATTCAATTTAATTTACTATGTTAAGATCGTACAGTATCAGTCTTCACCAGGGTATTTAATTAATTATGTTAAGATCATATTGTCACCTAGCGGTCCATAATGGGTCTCTGTCTATGGGAATTTCGTGTATATTTTCATGTTGACCCCATAGGGGCACTGTTCACAGTTATTTCCTGTATTTTATCCACCTACCTATGCCAGGACTGTATCTGGCGGATGGATAGACTTTTAAAGACAATGGACCAATGGACAGCCACAGCCTATAATCATCCACTGGTGATTTCTACTATTAATAACTAGCGATCATAACGGGACTTTTATTCATTATATTGCTACCAATTTAATAATCCTTACGGAATAACTCATCCGACTTGGGTCTTATGGGGGCATTATTTAAACATTATGTCCCTCGATTCAGTTCAGTATCACGTCTTACGACGTGACTGACAAGTGACAGATCCAATCGACAGATGAATAGGAGGGATACGCATTGGACCAATTGCTAACCGATATGTGCGCATGCGCATTTGGCGCTTGTAAACTACATATCGTTATCACTATGTAAACCCTCCTTTAGTTCTGTATCCTATTAAAGTCTCCAAACTATATTGTAACGAATATAAAAATCCTGTGGATGAACTCATGTGGACATCGTCTAAACCTCATTATTACGCCCCTTCATTCACTTTAAGACCACGTCATATGACGCGGCGGACAAGAGGCGGGCCTAAGAGGTAGCTGACCAATAAGCTAACAGTATTGTCGGCAACACACGTGGTACACAACAGCTGCTTTCCATCTTATAGATTGTAACAAGGTGTATTTAAATCGCTACAGGGAACTCCAAAAGTTTATTGCTCCTGACGACGGCGTGTTGAAACGCTGAAACGCGCGTCGAGCTTCTTTTTATTTTATTTTCTTTGTTTTGCACTTTTTTGGTAGCACTGATGGATTGATTTAATTTAATTTATTTTATCAGTTACTATTTACTTTTGACAGGCAGGGACTAAGTTTCTTTGGTAGGCACTGGTGATTTTTCACAGTGCCGAGGTAACTAGGGCAAGTGGACCTTTATAGGAGTTTTTTGCACAATATTTACTCCTTGGGATACCTCCCTTTACATTTGCTCCCTTTCCCTATTTCTTTAGTTACCCCCTTTTTCAATTAGGGTCCCTGTTCTGGGAAGATTTAGAGGGCGTGCCTTTTAGGATCCTAGACATTCAGCAGGCAGTTTTTTAGTAACCGGTTCCTGTGTCTAGCCTGCAGGACTCTCTTTTACTATATTTCTTCCCACCTGTCTTGTTGTGTGTATCTTTAGAATTATTAAAAGGTAGGGACCCCCCTTTCCCCCTTTTCCCCTCTCCATATTACTCTCCTGTTTAGGACTCTCGTGGTCCTCCTTTCCGTTTTAAGTTTTTTTTATTGAGGGTTATTCCCTTTCTTGGGAGAGTAATTTCAGGACTTTATAGCACTCATTCATCGGTCGTAGCCACGACCCCTGAATCAGAGCCACTACTTCTTATTAGGGATAACAACACAAGAGAAGTATTTGGGAATTGTTATAGGCTATAAATTGGGCAGCAATATGTAATGTCAATCTGCAGTTGCTAAGGCCAGTAAGGTTTTGTCATGTATATAAAGGGGCATAAATTCTCGGGATGAAAATATAATTTTGCCTCTTTATAAATCACTGGTAAGACCACACCTTGAATATGCTGCGCACTTTTGGGCACCTGTCCCAAAGAAGGACTAGAAAAAGTGCAGAGATGAGCTACAAAATTGATAAAAGGAATGGGGCATTTTAGTTACGAAGAAAGGTTAAAAAATGCAAGTCTCTTTAGTCTGGAAAAACAGTGCCTCAGAGGGAATATGATAACATTATAGAAAATATATTCTGGGCCAGTACAAACCACTATCTGGAAATCTATTCATAAACAGGGTTATACATAGGACACAAGGTCACACATTTTGGCTGGAGAAAGTAGATTTAGTCTAAGGCAAATATTTTTATTTTTATTTTTACAGTAAGTACTATAAGGATGTTGAATTCTCTGCCTGAAGAGGTGGAGTCCATACAGATGTTTAAACAGAAATTTGATTAATACTTGCAAAAACATAACAAAAAGGGATTTAGTTTCTAATTAGTGGGTAATAGCTGCTTAATCCAAGGAGATATCTGACTGCCATTTTGGGGTCAAAAGGGATTTTTTTTTTTTAGTTTATTGCAAACTTAGAAGAATTTCAGACTGGGTTTTTTGCCTTCATTTAGAACAACACCAAAAACATATGTGAAGAAGGTTGAACTTGAGGGACGCAGGTCTCTTTTCAGGTATGTAACTATGTAACTGTCTAATTTGTACTATACATATATTGTAAAACATTTTTGTGACAAGAGCAACCTCGCCACATTGCATTGGAGGAGCCTGGTTGCTCGCCTGCTGCCTCTGGATTATGGCCCCATGTTGGGAGACCTCTTTTCCCCTGCAGAAAAGACTTATTCATGCTTTTCTGCCCGGTGTTCGGTAGATTCAATCTACCGAACAACCGCACAAATGACTGGACCACCTGGGAGCTGCAGTGTGCCGGCAATTAACCTCCCAGAAGCTGCGGTTAACCGCAGCTTAATTGACGAATACTGGGTGGCCGCCATTCGTATAACGAACACGAGGTTGTGGCCATTTTAAACACGCGAACACACAGCGGTGTTCGATGCCTAAACTCATGGAACTAAAAACGGACACAGTTCGGCGCGAACACCGCTGAGGCCGCCGACCTCCCTTCTTTTTCGGTAGAAGTACACGAACAGTCCGGTATTCGGTAGCTGTAACTGACTGCATTATACCCCAGATAGGAATCCCATGGAGCTCATTCGTATGAGAACTGACTTTGTAAAGACTTTGGCTCCATGGCGATTGAACTGTATTCATGTGGTCTGAGCGCCATCTGCTTAATAATGTGCGCTCAGACCTGAGCTATCTGGGGATATGTTAAATGTATAGTTTTATTGTAACGTGTCTTACATAGTGTATTTTAATAGTAATTCTTGTTTTAGTATCCCCACGTGCATAATGGCGATTTGCCTTTGTCCTGGGAGATAATTGAATTACTTCTCAATTATCTCCAGGGCAGAGAGAAGGAAGCCAGGATGCATTGTGGAAATACAATGTGACCGTGTGTCCTATTTTTCTGATTGTCTGTCTTTTGTCACAGTCTCCCATTTGGTCCCCTAGGGGAGTGTCCACCAGGTGGGAGACCTGCATAAATACTGGGCAGGTAGCCCTCATTAAACAAACCACTGCTTGACCCTCAACACGGAGCCTTGTCTCGTCTTTGGGGGGGATTTACTGAATGCTGATAGAGACTGATTGCTAGGAGTGTAAGCCGCTTGGGTGCTTTTCCTATTCGTCTGCTAGCAACGATTCGTATGTTTCCAGTTTGTGAGTTTGGAGTGCTATATTGTATGCAGTTTGGGAGATTAGAGCATTCCCTTATTTGCGGTTCGGGAGTTTGGTTTTCTGTGCCTGCATCTCTGAAAGGGGACGATCGCCTAAACGGTTTTAACCCCTTGTGTGCTGAAACGGTCCGTTACAATTTTCTTTGCCATAATCTTCTCTGCATTAGTAAACTATGGTGCCTCAACTAGGGATTGATAATGCTAACAAGCCACATTATATAGTACCTATAATGTCTCAATATAAAAGTAATTTTTAGATTCTGTGGTAACAAAATCCCTTCGGTTTCAACCAGAGGTATTCTAGCACCATCTGGTATTATACACTAATCCTTTTCCAAACCTTAGATTGCCAGGGAAAAGCCCCCAAATTGGTTTCTTAACCCCCCTTAATCCTAAATATATATGCCTGGAATGTGTCTTTACACCATTTACAAAATAGTTTACCCACTCCACCATTGTCCACATTGAATAATTGCACATGTCTGCCTGAATATTATAGTTGCCAACCTGGAGTGCAGTTTAATTGATGAAGCGGGTAAAGAAAGGCTGTTGGGGAATAAATAAAACTAATGCACTAGATTGTGGAGTAATGTAATGTATAGAGAAACAGACTATGACAAAAGTTGCAAAATTTTAAAAAGATACATAATGAATACTTTCTGTTCCTTTACCCTGCTGTCCTTGGACCAGACCTTGCCTAGTCATGAAGAAATAAATCCTGAACTCTTTCTGTAGATCTGAAAGCCCAACAGTAAAATCTTAACTTGACCACAGAGCAAGATTAATTAAGTCACATATTATGACACTGTACATAATGTCTATAGTTCTGTAAGGTTATCTGTGTCTATCCAGTACCGATCAATATGAAGCATTCTTGTGTCTTTTTAGCCACATTTATAACTTAGTTAGGATGCCAAATTGGAGACCCTTCCTAGATCCCTGAAGTCTGAGTATGCCTGCATGGGCTGGTTGAGTGTTGTGTATGTGATGACTGAATTTTGTACATGGTGGAGTCTGAGTGGTGTGCATGTGTATGTGTGTGTATGTGTGTGTATAGGGGAATGTGGCTGGATGTTGTGTGTGTGTGTAGTGTCTCACTGTAATTGGGGAATTTATTCTTTTGGCCGTCTCCTGCTTATATTTTGACAGGGCTTTTTAATCCCTATTAGTCAAATAGATTCTGTGATAGTCAGGTGAGCAGGGACGGCGCTTCCTATAACAACAGCCGCCTAGGGCACCACTTAGGAGGAGGCGCCCTGCACCCTCATCGACGGCCAGTCTTATGCTGCAGCCGCCTGAGGGCTCTATAGAGAGCCTCAGGTGGCTGCAGCACTGCCCGGGCCAACATGTCCATGAGGGCGCACCGGTCCATGCGCGCAAGAAAAGAGAGATCAGTAGGAGGGAAGCGTACAGCGCTCCCTCCTGTCAGTTCCTTAGTTTAGTGTAGCCGAGGTCCTCTCCAGTCCATGGTACAGCAAAACAGAAACTCCTGTACTGCGGACCGGAGAGGAGCTTGACCACGCTACACAGGGTAGGGGGGTCCACTGAGGGAGGGTGAGAACGTGTTTGGGGGGGAGAGTCCAATATGGGAGGGAGGATGAGGAGAACATAGGGGGGAGGATAAGGAGTACGTGTCGGGGGAGAGACCATTAAGGGAGGGAGGGGTGAGGAGAATGTGGGGAGAGACCACTAAGGGAGGGAGGAGGGGTGAGGAGAACGTGGGGGGGAGAGAGACCACTAAGGGAGTGAGGGGGTGAGGAGAATGTAGGGGTGGGAGAGTCCACCAAAGGAGAGGGGTGAGAAGAACGTGGAGGGGAGAGACCACTAAGGGAAGGGGGTGGAGGAGAGACCACTAGAGGAGTGGGAGAAGTGAGGAGAGACCACTAAGGGGAGTTGGAGAGTAAAGACCACTAGGAGGGTGGTGGGAAAATACAGACCACTAGAGGAGGGTGGGGGAGAGGAGAGACCACTAAGGAAGGGTGGGGGGGAGGGACAGAGACAACAAAGGGGGAGAGGAGAGACCACTAATGGAAAGGGGAGGAAGGAGAGACGACTAGTAGAAAGGGGGGGAGGAGAGACCACTAAGAAGGGGGAAGAGAGACCACTGGGGGGGAGAACAGAGACCACTAATAGAAAGGGGGAGAGAAGAGGAGAGACCACTAAGGGACAGGGAAGGAGAGTAGAGACCACTAAGGGACCGAAGGGAGAGTTCTATAGGACAGGTGGCAGGGGAGAGCTCTAAGGGATTGGGGGTAGGATTGGGGGTAGGAGAGAGCACTAAGGGGGGGAGCACTAGGAGACAGGAGTGGAGAGCTCTAAGGGAGAGGAGAGCTCTAAGAGACAAGAGGAGAGAGGTGACAAAAGTGATCTGTGTGGAAAATAGGCACTTAGAAACTAATAATAAATGTTTAACCTTAAAAGCTGCTACAACACTCTTATGTGGCTCTCTCTAGTCCACCAAATTAGAAGATGAAAAGATTAGGGAGTTTGAGAGGGGTTAGTGAGAAAAACCACCCACCACAAAATCTCTTAAGTGGAGTGCTGAATAATACCCCTAAACTTAGTGTATCAGGTGATCCAATAGAGATTTATATATGCAAAAAAAGGAAAAAAGATTTTCCAATGGTGAAGTATGTCCTATATTATACAATCAGTAATAAAGTTTATACAATTTAAACTCACAAGTGAAGAGCCAAGTGAAGGACTGGCTCAAATCACATTAGCCTTGGTGTATATTGGAAAACACCTTACCTCTTTCCTTTCTTTCTTGAATACTCAGAAGAAAACACAAAGAAATATCTTTCTAGTCAAGAATGTTGGATAAAATTAGGACAAATCAGTGCACCAAATGGTATATTGCTCGCCTTTTCCAGAGCCAAATTAAATACCTTGCTCTGGTTGGACAGCTTGTTACCCACTAAGGGGGTATACTTTCTGTGGAAGTTGATGAAGTTGACAGCAGATTGGGCTAAAAAAGATCCAATTGATCAATTTATAAGTATTTTAAATTTCCACATATAAATTACAAAACAATAAAAATAATGTCCTTGTGCTGAAAATCTCCTCGAGACACGTTTCACCCTTTCCTCGGGCTTACTCAATCAAAGTTAATCTATTCCTCATTCCCTCTGTCTTTTTAAATCCCAGTTCTAGTACCTGATTCATCTTCTCATTCTTTAATTATCCAATCTGGTCCGCCGTTATCGTGGGTGTTTCATCCACAGCTGATCGTGCCCGTCATACTGATTTCCGGGAGTGACGTCACGTCCCTTCGTCACTTCCGGTGTTGATATTGCCATATTTCTTGCTGGCTTCTCGCCTTTTCTCATGTCATAGTCAGGGTATGCATTGTCCATACATGTGAATATATTAACCCTTAGATCAAGTATGGCTCATAAAAAGGGTAAAAAACTGTTACGGTATACCCTGGGTATCGAGGGTTAATACCGAATGAGGGATTCACCTTGATGCAGAAACAGCAACTCACAAACACTTCAATTCACAGAACTGGAAAAATACACAAAATCCTTCTCTCCTTGATTCGGGACCAGCAACTCACGAATACTCTAATTTCCCGAATAGAGAATCAGACGAAATCCTTCTCTCCTGGAACAGGCAAAAGAATAATCCAAAGTAGCAATCCCCCCCAAACACGAGACCAAGCTCCATCTTGAGGGTAAAACAGGAATCTGCTTTATTGAGGGCTACATGCCCGGTATTTATGCAGGTCTCCCACCTGGTGGACACTCCCCTAGGGGACCAGATGGAAGACTGGGACAAGTATAGTATAGTAGCCAATCACAGTGGCTCAGGCATAAACACTCCCCTTTGTACAAGTAAACCCTTCCTCTCTATCCTGGAGATAATTGGGAAGAAATCCAATTATCTCCAAGGACAGAGGCAAAACACCATTTTACAGGATACAATAAAAATACATAAAATTCAATAACTGTAAAACTACCAAATGTATTCAGTACATATATGTCACACGGCTCCCTCCTTGTGGGACACTCCGGCAGAACTGGCTTGACCATTTGGTGGGTCAACTTGGGGATGACCGGACTAGGAGGTGGTAGGGATGTCAGTTTGTCAGGACAATCCATTTGCATTCCCGTTCTGCTTACCGGGCCCGTAGCTGATGAGGTTATAGGGTTGGAGGGCTAAACTCCACCGCATCAATCTACCATTGTCTACTGAGACCCGGTTCCCGGTTAAGCCAGACTAACGGATTGTGGTCTGTTATAAGAGAGAATTCCTGTCCGTATAAATAAGGGCTCAACTTCTTCAGTGCCCAGACCAGGGCTAAACACTCCTTCTCTACCAAAAATGATACTGCACTCCAAAAAAAATGTTGAATAAAGTTCATTGCTTCATTTTAATAATTCATAATGCTATTATGTAAACAAAATTCATTGATTGCAAAAAGATATATATATATATATATATATAGAGAGAGATAAATCATTTGATGGTATATACACACTAGAATCAAACAATGTATCCAAATGGGAACAATTAATTGCAAAACTATATACATAACTCCATGTTGCTAAAGAACCCTAATCACAGATTTATATTGTCCAGATGATGCTGTTTAAATAGTATCTGTGACAGACCCATCTGTATGAACTAGAATTGCTGTGTTCGTCTGTTTTGCCGTTTGTATGAATTTCCCCATTCATATGCCTGGCTTAAGGGAATGTATTTTTTTTGTCGAACGGAACTACCGAACGGACGGCCACCCAGAAGAGAAGTGTGCTGCTGGTTAACCTATTGATCCCAATTAGAACGTTGCGGTTAACCACAGACACTTCTCAATTAAAACCGAACACAGGGTGGTCGTCGTTCGTATGTCGACCACGAGGCGGCGGCCATTTTAACTATGCGAAAGCCCAGCGGTGTTCGACGGTTATTCCATGGAACTAAAAACGGACACTTTTTCAACCGAACACCGCTGAAGCCGTCGACCTCCCCTTCTCAATCGACAAAAGTATACGAATACCGGCCGTTCGAGAGATTTAAAGGCACGAATGGACTTACCCCAGATAGCCTTCCCATGGAGTCAATCACATACCGAAGAACTGTAATAGACTTTGACTCCATGGCGATTGAACTATGTGTGTGGGATCTGAGCGCTATTCGCCAGTAATATGCACTCAGATCCAGGCTATCTGGGGATGTGTTATACGAATGCAATACGTTCGACAGTTATAAAGTTATGTATTTTAATGTGTTTTGTAACTTGTATTTAAAATGGCGATTTGCCTCTGCTCTGGGAGATAATTGAATTACTTCTCAATTATCTCCCGAGCAGAGGGGAGGAAACTGTGTTGCATGCTGGCAATATTGTGGGGATGTATGTCTGAAATGTCCCCATGTCCTTCTGTTATTCCAGTCTCCCATTTGGTCCCCTAGGGGAGTGTCCACCAAGTGGGAGACCTGCATAAATACGGGCAGGTAGCCCACAGTAAACTCAGTTCGTGTTTTACCCTCAAAGCGGAGATTGGTCTCGTTATTAGGGGGATTTTATTAACAGCGACTAGAGACTGCTTATTGGGATTATTTGCCGCTTGGAAACTATTGCCGTTCGGCTGCTATTGGCGATTCGTGCATTTTGAGCTCGTGACGGGAAGGAGCCGTACAGGTACCGTTCGGGAGGTTGGAGTGTTTCCTGGCTGGCAGTTCGCATGGTTATACTGCATACGCTACCAGACCACATTATTGCGAACGGGGAGCATTCACTAAACGGAGGTTTGTGCATTTATTACTGGAGGTACCGTAACAGTATCCTAGAGTCCAAGGGTCCTATCCCAAAAAAGGGAAAAGGGAAAAAGGAAAAAATAAAAAAAGAGAAAAAAAATGATGAAAAAATAAAAATGCAATACAAGAAAAAAAGAAAAAATAAGAGGAGGCAAAAAAAGGTATATACAGTTCCAGTATGCACACTATAATATATGGGTGGATCTCACCATATTTTCCAAGGTTGTAAGTCCTATTTTGAAGTATAAGTTTTTCTTATAGTGGATCCCAGTACTCCTTGAATTGTGTATGAGTGTGTGCTGAAAGAAATCCTCCTGCCTTCCTGAGGGTACCGGACTCTTCTCTCTAATCTGTTGATCTCGGGTCTTCTTGATGGGCACTCCTTCTCCACTGCTGCATAACTTACGTCTCGAGGTAATAACTTTCTACTTAAGTATGCGACAGGGTGCTCTCCTCCATCCTCCCTGACTTGGCTCAGCACAGCCCCCAGTCCATACATGGAAGCATCTGTGTGGACGAGAAAATGTTTGTTAGGGACTGGGGCAGCAAAGACAGGGGCATTCAAAAGCCTGCTTAAGGAGGCTCGCAAGCTGGACACCACAGGACCTGCTTAGGGAGGTTCTTAGTCAGGTCAGTCAGGGGCTTGGCGATAGTACTGTAGTCAGGGACAAAACGTCAGTAGCACCCTGCCGTCCCCAAGAAGGCTAGCACTTGGGTCTTAGTGATAGGTGTGGGCCAGTTAGCCACAGCCTCTACCTTGGCTGGCTCCGGTCTCTGGCTCCCACACCCCACTCTGTGACCCAAGTACTCTACTTCAGCCATACCTAGATGGCACTTGTCTGGTTTCAAGGTCAGGCCAGCTGCCCGAATCTTGTCCAGAACCACCCCTACATGGACTAGGTGTTCCTCCCAGGACTCACTGTAGACCCCAATGTCGTCCAGGTATGCACAAGCAAATTCCTTGAAGCCATCGAGGAGTCTATCCACCATACGATGGAAGGTAGCCGGAGCATTCTTCATCCCGAATAGCATGAACTTAAACTGGTACAGGCCAAATGGGGTGACAAATGCCGACTTGGGGATAGCATCCTTAGCCAGGGGAATCTGCCAATAGCCTTTATGTCTATGGTGGTCAGATAGCGTCCCCTGGCAATACGGTCTAGTAACTCGTCTACCCGGGGCATCGGGTAGGCGTCAGTGGTGGTCCTCTCGTTGAGCCGCCTGTAGTCCATACAGAACCGGGTGGTCCCATCTTTCTTAGATACCAGGACTACAGGCGACGCCCAAGGGCTATCGGAGTGTTCGATGACTCCTGTATCTTCTTAAGCATTCCCTCTCGGACTGCTTCAGGGATACGGTAAGGGGGTTGTCGCAGGGGATTCTGTCCAGGGGTCTCTACCTTATATACAGCTAGGGTAGTGTAACCATGATCTTGGGAGAACGTCGCCTGCTTCTCCCACAGAAGCTGCCTTGCCTGTACCTTCTCTGTGGGGCTTAACCGTTCCCCTAGCTGCACAAGGCTAGTGAGGTCAATTTGGGGGTCCCTCTCTAATAATTCGGGTAGGGGTAAAGTCTCCATGTCATCTGCAGCAGGGGCACACACTGCAGAGACATCCTCTGGTCTCTCCTGATACTCCTCCAGCATGTTCACAAGAAAGGATCACTGAATCCTCTCAGCTGGCTATAATATAGGTAGTATCAAATACTTGAGCTGCTTGCATCTTGTTTGTCTTCACAGGCTTGAGCACCAAAACTTTCTGCCCAACCTGGAAGACCCACTGCTGAGCACCCTGATTGTACCACCTCTTCTGTCTCCTGTGGAGATTCTCCCTTACCATCAGGGACAGTTTCTCCATGCGGTCCCGAAGTTCCAGGACATATGGTACTATGGGGGTCCCCTCCTGCTCTGTCTCTCCCTCCCAGTGTCCTCTAATGAAATCCAGGGGTCCGCTGACCCTTCTCCCATAGAATAACTCAAAGGGAGAGAACCCAGTAGATTCCTGGGGCACCTCTCTGTACACAAATAGCAGATGAGGCAGGAATTGCTCCCAGTCTCTGCAAGTGTCAGTAAAGGTCCTCAGTATCTGCTTGAGGGTGCTGTGACGAAATGCCTTTTGTCCCTGGATTGTTAGGTGACAAGCTGCCCTTTGCCCCCGGCTTTTGGAGGAGCCTGATTGCCAGCCTCCTTCCTCATGACTATGGCCCTGGGGTGTATTGCCATTTAAAAAGACTATTTGGGGCTTATTGGCTTCTAAAGACAGTTTCTTCCCACTGGAATCCATGGGGAGGTGTGTTTCTTCCCCTCCCCCGTTTCCAGTCTATTGTTCTCCAGCAGGGCGTTGTCCCAGGCACACTGCCAAACCAGTTGGAACTGACTGCTTTTGTCCCTCCTTGGTTTCTCAACAGCCCTTGCTATGCTTTTGTCAGGATTACTGTTTGATCCAGCACGTAGAACTGTACAGCACGGATGACAAATAAGTAACGTATTACCGGTCCTTAGAATGGCCGGATTTAACGTACAAAGAATAGTCAAAAATACTAGCCGAGGTCAGGGAACACAGAAAGGGACAAAGCGATGAGGAAAGCCAGGAGTCAGGATACCAGAATATAGAGAAGTCATTAAACAAAGCCAAAGTCAAAAACCAGGTAGAAAACTATAAACAGGAACGTGCTCTCAGACAACCACAAGGGAAACCACGACAGGGCACTGAGCAGGCTGAGAACTGGGCCTAAATACCCCTCCTTTAGTTCTGATAGGCTGTAACCGGCCTTTGACCCCAAAGTCAGTTACCAGGTTTCATTTGCATAATTGCTGCTCAGCATTAACCCTTCTGTGGATTAGGTTGCTGCTCGGCACAACTTTTCCTGTGTAGACAGTAAATGTCATTAATCACTTTTCTCTAAGCGGATGAATACATGACACCAGGTTTCATTTGCACAATTACTGCTCAGCATTAACCCTTCTGTGGATTAGGTTGCTGCTCGGCACAACTTTTCCTGTGTGGACAGTAAATGTCATTAACCACATTTCTATAAGCGGATGAATATGTGACATTACCCCCACCTGAAGAACGCCCACCGGGCGGACAGGACCAGGCTTGAGAGGAAATTTAGCGTGAAAAGCGCGGATCTTACGGCCCGCATGCAGGTCAGGAGCCGAAACCCAAGAACGATCAGCAGGACCGTAACCTTTCCAAACAACCAAGTACTGTAAAGTGCCCCGAGAAAACCTAGAATCCACGATAGAAGATACCTCATACTCTTCCTGACCACCCACCACCACCGGAGGGGGAGGAACACAAGTAACAGTATATCTATTGCAGACAAGAGGTTTGAGTAAGGACACATGAAAAGTGTTGGGAATCCCTAAAGTTGCAGGAAGAGCCAGAGAGTAAGACACTGGATTGATCCTACGAAGCACTCTATAGGGACCAAGGAATCTGGGGGCAAACTTCATGCTAGGGACCTTAAGCTTGATGTTGCGAGATGACAACCAAACCCGGTCCCCCACTTGGTACACCGGGTTGGCACTCCTACGCTTATCAGCAAAATGTTTGAAGCGTTCAGCAGCAGCCCCTAGAGCAGTTTGAACCTTAACCCAGGTATCCCGAATGGAGGCCAGACGCTCATCCAGAGCAGGAATGGCAGTATCAGAAAATACCGCAGGGAGAACCGTAGGATGCCTACCATTATTGACAAAAAATGGACTGTGCCCAGAGGAGTCATGAACAGCATTGTTTCTAGCGAACTCGGCCCACGGGAGTAGTTCGGACCAATTGTCTTGTGTGCTATTAATAAAACAACGCAAATAAACTTCTAATGACTGGTTAGCCCTCTCAGCTGTACCATTGGTCTGTGGATGGTAGGAGGAGGAGAAGGAGAGATCAATCCCCAATTGTTTACTGAACGCCCTCCAGAACCTGGACACAAACTGAGAGCCCCTATCAGACACAATATTGTGGGGGATGCCATGCAAACGGACAATTTCACGTATGAAAATTAGGACCAAATCTTGCGAAGATGGCAACTTCTTGAGAGGAATGAAATGAGCCATCTTAGAAAATCGGTCTACAACCATGAGAATAGTAGTGAACCCAGCAGAGCTAGGAAGCTCAACAATAAAGTCCATGGATAGGTGGGACCATGGAATCTCAGGAACAGGAAGAGGCTGCAACAGGCCACAAGGAAGTGCATGAGTCACCTTAGAAACTGCACACACAGAACATGCCTGCACATACTCCTTTACATCTTTCCTGAGTGAATCCCACCAAAATGATCTAGTGATCGCGGCAGTGGACTTATTGATGCCCGGGTGTCCAGCAGTTATATTGTCATGGAACACTTTCATGATATTAACCCTTTCACATAGGGGAACGAACAGTTTATCACACGGTTTACCACTGGGCGCCTGAGGCTGGGCCTCCAGTATGGTGCCAAGCAGTGAGAAGACAGTGAGAGGACAGTAGTAGCAATAATACACTCTGCTGGAATAATAGGAGATGTCATCTGTTCCGGAGCTGACTCATTATCAAATTGCCTGGACAAGGCATCAGCCTTGGTATTTTTAGAACCAGGTCTATAAGTAATGAGAAAGTTAAAACGTGAAAGGAACAGTGACCATCTAGCCTGTCTGGAAGACAAACGTTTGGCATCCCCTATATATGCCAGATTTTTGTGGTCGGTTATGATCAACAGGGGGTCCTTAGAACCCTCCAAAAGATGTCGCCACTCCTTGAGGGCAAGAATAATGGCCAACAGTTCTCTATTGCCAATATCATAGTTGCAGGAGACATCTTTCTGGAGACGTAGCCACAAGGATGCAATGGTGTTCCCTGGCTTTCTCTCTGAGAGAGAACAGCCCCTACCCCTGTCTCGGATGCATCGACCTCTAATATAAAAGGTTTACTAGTGTCGGGATGTTTTAGTATGTCCGCAGAGGCAAATCTTTGTTTAAGAGTCTCAAAAGCATTCACAGCCTCTTTGGACCATACCGTGCTACTAACCCCTTTGCGAGTCATATTTGTGATTGGGGCTATTACAGAAGAAAATCCCTTGATGAATCTTCTGTAATAGTTGGCAAAACCAATAAACCTTTGAATGGCTTTTAAACCAGAGGGTAATGGCCAGTGTAGTACAGCCTCTAGTTTTTTAGGACCCATTTGAAATCCCGATGCAGAGATGTTGTAACCCAAAAAGTGGACTTCAGGCTGGTCAAATATGCACTTTTCTAATTTACAATAAAGTTTATTTTTCAACAACGTCTGCAGAACCTGTTTCACATGGGAGTGGTGAGTTTGAAGATCAGGGAATACACCAAAATATCGTCCAAATAAACCAAGACAAATGAGTAAATGAATTCCCTGAGTACATCATTTATAAAGTCTTGGAATACGGCCGGGGCGTTGCATAACCCAAATGGCATTACCAGATATTCATAGTGTCCACTACGGGTATTAAATGCCGTCTTCCACTCATGATTCTCTTTAATTCTAACCAAATTGTAAGCGCTCCTAAGGTCAAGCTTAGTAAATACTTTAGCTCCCTGAAGTCTATCGAACAATTCGGAAATGAGTGGAATAGGGTATGCATTTTTACAGTGATTTTATTAAGTGCCCTGTAGTCTATGCAAGGGCGTAACTCACCACCCTTTTTCTCAACAAAAAAGAATCCTGCACCAGCTGGTGAGGATGACTTTCTTATGTGCCCTTTGCTCAAGGATTCTTTGATGTATTCCTCCATTATTTTACTCTCCTGGGGAGATAAGGCATAAACTGCCCCCTTAGGTGGCATAGCGCCTGGAAACAGGTTAATGGCACAGTCATATGCTCTGTGGGGAGGCAATACATCGGATTGAGCCTTGTTAAACACCTCCTGAAGTTCTCGGTATTGTATGGGAACTCCAGGAGTTTGGGGAGTGGTAGTGGGAAGGTCAATAGTATCCAATCTCTTTAGTACTGGTTTTATACATCTCCCCATACACTCTTTACCCCATTCTAATATCTCCCCATTAGCCCAGTCAATATAGGGATTGTGCTTACTCAGCCACGGAAACCCTAATATGATAGGACATGATGGAGAAGTAATAACCTGAAACGTCATCTCCTCCCTATGGGAGGCCCCAATGGAGATCGTAATAGGGACAGTTTTGTGGGTTATAAGCTGTTGTGTGAGTGGTCTACCATCAATAGCCTCTACAGCTAGCGGCGTAGGTCTCTCCCTGACCGGTATCTCATTACCCCTAATAAACTGGACATCAATAAAATTTCCAGCAGCACCTGAGTCCATTAGGGCACTGCAAGAAAACTTCTTGTTATCAAGGGAAATAGATACCTCAAGGAGGAATCTACTTTTGTTTTTGTTAGAGGACAACTCCATCACACCTAAGATCTGTCCCCTTAAGGTTCTTAGGTGCGGAAGTTTTCCGGACGCACTGGACAATTAGTTATCATATGTCCCTTTCTACCGCAATATAGGCATAACCCCTCCCTTCTCCTATACTGTTTTTCGGCCTCTGACAGTCTAGTGACCCCCAACTGCATAGGTTCGGGTTCGGACTGTACAGGGAGGTTAGACAAAACAGGTTTAGAGAATTGAGGTGCTAGGGACATAGCCGTACGTCTGGTCTTGCTTCTGGTGACTTCTCTGAGTCTTAACCTATTATCAATATGCATGACAAACGTAATAAATTCGTTAAGACTCTTAGGTAATTCTTTAGCGGCTATCTCATCTAGTATAGTCTCTGAGAGACCCTTTTTGAATGCTGAGATTAACCCATTGTTAGTCCAGTCTACCTCGGAAGCTAAGGTACGGAATTCAATAGCATAATCCGAGATAGACCGGTTACCTTGTCTGATGTGCATTAGGGCAGTGGAGGCGTCATCCTCTCTACCCAATGGCTCAAACGTGAGCTTGAATTCGGCAAGGAATTCCTGGTAATTATGAGCTATGCTCCGATTACTCTCCCACAACGGATTAGCCCAGGCAAGGGCCTTGCCCTTTAATTGATTCATTAGATAACCAATTCTTGCTCTGTCTGTGGGGAATGACCCTGGTGAGGCCTCAAAATGGTACTCCACCTGATTAAGAAAACCCCTGCATTCCTGGATATTGCCATCAAACTGTAGGGATGGTGATAAGGAGATGCAAGGAGTCCTATTAACAGTGGGTGGAGGTACACAGGGTAGAGGTGCTATAGGAGGAGACGCTGCAGGCTGCAGATGCTCCGTTCTAGCGAGAAGCGTACTTAAAGCCTGAGTGAATTGATCCATGCGGTGATCATTCTCCTCTAATTTCCTCTCGCAAGCAGCTATGTGCTGACACAGTTCTACAGGATCTATGGCCATGTCGTAATGTCAGGATTACTGTTTGATCCAGCACGTAGAACTGTACAGCACGGATGACAAATAAGTAACGTATTACCGGTCCTTAGAATGGCCGGATTTAACGTACAAAGAATAGTCAAAAATACTAGCCGAGGTCAGGGAACACAGAAAGGGACACAGCGATGAGGAAAGCCAGGAGTCAGGATACCAGAATATAGAGAAGTCAATAAACAAAGCCAAAGTCAAAAACCAGGTAGAAAACTATAAACAGGAACGCGCTCTCAGACAACCACAAGGGAAACCACGACAGGGCACTGAGCAGGCTGAGAACTGGGCCTAAATACCCCTCCTTTAGTTCTGATAGGCTGTAACCGGCCTTTGACCCCAAAGTCAGTTACCAGGTTTCATTTGCATAATTGCTGCTCAGCATTAACCCTTCTGTGGATTAGGTTGCTGCTCGGCACAACTTTTCCTGTGTGGACAGTAAATGTCATTAACCACTTTTCTATAAGCGGATGAATACATGAGACCAGGTTTCATTTGCACAATTACTGCTCAGCATTAAACCTTCTGTGGATTAGGTTGCTGCTCGGCACAACTTTTCCTGTGTGGACAGTAAATGTCATTAACCACATTTCTATAAGCGGACGAATACGTGACAGTTGTTTACTTTTGCTAATACTATGCCATGATGATAATTATAATTCCTTTGCTGCCATACCATCTCAAAGGCAACAGAGGCCCAGCAAACCAATCAGGCAAATGTCAACATGTAAAAACTGAAATGGGCAGGGGGCGGGGCTTGACTGCCATCCTAAACGGTTGCGTGATGGTCGAGAGAATAACTGACTTTATACTTATAAGCTGCATTGATTTGCGCCTTTACAGGCAATAAGATTACTGAACTTTTCAGGCCTATCAGAGTCTGTGAGATGGCTCAAATTTGCGGGAGAAGACAGATGCTTGTGCTTTGATACCTGCAGGGCCGGATTAACATAGGGCTCATGGAGCTGCAGCTCCAGGCCCATGCCCATGGAATAGGCCCATTAAATATATAAATATATATATATATATATATATATATATATATTTAGAATTTTTTTTTTTGTTTTTTTTTACACACTACTCTTAGGGTTGCCACCTGGCCGGTATTTATTTGAGACTACCTGGCCGTGTCGGTATTGCAGTAATACCGGCAATACAAATGTAAGTATTTTTCTCAGTATAAACGGAGATTACTCTGCAATACCAGCACCGGCCAGTAGGGGTCACTGTGTGTGGAGAGAGGCAGGGATAGGAAGTTACAGCATATTCCTGCCTCTCTCTACTACTCACTGATCCGTGGGGGAGCAGCTACACAGCACAGAGAGTCCAGACAGCAGCTCTACAGCTCAGGTAAGTGAGGGATGGGGGAAAGGCAGCAGGGGGACATGGGGACACTGAGACACTAGGGGACACTATGAGACATGCGACACTAAGACACATGGGGACACTGAGACACATACACTTGGGGACACTGGGAAATATGAGGACACTGTGAGACATGGGGACTCTAAAAAACATGGGGATGCTGTGAGTCATAGGGACATTGGGAGACACTGAGACAATGGGACACAGAGACACTAAGGACCCATGTCTCCCAGTGCCCCATGTCCCCCAGTCAGTGTTCCCATGGATCCCAGTTTCACCTAGTCTCCCAGTGTCCCCTAGTCTCTCAGTGTCTGTGTCCCCATGTCTCTCAGTGTCTCTAGTGACTCAGTGTACCCATGTCTCCCAGTATCCCCAAGTCTCACAGTGTCCCCAAGTCTCTCAGTGTCCCCATGTCTCTCAGTGTCCCTGATGTCCCCATGTCTCCCAGTGTCCCCATGTCTATGTCCACAGTGTCACTGACACTGTGATACATAGGGAAACTGGGAAACATAGGGACACAGAGACATGGGGATGCTAAAACACAAAGGGGACACTGTGAGACATAGGGACATTGGGAGACACAGAGACACTAAGGACACTGTTCCCAAGTCTCCAAGTGCCCCATGTCCCCCAGCCAGTGTCCCCTAGTCTCCCAGTGTCCCTAGTGACTCAGTGTCCCCATGTCTCACAGTGTCTGTGTCCCCATGTATCTCAGTGTCCCTGATGTCCCCATGTCTCCCCAAATGCCTCAGTGTCCCCATGTCTATGTCCACAGTGTCACTGACACTGTGATACATAGGGACACTGAGACATTGGGTGACTTGGGAGACTGAGACACTGGGAGAGAGGGAAACACTGGGCGCAATCCATCTATACAGCAGAATCAAACTGTAAGTAGTTTGTTGGTGATTTTACAGAATTTTCTCTTATGTCACTCCTTGTGATTAACATCATGTGATGTCACACATAACTAATTAATTATACAAATGATTAAGGCCGGTATTTTTTTCCAAGAAAGGTGGCAACCCTGACTACTCTTCACATAATATTGCTTAAAGGAACACTATAGGGTCAGGGACACAATCATGTAATTGTGACCCTATTATGTTAAAACTACCATCTAGCCCCCGTGGCCCCCTCTTGCCTCCCTAAATATAGTAAAATCTTACTTGTATTCAAGTCTGCAGCTGCTGGCTCTGCCCTGTTTGCCTCTGTACTGACTGTCTGCTGACATCATCAGAAGTGATGGTCTGAGCAAATTACAATGCTTCCCCATAGGATTGGCTGAGACTGTCAACTAGGCAGATCGGGGCAGAGCCATCACAAGTCAAACATAGCCCTGGCCAATCAGCATCTCCTCCTACAGATAAATTGAATCAATGCATCTCTATTAAGAAAGTTCGGTGTCTGCATGCAGAGAGTGGAGACACTGAATGACAGTGCTGCACGTTAGGCAGTACTGCCCCAGGAACCACCTCTAGCAGCCATCTGAGGAGTGGCCAGTGGAGTTATTTTCTCTGAAAAGACAGTGTTTACTACAAAAAAACTGAAGGGAATGATTTACTTACCAGAACAAATACAATAAGCTTTAGTTGTTCTGGTGACTATAGTGTCTTGAAGCTTAAGAGTGATGTATGGGAACAATGCTGATTGGACAGGCTGACAAAATGAGTTAAGGTAATGCAGACTTTGGTCTCTCTAACACTGTGGCATGTGCCCTTTCTTCTACAGCTACCTTTTCTCTGTTCCAGACTATATACCAGGAACTTCTGCCTGCTAGTAAGAAGGTAAGGAGACAAGTGGACATGTGAGTGCTAGGGGACAGTCCTTAGAAAGCGCATCATTTGATGCATTTATGCCAAGCTCAGGGTGCTGCCTAGTATGCCCTTAGTTGGACAGCCTGCATGATTGGCAGACAGCCTGACATGCATTTATACCAGGTTGGCCTTCCAATTCTTTGGACAGACATGCCCCCTTTTTTGGCATGTTCGCCCTTTTTGGCAGGTCTGGTCAAGTGATTCACGCCAGTGGCCCACCCTTTTACCCTGCCCATTGACTTCCTGCTTCAATGGACACTGCTGTTAGGGGGTATGGAATTACTTGAAAAATGGAAGCATAAATTAAATTAGAGACAGATTAGCATAGGGTATGTGTTTTCTTATAGCTGCATCCTTTGAGTTTCCCTCCAGCACCATCTGCATCAGACACATGACGCTTGGGAGGTATGATTGTTTTAGTGTTTTTGGTCGATAATATTCTGTAATTAGGCCATCATAATTGTCAGCACCAGGCCCATTGGGCTCTTAATATGGCCCTCGATACCTGCTCCCATCATGACAGTGAGGGATATCCTGTTAATTACCAGTAGTGTTGCAAACACCCCATCAACTCTTTAAGCATATGGTGTAACATAATCACTAAGATGGTGGATGCCTTGTGCTTCTCCAGAAATGGTGACTTACTACCTTCTACTCTGGACAGGCTTGATGCTCTATTTGCTGCTTTGTGGCTGAGGCTGTACAGTGGCCTGCATTATTCCATGCTGGAGATCAACAGAGATACTCTGGCTCAAGCAACCACCAGCCTGCAGCCCATGTAGGGATCAAGATCCCTTGCAGGGAGGAAGGCCTATGCTGCTCAGTGAATCCTGCAGACATTAAAAGGGCCCATTGTGCGCTGGCCTTGGGAAGACGCCATAGCCTTTACCCTTTTCTAGGCAAGGGTCTTAAACAGGGGATACCCCTCTATACCACCAACACCCTGATGATAGCCATGGGAGAAGAGGATATTGGCATTGCTTGAAAAGCAGACACGGCTTTAAAACCCTCTATGGGGCATGGTTCCACACTGCATGATAGACAGGACTGGTTAGAGTAGTGCTATTGTCAGCCTTGCTGCCTGGGAGCGGACCTGTGGTTTCAGGGCCACCATCAGGGGGTGACAACCATGACGGGCCCGGCGGCCCTGGGGGGCCACGTGTAGCGGCAGGACTGCATGCTGATGGGGCCTATCGGGTGGCCCATGCACTTAGGGCCACCCGATGGGCCCTATATCTTCAGGGGCCCGGTCAGCGCTGTGGCAGTGTAATAGCGCGACCGGGCCCCTTTTTAAAAAAATAAAAATAACGTAGCCACAGCGCAAGTGCTGCTGGGAGGAAGTGAAGTGGGATACCCGCACCGAATCCCATCACCCCCAGCCACCCACCTACAAAGAAAAGGTAAGAAACAGTAGGGTGGCTGAAAAATGAGCTCTGTGTGTGTGTGTATGTATCAATGTATGTCTGTATGTCTGTCAGTATGTATGTATGTATATATGTCTGTATGTATGTCATTATGCATGTATGTATGCACGTATGTCTGTATGTATGTATATCTGTATGTCAGTAAGTCAGTATGAATGTATGTCTGCATGTCATTATGAACGTATGGCTGTGTGTATGTGTGTATGGATATCAGTATGCATGTATGTCAGTATGTATGCCTGTGTGTATGTCTGTATATATGCATGTATGCCAGTATTAATGTATGTCAGTATGAATGTATGTCTGTATGCCATTATGAATGTATGTCTGTCTATGTATTGATGTCAGTGTCTGTATGCATGTATGTCTGTCTGTATGAATGTATATATACCAGTATGAATGTATGAATGTATGCCTGTATGTCATTATGAATGTATGTCTGTGTGTATGTATGTATGTCTGTGTATGTATGTATGTATGTGTCTGTATGTATGTTAGTATGTGTCTGTCTGTCACTATGTATGCCTGTGTGTCTGTATATGTGTGTATGTCTCAGTATGTGTGTGTCAGTATGTATGCCTATATGCGGACCCTGTGGGCGCGATTGGAGGCCCAGACCCTGAGCTGAGTTAGGGGCCCCAAAATTTCTGGTGGTGGCCCTGTGTGATTTACTTCACATACACAGGATGGATCGCTAACAGTGTTCTTCCTTAATCTTCTCACTGAGCCTCGTGCCCGGCCTCTCGACAAGGTGTTGGCTGACAGATTTAGCTTACTAAAAATGTTCGACTGTGTTCTTAATAAAAGGTCTGCTATTTACTATGATAAGCAACAGTTATATATAACCATGCATTTCTATTATTTTTTTTATTTTTTTTTCTCCACAACAAAGCAAACCCCAGTCACTTACTTACAGTTTGGGCTGATTTAGTGTTTCTTGCAACTCCTTTCACATAGCAAGTTTGCCATATGTATGTCTATGCTGTATGATATGCCCTCCTTACCTTGGAGATACCATCATTGATACTTTTCTATATTGTTTAGCTGGGGAATGTCCATAACATTGCTTACCTTTCTTTGGCTATTTCTCTTATAATGTTTAAATATGGTATTTGTGTTTAATTCAAGCTGAACTAACAAGTATAGTGTGGTTACGGTTTATCTGTGTGTTAATATCCTTACAAAACTGCATGTGAAATCTTTGTATAACATTTAATTTTCTTATAATTTTAAAATGAGGTATTTGTCTTCTCTGCTAATCGAGCTGAATGTTGGCTGCTGTTTATCTGTATAATGCTACTTTTGCAAAATTGGCAGTATAATCTTTGTAGATCTCATTAAAAAACGATTGACAAACCAAAAGACACTGACATGGGAAAGCCTCATATTTGACCCTGTAACTTTCCAAAACACCATGAGACATGTACATGGCAGTCATTGTTGTACTCGTGGGACATGACAGCATACAAATGTGTGGGGGGTTTTGTTGCAGTAAAATCTAGCAATATTATGACATTCACAGTTAAAATGCTGTGATATTTCTTAATTTCTCACACAATTTTAGATTATTCCTATTAAATTGTGTTCCGTATATAAATATTTGATGTGAAATTAAAGCCCTATTTCTCCTGAACAAAATTATATATTTGAAGTGTCGGTGCACTAAATTAGAAAGCAGTAAATTAGGGTTGAACAGACATAGCTCAAATTCTAGGTTTAGTTTTGGTTCAGAACTTGGACATTTGCCTCTGTCCTTAAGAGGTTAAATAATGTTGTGTACACGATTGTGAATATTTATGCTCCAAAGAACACCAAAAGAACTTTCTACATAAAGTCTTAACTAAACTGACCTTCTTACAACAGGATGTAACCATAATTTGTGTAAGGGGCAAATAGCCGTATATAGAGTAAGGTTTCAGCATAAGCGTAGGATAGTATAAAGGGAGCAAGTCGGTTGTGGTGTGCCGAGACTGACGATACAGTAGGCCTGTAAATAAAGAGGGCCCACCGAGGATTAAGAAAGTAAAGTAAATGGAAAGAAAAGAGAAAGTGTTGTGGGTGGGTGGGAGTGGGTGGGAGGGTCATTCTGATGCTGACCACAAGTGATATGGAGTCAGGTAAGGGGTGTGAATTAATTTAAGCCCCTCCCACAAATACAGGCCAAACGGCCTTAATACCTGTGTAAGGGGCAAACAGCCGTATATGGAGTAAGGTTTCAGCATAAGCGTAGGATAGTATAAAGCAGGGGTTCTCAACCCAGTCCTCGGGACCCCCTACCAGTCCAGGATTTGGGGATTACCTGGGTGTGTCTAAGGTGTTTAGAAAAAGGGGGAAAAAAACACCTTAGACTCTAAGGTGTTTTTTTTTTCTTTTTCCTTGAGGACAAGGTTGAGAACTCCTGGTATAAAGGGAGCAAATCGGTTGTGGTGTGCCAAAACCGATGATACGGTAGGCGGGAAAATACAGAGGGCAAAAATAAATAATCAAAGATTTAATACAGTCAACATATATATACAAATTAACCAGACATTTCCTTAAATGCAAAATTTCGGTATTTAATTCCTGGAAGGATTTTGTATGTAGGAATCTAGGACCACAACTGGACACCATTTGTTGTAGGTATTGGTGCGTGTTGACTCGTTTCGGAATGTGGTAGAGCCAATAGGTAATGATATATGTGTTTACGTACGTGGGATCACTGAAGACAATGATCTGTCTGAGTGGTGATGATGGTAGTGGATTCTCTGGCCTGAGAAAGGCATAGAAGGCAGTGTGCATGGCTGGTAATGGCCGACTTGGTAGTATAATTGAATGGTTGTAGAGCTAATAGGTCCGATAAGGATGGAAAAGATGGATGGCTATTGGTAATCTCTGAGAGGAACGTGGGGGAATGGATTCCTGAAAACCTCTGAGTATATTCTTGTCTGGTATGATAGCATGAAGTTATGGTAGTTTTGGCCATAGGTTATCCTGTGTTGTTGAATGCCTGTAAAATATATAATTAATGGTGTGTGAGAGTTTTAGTTTAAGGTGACAAAAAGAAGCAAAACCTAGGAGAAATGTTATGACACAGGTTGAGCTATGTCATGTTCCAATGAGATTCTTTAAGCCAGGTGAAAAGCTGTGTTATGCATTCTACAAGTATGGGACGAAAGTACTAGGTGGGATAGTGCATGCTATGTTGCATAATTATGTCTAATCCATGATTTTGTCTCTGGAATGAAAGAGTGGCCGTGACTGTATGGGCGGCTGTAGGAAGCGTATGATGAACATGCCTGGAATATAAATGAGACAATTGTCGGCAGGGATGTACACCCTCACCTGGTACATGAAAGTAAAAGAAATGTGATAAGTGGCCAACTAAGTGAGTTCCCCAGAAATATCATGATCGTATGGATGATGAGTGGCGTTTGTTGATGATATGACATGTGCTTAGTTGTCTGAGTAACAATGGATTGATGACCCTGACCATGTATGGATGCCGACTCAAGTCGTATGCCCAGTAATGTGATGATAGTGTCTGGGCCGTCTGTTTCTTATGGGGTACTGGGATGCCCAAGTGGTTAACCAGACTAAGCTGCCGTGAGGCTTCTAGTGAAAAAATATATTATCTTTGATCAACAAGAAGTCTTCTAGATAGTGTATGACTGTAAGGCCTCTGGATATGTTATCATAACCAGCACAGAGTAGTAGGCTAATCTGTAGCCTGACCGTTGAGCGGGGAAAGGATTGCCCATTTTATGCCATGTAAGTGCCAGTGTGTAGGGTAGATGGTAACCGTTTACTGCATTGATGATATTGGTCTTACTTAACCAAGCTTCAACCCGTCTGTCGTATTTTTTGGGGGCTCATGAGTTTATGAGTGAGGCTAGCATGGCCTGGGTGTCACCTGAGTTGGTGTTGCTGGGCCTCCCCCTGCCTCCGTGTTGTCCATTGATGTATGGAGGAGTTTGAATAACTCTGCTTTCCTTGCTGTGACAGGGTAGGGGATTTGTCGCTTCCTTAGGTCAGTGGTAATGTGTGGGATCGTCCAGGATCTGATTGCTGCTGGACTGCTTGAAGGTGTATCAATTCTAGCTGGGGTGCTAGGAAGAGGTGATTCTTCAGCATCTTTTTGATAAATACTTAAATAACAATAAAGATTGCGATTATTATTTGTACCCAGGGGTCTTGTACTGGCTTGCTAGCTAAGCCGTAAGGCGAAACGATTAGGCTTGGTGTTTTTTGGTGACTGGTGAGGCCCTGCTAGTTGCCAAGTGGCTTGAGAGGCTCTATCTATGCTTGGCGCGAGGGGATTTTGTGTGGCCACCGAACGTTGTGGCAGGATGTTGGCCTCTCGGTGACAGTAACCAGAAAATAGGAAGGGGAGTGACAGGTGAGACCCTCTCTATGATACAATGCGAGGCAGCTAGCTCACGAGTGGCCCGAGGGGTGTATGCCTCCGAGTGTGAGGCGGGGTGTTGGCACCACTAACCGAAGCGTAATGCAGAGAAAAAAGGGGGTAATACCTATTGGGCCCTATAACCCTAATTGCCAGTACGCTATTACTATTCCAGGGAAGGTAAGAGAAGGATAACTACGTGAGCAGGTGTATGTACCTGGTAGTATGGTATTGAACCTGACAGTACATATAGGTTTTTTAGTAGTAACTATAACCTGAATGGATAAAACCGTATGGCATAAGGAATGCCATATCTTAATACGTACAGTATATGTGAAAAGTAAAGTGCTGTGATGTGTAAATATTAAACATCGTAGTCATACTGGTTAAATATGTATCAATCTTAACCCATTAAGTGCCGTATGTACAAGTGAAAAAGTGGTCTGTCCCCACCTTGTATGTTGTATGTCCCCTTGCTAGGGGAAAGTCTGTTGTGTGAGCAGCGTGCTGTGAAAAATGTATGTGAACTATATTACCAGTTACGTATATACAGATGCATCTGCTACTGTGTAATAATATGTGTATTTATACCAGATGTTGATATACTACTTGCTATGTGAATTGTTGTATGTCTTATTGAATGGTGGGGGTCAGTGAACATGGTGTTGCAAAATGCAAGTGCATTGGAGATCTGCCTAGTGCCCTATAGGTGGCAGTGTAGTTGGATACTGATTGGTATGTGAAATGTTGTTTGTCTGTTGACCTCTAGGGGTCAGAGTTTTGGTGTTTGGAAAACCCCATGAAAATTGTCCATGTACTTGACAGACCTGTAGGTGGCAGTGTTGATAGAACCACTGTTGGTCTTGATGTGAAATGTAAATTATTGTGAATTAAACCTGAAGTTGAGCCCGTGCTGGAGTTTAATTTATGGTTATGTTTAAAACAATCTTATGTGTAATTTATATTGGCTGGTAAATTGTATATGACATGTGAAGACAGTTTTGCTGTTGACCAGTAGGGGTCAGAAATGCTGATTGTATGGTAAAAATACCCTTTAATCCAAATGCAAGGTTAATGTGAGATTTTGAGAGTGACCTGTAGGGGTCAGTGTGGTTTATGTGAAGCATTGTTCGTGAGCTATTCCCCAGCATTATAGTTGTATGACAGGGAAACGAACAGTGCCCATTCAAAAATATACAATATGTGAACATAATAGCTTAATAACAGTTATTGTAACAAACCAAAGTTCTGTTCGTGGGTTGTAAATGCACAAAACGTATGTGTAGTACAATAGTAAATGCATGAACTAGTTCCCGTTTGGTAGAAAATTACACGAACCGTGCGCCTGGCATGTCAGGGAAACAAAACGAAACGAGCAGTGAGATTCGAAATGCACGCACAGCATTGCCTAGTATGTTTAGGCAATTGAAACAGAATGTGTTCCCGTTCGGGAGTATGCTAATGCTCGAAATGAGCCAGTGACAAATATAAACAAGTGAGTTTAAACGAATGATATGCATGGACATGCAATGGTTTTAGAACAGACTTAGATAAAATGCAGCCGTAAAGTGAGGACCTGACCCGTGCATGGTGCAGTGGGACTGATGCCTGGCGTAACGGGTAGGTCGACTTACGGTTTGCGAGTCAGTTGGACACCATCCACGGTGATGGATTGAAGAAAGAAGCTGGTAGGCCGGAAAAGCCTGTGGCTAGATTCCTGACACAGCTCAGCTTAGAAAACCTCATGGAGTAATCAGGTAAAATGGCGTCTGGATGACCCGGAAGTGGAAATCATTCTGATGCTGACCTGAGGCGATATGGAGTCAGGTAAGGGGTGTCCCTTATATAGGGGAGTGAATTAATTTAAGCCCCTCCCACAAATATAGGCCAAATGGCCTTAATACATGTGGAGACATTAAAGGACGTCTTAACAACTCTCTCTTACAAGACAGCTCTGTTGTTTCAAAAGTGGAGGATGTATTTTAAGAACACTTCCAAACCAATAACACACAAGGAATGTCTCTGTTGTCGGTGTGGCAAATTCACAACACAGTACTACACGGTCTGTTTATCAGCAAAGCATCATACCTAAAAAAGAAAACTATCGCAACACAACTTATTAAGATCACTTCGGGACAAACTAGGGCCTACTTCCTCAAACCCACAGACAGTTTAGACAAGCAAACTAATGATGGGAAAAACAGTTTCCACACTCCAAAAACTAAAATCAAAGTGGTATGTCTGAGTCAACCGCAGGTAACTTATTATTCGCCATGCAACGCAAAAAACAATCTCACACAAAAATATCCACATATCCTAATAGTGGACGGATGGTACCAGAAAAGTAATGTAATTCCTACACTACATTAACACTAACCATTAACTTACGTTGTGATGAGACTAAACACAATAAAAGTTCTCTTTTGTCTTATTTTATAGACGTGGAAATTTCAAGAGAAATAGGCACTTGGTAAAAGCTCCTGGCTGTTGAGCACAATCAGGAAGGTTGATCTCCTCACTAGTTTTGACCTCTCATAAGAAGCATTGGTTTTAATGGTTCTCTAAAAGTGGATCACGGTTATTGCCGCTCATGTGCCCTGAGTCCTCTATGAGAGGTATTGGATTGGTCATGCGGATCATCTCTAATGAGTTGGGGTTGAAGTGAAAATGCAGTGAGAAGAAAGTCTCGACACTGAATTAAATTTATCCAAGTTATTTTGCAGAAGAACAGTGGGAAAAAGCCTAAATCTAATATATGAAGAAACATTCTACCATTACAAACAAATACATTCATTATGCTGGGGTTTTCCTTTCACAAATTTTACAATATAGGGTGGAAACAACTTCCACCCACCATGCAATTAAGATCAGCTCCCCAAACCTCCAAAGTATTTATTATACCGGCATAAGAGAGTGGGCTTTTTTCATGTTTCACTGTGGCAGGTTTATACAATGTATGATCATATATTGTAACCAAATCCCCATGATATTGATTTGTCAGTTTTTTTTTTTTTAAATATTCTGGGCTTTAAATTTAGTCTGAAGTGGGGTATTCCGAATTTTATACGTTATAAATATTAGTCATCAGCAGCACCCTTATAAGATGCGTATATTAAGGTGAGCGATGTCTTCCTGTTCTGTATATAATATGAGTGCATTAGCTAAAAATTCCTGATTTTTCACCCCTCTGTCTCTTAGATGCTTTATTCCAGTGCCATGCTTAACAACAACTCCTAACAAGCTTTCGAATGGTGCTGTCTTACCAAATATACTATTGATATTGCATATGATATCTAATGGTTTCCTATTATTAGTCTTTTTTTTTTTTTTTTTCGAGATCATGGTTTTAGAGATTATTTTCATAGTTAAAATACTCTGAACAGGGGTGTATTTCAACTTGCTGCATGAAAATATCAATATCACTAATGAAATTATCCTGCAAGAAAGGAAAGAAGATCAAACAGTTTAATTCATGGCACTGCCGATTATTTAGTATATAAATCGAGCCTAACCCTGTTCATATTTATAATACTACAAATAATAGATACTTCCCTCTAGAAAAGACATAAAAGCAGCATATCTATTCATCAGATGCCTTCATGTGGCATATGCCATTCTGACAGTAAATAGAATACATACAAAACGCGAATACACAATTATTTTGATTGGACATTCTTTGTTTCATATTTATTACGTATGTCCCACATTTTTGAAATATTTTCTTTTCTCTCAACTGGTTGATGTTTAATTTTATATCTATATATTGTTACAGATTGTTTTCCTGTTTCTGTATGTTTGCTGCTTTTGTGATGTGTAATCTCAACTTTTCATATTTTTTCCCAATATCATAGCTACCTATCTGTACATTAAACCAAAAAGATGTTGGCGTGGGAACAGATGTAGGAGGTCAAACAAAGTTGTTTTTCACCCATTCTAAACAGAAATTAGAATTATAATTATTTCTAAAGCATCATTACATTCCACGTGCTTGTAAAATAGGTGGACAGGACATTCAAATGAATTCACAGCTTGTAGATTTTAGACATCTCTTAGACTGTAACGTCATAAGAGCATGACCTGCTTCATCTTTTGTTTCTCTCCTAATAATATGGTAAATGATTTACTGAAACGATGATAATAAAATTAATGAACAAAAGGCTTTGTTCAAACAATTTAGAATCTAATGACAGTGAAATTACACAAAAGTTAGCATGCTATTCAAAATTAAAATGAATTGGATTGCTAGTACTAGCAAAACTGTATGCAATCAGTAGATTACTTGAGTGGAGAAGAAAGCCAGGATTAATAAAAAAAAAGGGAGTTGGGGTAGAGAAGAAAAAATAGTTGGTTAGTTGATATGCTGTCCTACCCACGTGCTTTCTGAAGGATTTTTTACAAGATGAAAGAGTTGGGGAAAGTCTAATTGACAGGGGAAAGGAATTATTTTAGAATTGATCATTAGTAAAGCATTGAAAGTGTTATATGGAAGTAGTGGGAACAGAGGAAATTTTAATGACACTAATAAAATAGGCATGTGTGATAGCACAAAAAAACATATAGTAAATTCTGAAAGAGATTTTATGATGTATGCAAATACAGTGATTATCTGTAACGAACAAATATGACTTGGGCATCCTACATTGCTGGCTGAAGAACCCTGATTATAAGATGCAAATTCGTATCGGAGGAAATATATGCAATTTCTGCTCATTACAGAAGAGGTACATATGTTTATTTCTAATTTTCAGAATTAATAGTCACTATTAATATTTAGTGGTTACCTGTGCCAATGAGCTGTTCCCGCAATCTTATCATTAAATCCTCTATCATTTGCTTTAACTCTGGTTAAATATGATGTAATGTGAGGTAAACATGCCTTTGACCAGTCCTATTATGCAATATGCATTGCATCACAATAGTGTGAAAATATACAACTGCAGAAGATAACATAAAATTGCTAATTATTTCTTTAACATGAAGGAAAGCACTCAGAGTTTTTAAATTAAACAAATAACTGCTTAATTTTAACCCCTTAAGGACTTAGGCAATTGTACAAATTCTAATCAAAACAAATCCTGGATTTTGCAATTTAAGTCTATTCAACCATAATTCACCTCTTTCATTTTAAGTGCACCCACACATATTATATATAATTATATTCAGGAGAAACAGTTTATTTCACATCAAATGTTTAGATATGAAACATAATTTAATATGAATAAAGTCTAAGAAAGTGTGAGAAATAAAGAAATTTAATTTGTTTACATCTGCATAGCATTTTAACTGTGAATAACATAATACAGTTAGCTTTTACTGCGATAAAATACACATATTCATGTTCAGCAATGTCTCACGAGTACAAAAGTACCCCTAATGTACAGGTTTTATGGGTATTTGGAAAGTTACAGGGTACAATATAGCACATTCCCTTTTTCAGCTTTTAAACATTGAACTTTGCCAGATTGGTTTGGTGGGCCATTGTTGCATTTGTGACAATATAACAGCACAGGAATGAAAATTGACCCCATCATAGAATACCATTTGCGAAAGTATACAACCCAGGGCACTAAAAATGGGGTAGGTGGGGGCAGAGCCTAGCAGTGAAACAAACCAGATGCCATATCTGGCAGCTCCTGAAAATACAAACACAATCAGCTCCATATCGCAAAAACGAAATGCCATCCAGGCACAAAACACACAGCACTGAACAGGGGAAACCATCCCGCATCACCCGATGCCCTTCCGGTATACCCCAAGGAAGGCCAAGCCGAAAAGCAAAGTTCAGGCCTACTACACGCCGAGCAACCGCGGCCTGGAGTACCTGCTGGGAGGAGAGGATGTCTGGAACGCCGGGGGCGAGCTGCAAGAGGACTTAGAGTATGAAAGCAGGGAGATGGGACGCAGATCACAAAGATCCCAACAAGGTACTGCCACAGCACAGCCTGACATAGGCACCCTATTCCAACGGCAGGCTCCCACCAAAATGGCAGCCAAACAAGGCCCAGACCTCCCACACACGGCAACCCCCACAGATCAAACCTCCCAGGGAGTCACACAAGGGGCCATGCAACCTAAACAAACCACGCTGCCCAAACCCACACTCCAGCAGGGAACCACAGATCCGGCTACCAAGCAGGACCTGCAGCAACTGCAAACCATGCTGCAGGACATACAATGCCTGCTGGCAGCAGACTTACCTGCGCTCAAAACGAGCATGCAACAGATCACAGAGAAAGTTGTCAATAAAGACGGTGAAGTTAGAATGATCCAGGGAGAAATCTCCACGCTGAAGGAGTCCTTCCTCCAGCTGCAACACAGCCACCAACTCCTGACAGTACAAGTGGCAGCACAAGAGGATACAAACTGACGCAATCACATTAAAATCAGAAGCATACCCACCTCAGTAAACAAAGAGGACCTACCGCACTATATTAGGAGACTCATACAATCACTACTACCACCCGCAATGGCAAGGAAGCTCACATTCGCGGGGATATACCACTTACCAACGCCTCCCAGAGCCGCCACCATGTTTGCTGGAGATGTCATCGTCCGCTGTGTCCTACCCCAAGACAAGGGGCACATCATGAATGCGATCAAAGGCAAGACTCCACTGGATTTCGAAGAGTCCCAACTAACCTTCTATCAGGACTTAACCAAAACCACTCTCCAATGGAGAAAATCACTCAGTGAACTCACCAGCCAGCTGTGTACAGCAGGGATACCATACCGCTGAGGTAACCCACGCTCCTTACTAGTCACCCACAAAGGGACCACACACAAACTCTCTTCGGGGACTGAAGCACCCGCACTTCTAACGAAGCTGGGCCTACCGAACAAACCCAACCAAAACACCGCCCAAGCCTGGAACCCAGCAACCGCGGAAATATTAATTCCATGAAGGCAAAGACTGGACACACAGGCCACCTGACTGCTAGGGGGGGAGAAGTCTCTTACCCCTGCCTGTTCAAGAGGCAATACAAAATGTTCATGTTATAAAATGCCTATTTACCATTTACTGCACATGCATACTTGTTAATGTTACACAAGTTCCGACACTAGTTTAATGCTTACTATAAGAGCCTGCTAGAGAAGGCGCTGACACACAATACTGCGTCCACAGAACACGTATCACGGCGCAAGACGGAACACACTCCCCCGACAGGCTCTAGGTTAGGGCTACCACCCCTCATGAGTAGTCACTATTGAGCTCAAGCCAATTACACCTCTACCAAGAGGTAGAGACTACTGAAGACTTACCCACAGGACTCAACAACCAGCATTGCAACCTCTACCAAACCCATACTGACCCAAGCAAGGAACCAGAACCACGACCAGCCCGCTGATAACACTCACACTGGGTCAGACCTCAGCAACCGACCCACGACCTAGGTAACAAAACCACAATCTCATACGTTAGCTACACATATTCTAGACCTTACTCACCACCTAGAATTATCTGCTTGTTATAACTAAAAGAAAAATTTGTGCTAAGCTCTGACACATGCATTGTATAATCATTGTTGAAATCTGTTAATACCTGCTATTATGCTAATGGTAAACCTATTGTGGGTTTGCAGCACGCAAAAATAAAGAATTAAAAAAAAAAAAATTTAAATGGGGTATGTCGGGGGGCGGGGCGGGGCTTGACAGGCGACCAGCACAGACGCCATCTCTGAAGCTCCACGAACCTCACACCAAAAACCGGGAATTACACCCAAACCCGCTGGTAAAAGACCTACCCGCAGTCTACCATCGGCTGTAGGAGACAGAGAGGCACACGCCGATGCCTTTTCTCCAGCAAACGGGCGCCAAACAAAAACGCTGACCTCCCAAGGCCTCCCACGCGGTCGGCCCAAGAATCACGCTGTACACCTGCGCAGCCTGGTGGAACCTGGACTGGCTCACACCCGACCCCCAACAAACACAGACTCAGGGGTCAGAAGAGATGGGGAAAAATCCCACAAATCCCAGGCATGCGCCTCCCAAGACATACAGGACATGGGCTTGCTGCTTCAACGCACGCCAAAGCACAGGGAGCAGACAGAGACAGGGGCCTATGACCTCAAAGAGAAAGAAGGGGAGAGTGACACCGCGCATGCGTTACCCCCCAACAGGGCTCCAGACCACGCACACCCAGACCAATCATGACCCTGCGACTAAGCAGGACATAGAAAACCTTTTTAACCGCATCCAAAAACTTTTTGTTGCTGATATAGTCGCGGTGCGGACAGAAGTCCAGGCGACTGACTCCACCATAGCCGACTTACAATGCCAAATAACGACAGTTATTCTCTGATATGGAGAAAAACGATGCAACCCATCACACAAAAGCAGCAGGAAGCAGGCATACCATACCGCTGGACTATGCCCAGATCCCTTACAGTTCTCAAAGAAGGCAGACAGATGTCGGCAGCCGACGTGGCTGAGGCCACCACCTTCCTAGCGGCAGTAGGCAATGACTCCCCACAGGAGCAGAGAGCCCGAGACACTAACGGGATATGGGATGTAGACAACATAACTCCCTTCACCCCACGGAATGGACAGGGTGCTGTGACATAATATGCCATCTTTACTTATGCTGCAACATTACAGTTTTATTCTTCGTATGTTGTGTTACTCTTCCCATGCTGGGTAATTGAGACTTACATATGTTGACCTGACTGAAGCCCCAGAGAAGTCTGTGCACCTAGACAGTCGTTACCCTAGAGACGACCCCTATAGTGCCCATTCACTTCCGACAATACCATACACTTTTAGTTTATACACATTGAAATTTGCCAGATTGGTTATGATGCCTTTTGAGGGTGTATGGCAGTCCAAGGATAAGAATTACCTCCATCGTGGCATACCATTTGCAAATATAAACAACCCAGAGTATTCAAAATATGGTATATTCAATCTTTTGAGTTGCCAAACACTGGCCAAAGTTAGTGTTCATATTTATTTTCGCTTTCATTTTTTATTTATTTTATTTTTAAACACAATAACTGCACTTTCACTGATGGTATCATCATCATTATACGTTTTAATATACCATCAATCTGATAGAGTTTAAAGGGACACTATAGTCACCAGAACAACTACAGCTTATTGTATTTTTCTTGTGAGTAGAATCATTCCCTCAAGGCACTGTCTTTTGCAAGAAAATTCAGTAATTACATTACAGCCTAAGTATAACGCCACTGGCCACTATTGAGATGGCTATTGGAAGTGCTTCCTGGGGCAGTGCTGCACACTGTGCAATACTGCCATTTAGTGTCTCCACCCTTTACATGCAGACACTGAACTTTCCTCATAGAGATGCATTGATTCAATTCATCTCTATGAGGAGATGCTGATTGCCCAGGGCTGTGTATGACTTGTGCTGGCTTTGCCCCTGATCTGCCTCCGTGACAGTGTCAGCCAATCCTATGGGGAAGCATTGTGATTGGCTCAGACCACCACTTCTGATGATGTCAGCAGACAGCAGGCAGGTCAGGGGCAGCAGCTACAGACTTAAATACAAAGTAAAATTGTATTATATTTAGGGAGGCAAAGGGGATCGGGGTGGTTAGATGGTGGTTTTAACAGTTAAAATAACTGATGTTTTTTTTTCTTTTCCATTTGAAAAAAACATTAGATATTTTAACTGTTAAAAAAGTTATTATTGCGTACTGCAATACTCTGATTGTGCTACCCAGACTGCTAATTTCTGCTGTGCCGATACCGGGATAAGCTGGGAGTTGCTAGGCTCCCCAGAAAAGCTTGGTTCAATCTGTCATGCCACGACTGAACCAATTGCTTTGTGTCCTAGTGTGGGCAAGCCGGGAGTGGAGGCGACACCCCTGGTGAGGCCTTGTAAAATAATCTGTGGCCAAGTCCCATATCCTCCCATCTTGGACTGGTGGGGGTTATCCCAGTCCATGCTACCACAACGACTGTCTTCCTGAGTCATTTACTTATGCTGCCTCCTGAACATTGCTCCTGAAACAAAGAGTCATCCTGTTCTTAAAGGACACCATTCTGCCCTTGTCGGGCCAGCTTAGCAGGGACGTTTTAGCCCCGAGGCAAACAAGGCATTTGCCTTGGGCAGCATTTTCCAGGGGGCGGTAAAAAAAGCTGCCCCCAAATGCCCAGGGCAAATGTCTTGTTAGCCTTGCGGCTAACTGACAAGCCAGACGGGCTGCTGGGCGGGCCGGCGGCGCTGGGTGATGATGGGAGCCGGAATATGACGTGCTCCCTCGCCAGCGCCGCCTGTCCAACTGGCAGCCCCAGAGAGAGAGAGAGAATCACCCCCCCCCCCTTCATTCCTAAAGGTAAAGGGGGGTAAAAAAAGTGAGTGTGTTAATGTGAGTGACTGTGTGTGTCTGTTAGTGTGTGTGTGTCTGACTGTGTGTGTCTGTTAGTGTGTGTGTGTTTGTTAGCGAGTGTGTGTGTCTGTTAGTGAGTGTGTGTGTGTCTGTTAGTGAGTGTGAGTGTGTCTGTTAGTGAGTGTGTGTCTGTTAGTGAGTGTGTGTCTGTTAGTGTGTGTCTGTGTGTGTCTGTTAGTGAGTGAGTGTGTGTCTGTGAGTGAGTGTGTGTTTCTGTCAGTGAATGTGTGTGTATTTAGAATGCGGGGCAGGGGGGAAGGGTTGGGTGGCGGTGGCGCGCGGGCGGGGGGGTGGACTGCCCCTGAGTTTTGTACTGCCTAAGGCAGCACAAAACCAGGATACACCACTGCAGTTTAGCTTTACTATGTTATCGATATGTATTTTTTATTTTTATTTATCATCTTGTATTCAGACAGATATGTTTAACCTGTTATTTCTATACTTCTTAATAATGTAAAAATGAGGCTGCTTCCTTTGGGAGTTTATGTTAGAGTACCTACCGTTGTAGCAGTAATTATGTAATTGATCATACTGAGCGTGTATATCCCAGTGTATTAAATTGTTATGACTCTTTTTCTTATGCCATGTAGATCTATTATGCCTCAAGAAAAAGTGATTGATACAAATAATTTTTACAAAAGGTGCATTAGTGGAGGATAGGGGCAATATTGTGGGGGTATAGGATATAGGTTATTTAGTGCCTGGGGATAAGTCAACATTGTAGAGAAAAGTTTTTTGTTTTTTTGTTTTTTTTAAGTACAGTGATGACAAAAAGATTAAACCCTTAAGGACACATGATGGAAATATTCCGTAATGATTCCCTTTTATTCCAGAAGTTGTGTCCTTAAGGGGTTAAGAATGAAACTGTTGGCCCACTGGAATTGAAGATAGGTGTATTAATCAAAGAGGTTCAGGACAAAGCAGAAATTCTAAATATTGTTTTTCTTTAGTATATAGCATATAAGTACCTATGGCTGTAGACATGCAAATCCCTGTTACAAAAGCCTTACAACAAACAGATGATTGGTTAACAAATGACAAAGTGTTAAAGCAATTAATTCCTTAAAGCAGCACTATGAGCCCCCTGAAAAAATAGTATTTAATAAAGATTAAATCTTCATGAAATTACTCATACTGACTGTGTTGGAATTTCACTAAAATTCCAACCCAATCACGTGATATACTTAGACAAAGAAAGGTCTATTTTTCCTCCATCTGGCATGTCTTGTGTCAGGAATAGGGGGAATCCTAACACAGAGTGTAAGTAAAGTAGTAACGTACCGAACCTTAGAATGGCCGGACTGATGTTACTGAGAGAAAGAGAATAAACAGGACGAGCCGAGCTCAGGGAAGCCAGAGGTAGGACAAAACGAGAATAACAAGCCGGGTCAAACGGATAAGAGAGAGAAGAATAGTCAAGACAAGCCAAAGTTCAAAACCAGAAAATATACAAAGAATATAACGTGCTATCAGGACCAAGAGGCACCACAACAGGGCAAAGATCCTAACTCATGGGAGCCTTTTTATATTGTGACTGGATCAGTCTGGGATGATAATCACACCCCCAAAACGTCATTTTTCAGACATTTGGATGATCAATGACGTCATTTGGCTCCGCCCCTTTTTTGGCTGAATTTAGGCTCCGCACCCTTTTCACATCATAAAAAGGGGCAGGGTATCGTGGCCGGCGCCAAAATGACTAAAGTTGCTGGAAGATTGCCAGGTCATGTCCCCAGAGTCCTGCAGATGAACTCCACTGTGGCCAGACTCCTGAGTTTCTACAAAAGGTACCCTGACAGTACCCCCCCTCGAGGACCGCCCCCTGGGCGGAAACAACCCGGACGTGAGGGAAACTTGGAGTGAAAAGCGCGAAACAAGTGCGAAGCATGGACGTCAGAAGCAGAGACCCAGGACCTGTCCTCAGGACCATAACCCTTCCAATCCACAAGATATTGAAGTTTGCCCCTTGAAAACCTGGAGTCAAGTATAGACTGTACAATAAATTCTTCCTGACCCTCCACCTGGACCAGGGAAGGAGGACTTATGCGTCTAGAAAACGTATTGCACGTTAAAGGTTTCAATAATGATACATGGAAAACATCAGGAATTCGTAGGGCAGGTGGTAGCGCAAAACGATACACCACTGGATTAATACACCTGAGTATGGGGTAAGGACCTATGAATCTGGGTGCAAATTTTAAGGACGGAACTTTAAGACGAATATGCCTGGTACTGAGCCAGACTTTATCACCCGGACGATACACAGGAGCAGGCAGCCTATGAGCATCGGCGAACTTTTTATCAAGGGATGCTTTGTGAGACAGGAGATGATGAGTCTCCTCCCATATCTTCCTTAGGTTTTCAGTGTGCTCATCAACCACTGGGAGTCCTTGTGACGGAACTTCCGACGGGAGAACTACGGGATGGAAACCATAATTTAAGAAGAAAGGACTCTTTTGCGTGGCATCAGAAACCACAATGTGTAAGGCAAACTCAGCCCACGGGAGTAGACCAACCCAGTCATCCTGATGCTTAGAAACAAAACACCTCAAGTACTGCTCAATCCTTTGATTGGTCCTTTCAGCTGCCCCATTAGATTGTGGATGATAGGCCGAGGAAAAATTAAGGGTGATACCCATTTGCGAACAGAAGGCTCTCCAAAAACGTGAAATAAACTGCGAGCCTCTATCAGAGATTATCTCTTTGGGAACACCGTGAATACGAAAACTTCCCTAGCGAATATAGTAGCCAATTCAGGAGAAGAAGGCAATTTAGGCAAAGAAATAAAGTGTGCCATCTTGGTAAACCTATCAACTACAGTCAAGATAACTGTTTTATTTTCAGACATGGGCAGATCAACAATAAAATTAATGCTAATGCTGAGCCAAGGTTTGTTGGGAATATCTAAGGGTTGCAATAAACCACACGGAAGGGTGTGTGAAAGTTTGGCAGTAGCACACAACAGGCTACCACATACTCTTTTACATCCTGCCGTAGGGAAGGCCACCAAAACTCTCTAGAAATTAGCTTATAAGTTTTGCGTATGCCTGGGTGACCTACCACCTTGCAGTCATGGTGGAAAAAAAGTATGTCCTTTTGATGTTCGGGAGGTACATATAATTTCCCATCGGAAACAATACTAGGAGCCTGAGTTTGCTTAGCCCTGATCTCCGACATAAGTGGATAGTGAATGGTGGTTCTGGTATAGGACAAAATGTGTTGTGGAGGGATAACCGAGGAAACTTCTGTAGTCTGACTTACCAATGGTTCATATTGGCGGGACAGAGCGTCAGCCTTGGAGTTCTTGGATCCAGGCCTATAGGTAAGAATGAAATTAAACCTTGTCAAAAATAAGGACCAACGAGCCTGTCTACCTGACAACCGTTTAGCTTTGCCCAAATATAAAAGATTCTTGTTGTTGGTCAGGACGGTCACTGGATGAACAGTACCCTCTAGGAGATGACGCCACTCCTTGAAGGCTAAGATAATGGCAAGGAGCTCCCTACCACCAATATCATATCTCCTTTCAGTGTCAGATATTTTTTTCAAATAGAACCCACAAGGATGAAGGGGGCTATCATGATCCAGCCTTTGGGACAAAACTGCGCCCACCCCGGTTTCTGACGCGTCAACCTCCAATAAGAACGGTAAGTTGGTATCTGGGTGGACCAGTACAGGAGCCGAAATAAAAGCTTTTTTCAATGTATCAGAAGCTTTATTTGCTTCATCGGGCCATTTCTTAGGATTAATGCCCTTTTTAGTTAAATGGGTGATGGGAGCGATAATAGACGAAAAAAAAATTTATGAAGCGCCTATAGTAATTGGAGAACCCCACGAAGCGATGAATAGCTTTCAACCCATTAGAAATGGGCCATTTGAGGATAGAATCCACTTTCCCGGGATCCATCTCAAAATCCTCTCCAGAGATTACATATCCCAAAAAAGAAATGTTAGACTGGTTGAACAGGCATTTCTCTAGCTTACAATACAGGTTATTGAGACTGCTAGTGGTTCAACTGTTAATAAATATAAAGGAGGGGATAAAGGACAACCTTGTCTCACTCAGTTAGTTAGTTTAAACCACATTGAGCTAAAGCCATGGCCCACCACTCTGGCCAAAGTGACTGTGCATGAAACCATAATTTTGTTCATAATCTCGTCCCTAACCCATATCCCAATTATATGCCTAACCCCAATATTAACCCTAATCCTAACCCTATTAATAGTACAAGAAGGATTCCCTCTGCTGATGCCAACTAGTGATGTTCATGGGCAAAAAACTACGTTTGTTTCGGAAATTCGGGTAAGTAAAAAAATTCTGTACTTCAGCAATTTGGTTCAGTTCGGCACTTCTGAAATTCAGAACTTTGGAATTCGGAACATCTGTAGGGCTCCCTAACCCCTAATCCTACCCTTTTTGTCATTTGTCTGCTTTTTGTCATTAATTTTAATTTATATATTGTTTTTAAATAAAACAACATATATCTTTGGAAGTACACGTGATATTGGAAGTCATTTTGAGTGTGAGACATCCTCTTATTTATAACAAGGTTTTTTGTTTTTTTGTGCATACTTCATAATGTGACCTTGGCATAATATTGACATTAGTTGTGTGCATTATACTAATTATAGATCGACATTATTGACATTATTGCTGTGCTTCACAACCTGATGTTAGCTCTGTTCACCCATCCAATTTCCCAGACAGATTCTGAAAAAGTCTTTAATTTGTCTCACATTCCTATCAAGTATTGCCCGTCACAGTTTGGCAGTCTCTTTCTTTTAATCCCCTGTACTGTCTGTCTCTATCACTCACAATATGCACAAATCCATTCCATCTCAGTGGATTAAGACATATGAATAGATGTTTGACTGTTTCCGCACATGTGCAAATATTCTAAATAAACACGTATGAAACTAATATATTTTTGTCAAACACTCAGGCATATGAGAGTGGATGGATCACTATGGCAGTGTCGTTTTTATTCCGATCAGATTTAATAAACCTCTGGCATTTCTCAGTTATTGGATTCTTCTAAGCACCAACTCCTTGTTCCGGTGTTCCTGGTTTATAATCCCCTGACTCAATTTCCAGTATTCGGCAATTTGGAACATCTGTAGGGCTCCCTAACCCTACCCCTAACCTAACCCCTACCCCTAACCCTACCCACGACAACCACTTACAAATCTATAGGGCTCCAAGTGCCCAGACTGCCACCACAACTACTTACACATCTGTAGGGTTCTCAGTGCCATGATTGCCACTTGCACTTGCACATCTATAGGCCTCCCAGTGCCAGGAATTAGCTTATTGGTCAAGATTCCTGTCATCATTCACGTAATTTTCCCTCCCTCACTTGTTTTGCCACTTTCCAGAAATCCGAAGCACTTCGGCAATTCTGAAATTCGGACTTCGTCACTTCGGACATTTGGAAGAATCCGAATGTCCGAATTGCCAGACATTCGTCTGAATTTACATTCAGAATGAAACGAATTGCACATGTCTAATGCCAGCATAGAAGTTCTCTTACTGATTTCAGCAGACGAATTCCCTTGCTGGTCCTAATCAAATTCCTAATCTAAAACCTAATCCCAAGCCTAAAATTAATTCTAAACACTTCTTAATTAGAAACCTAATAATAAACTGAATACTAAACCTAATATTTATTCTAAACATAACCTTAATCCCAAAGGTTAATCCCAAAGGTTTCCCTCTACTATTATCAGAGCTCATATTAGTAAAGGGAACAAGAAGCTAAAACAATGTGGTAGGTTGCTACCATCTTGAACAATGCATCGCAATGAATGCTGGTCAACTGCACTGATCATAAAGCATTTGGGAAAGCATAGTTCTCCCAATCACCAGCACCAGTAAGAAAACCACTGTGACAGCTTGATTGCTTAGCTGAAGAGTTCTACATGGATTTATGGGCTAATTGCAGTGTTGTCAGTGATCCGAGATGCAATTATTCACCATGGCTCTATTTGTAAGAAACGGCATGCCCGACATCTATAGTGCTGATGCACTGCACTTGAAGAGGCGTAAAAAGCACATGCCCAAACGATACTTCTTACTGACATAAGATCACAATTACAACAACGTCATCTGGACTACTCTGAACGTGATTATAGGAATCTTAAACAAACATATTATATGCAAGGCAAGAAAGCAGGCAAACTCCAAGCATCCAAACAGCTCCACTCCAAGATCCCATACTTACACAACCATGACAGCTAAAAGAATTTCCGACCCAGATCTAACTGCAAAGGGATTTGCCTCCTTTTATCACAAATTACACAACTTCTCAAAAGACCCAAACACAGACTCACCGATAGTGACATTGAGGTATTTTTGTATGATGCTTCTCTCACCCAGGTGACAACTTCACAGGCCACCTGGACTGCTCCATTTGCCAGCCCATAAAGCCTCTGAACCAGATGGGTTTTCTAAGATGTATTAACATCAGTTTGCAGACACATTGGTTACTCATCTGATTGACTTATTTAACTAATTTCATACTGCAGGTTGAATTCCTAAAGAAATGTTTCTAGCAATAATCATTGTCCTCCTGAAACTGGGAAAATTCCCTGACACCTGTGTTAATTTCCATCCCTTTTCGCTCCTAAACGCTGACTTAAAATTGTACGCAAAAATCTTGGCCATCTGATTATACCAGATTCTGCCCTTGACGGCATGATTTTGTCCCTCACAAGTAGGTTTCCAACAACACCTGCAGAATACTCAACCTTATTGACATAATTAGAGACAAAAAATATCTCCAGTCTGCTTGTTGCATTAGACACCAAGAAGGCATTTGACCACTGGAATTATATAAAAAATGTCCTACTCAACATATTATGTGTCTGTGCATTAGACGTTCATACCTGGAATGTTATTTCTTCTACAAGCATTTTTCTATATAACAAATAAATGTTTTAATGGGGGGAAAAAATACACACATATTTGTTAGACTTTCTGGAAAGCTGAATTGCCAATATTACCTACATACGGTAACAAATTCAGAAGTGGAGTACTAGGGAAAATGCTCTCCACAAGAAGTCAGGGGTTAACAGCAGGGGTTGAATGAATACCTGGTAAATTGCACGTAAACCCAACACCTTGGAAACTACTTAAATCCCCCATGATGTAATATGTCCCACCTAACTTGTCCACATTCTTTTTAATCTTGAATAAATTAAAGAAGTATGCATATACTATAAGCCACTTATAAAAGTCTTTCTATTTAATTTATTATACAATATTTCAGATCCAGTGTGAAATATTGCAAGATGAGGGATGCAAAATGAGGGATATAGTAATTCTAACAAAAAAAGGTTTCCCCCTACATGGCTGTATCAATAATATAGAAATGTAAATTCTGTCACTTTATATAATTTACATTCGATAATACTAGAAGGGTAATCTAGACCCATAATTTCGTTTCATGTCCTACTATGCCCTATTATACAATGGCAAGTTTCAAATACATGTTAAATTATGTTTTATTTTGTTTAATCATTTATTTATTTTTTAAATCCTAGTCGCACACATACACTCAACAAAACAAGAACAATCTGCATAAACAAAACAGCCATTAGTTAGAAAAGTTGTGACTAAACCTCCATGGATTCAGAAAACCAAACAGATTTACTGAAATTTACATATCAAACGTCCAATACAATTTTTGCAGCTTTAAAGAAAAAAAAAAAAAAACCTTTCAAGCTGACAGGTCCAAAAGAGCGAAAAAAATGGGATGAAATAAGAAATTTGGATGCCGCTGTTTCCTGTGGCAGCTAACTGAATTCTTCAGGAAATCCATGGAGAAGAAGGCAGCTTTAAAATTATATTAATGGCTCCTTACAAATGACTAGCAGTCCAAGTGGTAGGACTAATCTGCATACATTTTGAAGTTAGCTAGTAATCTGCATGAAATTTTGACTTCTGCTTTTGATGAAAAGCCTATGTATTTATGTAGAAATAAGCATGACAAGTTGTCAACATCAATTACACTCTACGATGAAGGGGAAAAAGTACACACTACATGAATCGGGGAGTCCTTCTCAGAGAGCATACTTTGCATGTTCACTGACTGATTAAAAGGAAGACAGTGCTTCCTAATTAAAAGTTATTTTCCATATTATGGGTGTTTAATCAAATTTGAACTAACTAGCATTCAGGACACACATCATCGTTGTATTCTACAGAAACAAAAAAGGAAAAAGTGAAACAAAACAAAAAAAATATACATTGAATAGGAAAAAAATATTTTGCCGTGTTTAAGATGGTTTTGTTTCATTGTATATTTGTTTTAGAAAGCATAAAAAGGCTAGTTTTCGCATCCTGTTCTTTTCTTGCAAATATTGAAACTCAGCTGCATGTTTCATCTGATTGAGTTTGCAATTAAAATTGCCTTTAAATAAATGCCATTAAATTAACAACATAATCACTGTTTAGGGATGGCTCTGATGATGATGATCTGTCAAAATGTTAAATATTAAAAGGGGAGATGTCACGTATCTGGAAATGGCACCACTCAATAAAACATTAAAAATTACATATAAATTGCAAAGAACTTTTTTCCTTTTTTTTTCACATGATGCTTTAAATACTTTTAAATGTATATTAAAGGGACACTCTAAGCACCAGAACCACTGCAGCTTAGTGTAGTGGTTCTGTGGCAAAGCTACTGACCCTGTAGTCCAGGTTGGATTTAAGTCAAGTCTATATAAATAATGATTTAAATCACTAATCAGTAAGACCCGATTTAAAAAATATTTTATAAATATGCAAAGTCTCATTCTTGCTGGTAGTAATAATGTTTAAAGGAGCAGACGGAGCGTTGTGAAAAGGCGTCTGCTCCCTCTCGAGGTCAAGCTCCAACCCCTGAGATCATAGTGTCTTGAGTCACCTGACGCCATTCTGCCACTCAGAGTTAAATTTTGTTTAATGTTTTAATGAGTCCTCAGGTGCCCATCCCCTCAAAACTCCATGGGCTAATCAGTAACATGATGGGTGGCAGGGAGTATCAGCTGACCACTTTCAGCCTATCACTTTGCTGGTATAGCTAGAAGGAAGAGTGTAACCTCTGACTTAGCCATACCATCAGTAGGAGCTGGCTGTGGGTGAAGAAGGACATTTATTTAGTAATGAAACTGCAATGTTTACTTTGCAGCACTGAGTTTGTCTCCAGTGGCTGTCTGATAGATGGTCCGGTATCCGACGATGGACGTCCTCACACTTTGCACGAGGACATCCAGCATCAGATTTTTTCCCCATAGGAAATGCTTTCAAAGCTTTCCTATCAGCCGGTCTAATGCCACGCATGCACAATAGCTCCCGCATATCGCGGGACGGAGGAAGAGGAGGCGGAACCGCTACCCAATGCCAAGGGGACATCAGTGCTGAGGTAAGGTAAGTTAAGGGTTTTTATCCCTTTATTTACAGTGGTTGGGGGTAGGGGGAGGGATGTTGCGAAGGCAGCTTTGTATCCAGGCACTTATAGTATCTGTTTAAACTGCTTGAAAATGGTTTACGTTCCCACTACAAATACTATTTAAATAAAGTTCTATATACCTCAATCCAGCACCAGGCAAAACTTTCCGGTGTTGCTTGGCGCACCCTTATCTGAAGTCCCAGAAAAGTTTGCTGGATTTGACCAGCTCAGAGCGCAGGTGCTTGTTCTGAGCCCGCAAAAGGAAGGCGTATGGGAGGGAAGACAAAAGGGAGGGTGGAGATTTAAAAACAAACTGTAAATTGAATTGGGAGGAGGGAGGGAGGAGAGACAAGAGTTTCAACCTCTGATGCCAGCGAGCAGTGCATGCTGACGACAGATGTAATTTAAGCACAGATTTGGCATTAGGCAGCCAAGAACAAAGTCCACAATTAAAAATATTTCTGGATGGGTTTCAAGCTAAAAAAAAACTGCAGTGGTCATGGTGGTAGGAATCTTCCTTTCTCTGAACTTCATATATTTATTTTATAACATGATTGCTATGAAAAAGTGCATGTCATTTCTGCAACACAAGTTACATTCAGGGCCGTCTTTAAGGAGAGGCAAAAGGGGCAGCTGCCCCAGGACCAGTTACTCCTGGGGGCCCTAAGGCAGCTGCCCCATGGGCCCCCTGCAGCACCTGAGGTAATCAGGGGCCACAGCCCTTTAATACTGCTCTGGACTGGGCCCTTGTAATATGGGGGTTGGCTGAATACAAACACACAGCTAGCCCCTCACACACTGCCCTGTGATCCCTTTTCTTCTCCGTGGCATGCTGGGAGGAAGTGAGGTCAGATCACTTCCTCCTCAGTGCCGCTGGGGAGGAGGCACACACCACACGGAGGAGGATGCAAGCATTGTTGGGGAGAGGGACTGAGAAAGCTGATGGCAGACTCCCATCAGCCTGGGCCAACAAGCTCCCACTGGACCCCAGGGAAGCCACCTTTCTGTACCCAAAAGGTAAGGAGACAGGAGGGTGGCTAAATATGTTTTGTTTTTTTGTTTTGCTTATTTCTGATATCACTTTTATTCAAGTGTTGTTGTTTGTAATGCAACACACAGGGAATAAGTACATGTTAAAAATCCTAGAAGAACCTGACAGTTCCCTATTAAATATAAATTTTAAAAGTATTTATTTTAACATATTATTGCATCAAGTGTTATCAAAGGCTGTACACCATTTCCAAATGTCACTTTTGCCAAATTCTGGACCAGAGTATGTAAGAACAGAGTTGAGACATTTTTATGGCCAAGGTTGCTGGGAGTTGCTGTCCAAGAGCTGCTAGAAGGCAGAGATTAAAATATGTAAATGTACACATATATGTGTGTGTGTATCTGGCTGTGTTTATGTCCTTGTGTGTATCTGGCTGTGTTTGTGTCAGTGTGTGTATCTGGCTGTGTTTGTGTCAATGTGTGTATCTGGCTGTGTTTGTCTGTGTGTCAGTGTTTCTGTGTGTATGTATACCTGTGTATGTGTACTTGTGTGTCAGTGTGTATGTGTACCTGTGTGTGTGTTTGTGTGTGTGTATGTATGTATGTGTCAGTGTGTGTAAGTGTGCATCTGAGTGTGTGGTAATGCATACATCCCAGCATTTTAATGCCAAGACAAATACACTCCATCTCTAGCACTGTACACATATACACCCCTGCATTTATACCTTTATGTATGTGTGTATCTGAGTGTGTGTGTACATACATACCTACCTGTGTCAGTGTGTGTGTGTACCTCTGTGTGTGGATGTGCCAGTGTGTGTGTATCAAAGTGCTTGTATCTGTGTGTCAAAGGGTGTGTATCTGAGTGTGTGTGTGTGTATGTGCCAGTATGTGTCAAGGTGTGAGCATGTGTCAGTGTGCCTATGTGTGTATCTGCGTGTTAATGTGTATGTGTATATGTGTTATAGAAATCACACAACATGCAAACAGAGCCCTGCAAACACAAACATTACATACAAACACACCAGTTTGCTGAAACACCAATACTACACACAAATGTACACAACACTACATCCAAACAACCTCCTGTATGCAAATACAAACATTACATACAAACACATTCCTGTATTAAAACGCTAAAATTATATACAAACACCAACTCTACACACAAAAGTACACCTGCATTTAAAAGCCAACACTGCAGACAATCACACATTACTGCATTCAAACGCAAACACTACACACAAGTACACCACTGCATTCCAATGGTAACAGTACATACAAATACACCCCTACATGCACACATACACTCTATACAATAACATGCTGACATTCAATTGCACAAACACTGCTCAAAAATACAACCCTGCAAGGATGGTAGATCCCCACCTGGCATAGCATCGCAGGAGTTGTATGACAGATGGGGATCTATCTTTTCTTTACTCTTGTGCTACAGGACAGGCCTGAATTATTATTTTTTTTGCACCAAGGCACTCTCTACATTAGTTTCGCCTCTAGGTTGGGGTGGAGGGAGTGATTGCATGCCCAGGGGGCCCAAGCAGATGCTTGCCCAGGGTCCAATCAATATTAAAGACGGCCCTGGTTACATTAACTTGCATTAATGGGATGAATTTAACAAATATGTAAATACTGCATGGCTCGTGCTACCTAAGCCCTATTTCATGTTGGATAACCTTTGGAATATAATGTATCTTAAATAGAAAACTATTTTTAGATGTATTTTTCTCCAAAAGCAGTTTATCAAAAGAAACCTGATTTAAATAATAAAATAATAAAACAAAAACTATATTATATTATGTTTATTTATCAATTTTGATCCACTCTGCTGCAGTCTGACAATTGTTTTTAAGAGAAAAGACAGTGTTTACATTTGTCCCTGAGGGCACCACTAGTGGCTCAGACAGCCACTAGAGGTGTCTCCTCTACATTTAGACCTGAATGCTCCCCATAGAGATTACACTAATGCATCTCTATAAGAAGATGTTGATTTGTGCAGCACAGCGATTGTCATGCACTAGCACTTGCCCTTCAATGGTTTCTTATGAGGAAGCAATGGATTGTCTGAGTTTAAAGTTATCTCCACCAAGAGGGGAGCTGCAGCCTTGGCAAGACAGGTTCAGCGCGGGAGAAACGTAAGCAAAAATACTAAATAGGCAATAATTTAAATAGGCAGGGATATATTTCAACATTGTAGATGTTTGTATTCTAGTGTTAAAGTTCTAACAATTTAGAAAATTATATCTTAATCTAGGTTAGCCAAGGCACCCCAGGGAACACATTGCAATTAAAGCGGCACTGTCATGCCAAACTTACCTTTCTTTAACCGATTCCTTTTCTCACCCTCTGTCAGCATCTGTTCTTCATTTCTTCCTGTTTGCTCTAGTTTTCTTTAAAACATAAGACAAAGTAGCAACTACTTTGTCTTATGGAGGTTTCCTATGTCTGACCAACTATGAGCGGCGGGTGGGGGCCCTAAATAACAATAAGGGGGGGCGGACATATTGTCCTCCCCCCAGACCCCAACACTGAGCGACGGGTGGGGGCCCTAAATGAAAATGCTAGCCCCCCCAGGTGACAAGGGGTCCCCAAGCCCCTAGTCACCCCCCACCCAAAAATAAATTAATAAACCCCTACCTACCCCCTTCACCCTAAAAATAGTGAGGGGGGAACAATAAAACTAAATCCCTGTAAATAAAAATTAACTTACCATTTGATGTCTTCTTTTTTCTAAAATGGAGAACATTTATGACAAACTTACCGTAATTTTCTTTTCCTGGCTATTTCTCATGGCAGCATCACTTATGGGTAGCTCCTCCCTTAGTAGTCACAGGACAGGAATTAATTAGATTAATTAATCAGACTGATAGGTATAAAGAGTCCCTCCTCCCCCTACACCTCAGTCCAATTATAAAGCTGAAATAAAGAATGGGCGGGAACCCTGATGCTGCCATGAAAAATAGCCAGGAAAAGAAAATTACGGTAAGTTTGTCATAAATTTTCTCCATTCCTGGCTAATCATGGCAGCATCACTTATGGGTAATACCCAAGCTTCACAGAAATATAGGGTGGGAATAATAATCCAAGAAATTACACAAAACTGAAACACATGCAGCAAAGAAAAGTTTAATATCAACGGGATAAAGAGACCGTAGACAGGACACTCTTCCCAAAGGAGGTGGAAGGAGACTCCACATCAAGTTTGTAGTGCTTCATGAATGTCATCGGAGAAGATCAGGTGGCTGCTCTGCAAATATCATCGTATGGAACCTCTGCCCAGCTAGCCCATGAAGTTGATAATGCTCTAGTAGAATGAGTTCTTATCTCCCGAGGGGGTGATATACCTTTAGAGATATACGCCTTCTTAATTAACAGAGAAATCCAACGTTTCAACGTAGATAAAGAAGCCGCCTCACCTCTCCTTGCTCCCAACGGCAAAATGAAGAGTTGGTCCGTTTTACGGAAAGAATCAGAACGTTTAAGATATGCTGACAAGCAGTTCATGACATCCAAACGTTGCCATCTAACCTCCTCCTGAGAAGAGGGGTTGGGGTAAAATGATGGAAGAACCACTTCTTGAGAGAGTCGAAACTGAGAAACCACCTTAGGAAGAAACTCTGCTTTTGGTTTCAGACACACCCTATCTTGGTAGAATCGTAAACAAGAAGAAGATGTAGAAAATGCCTTAATTTCTGAAATCCGTCTTACGTAAATAATTGCCACCAAAAACAAAGTTTTATACGTCAGGAGAGTAGCATCCAAACTTTCAAGAGGAACAAACAGATCCTCAGTGAGATAATTGAGCACCATAGGAAGGTCCCAAGGAGGGGTAGTAGATCTGGAAGGAGTCCTCAACCTGAAGGCCGCTTTGAAGAACCTGGAAATCAAAGGATCCGAAGCCCATGAGATGTTGCACAAAGCCGAAAGTGCCGAAGACTGAACCTTCAAGGTGCTGAGGCTAAGGCCCTTGTCCAGGCCTTCTTGCAGAAACTCCAAAACTTCAGTATTGCTAGAATGCAGAAAGTCCACATTATTAGACGATGCCCAAGTTTGGTACACCTCCCAGATCCTATGGTAGTATGAGGAAGTGGAAGCCTTCCTGGAGAGCAGAAGGGTATTGATCACTGCCTCAGAGAGACCTAGTAATTGGAATCTTTCTTTCTCAAGACCCATACCCCCAGTTTGAGGCATTCCGGATGAGGATGGAATACAGGGCCCTGCGTTAGCAGATCCTCCATCACTGGAAGAGGCCAAGGTTGTTCCTGGCTCATCATGGCCAATAGGGGAAACCACGGCCTCCAAGGCCAAATTGGAATTACGGCAATTACTTTCTTGCCTTCTGACCAAACCTTCCGCAGGAACCTGGGTATCATGGGTAGGGGAGGGAAAGAATACCCCAGATCGAACGACCAAGGCAGAGAGAGAGCATTCTGGCCCAGTGCCTGACAGTCCGGATGGAGAGAGAAGTAATTCTCCACCTGGTGATTCTGAGATGATGCCATCAGGTCGATCTGGGGCATGCCCCACCGATGAGCAATTACTGCAAAGATCGCCTGGTGAAGTTGCCATTCTCCCGGAAGAGTTTCCTTTCTGCTGAGGAAGTCTGCCGTTACGTTCTCCGAACCTGGGAGATAAATCGCCTTCAGGCCTTGAAGATAGGTCATGGCTATAGCCATTAAGGGAGCCAGCTCTTCCAGGAGAAACCTGCTCCTCGTGCCACCTTGGTTGTTCACATGAGGCCACCGCTCGGTTGTCTGTTTTGATTAGAACCCAAGAATTCCTTAGCCTTGGCAGGATTCTAAAAATGGCCTTGTAAACCGCTCACAGTTCCCTTAAGTTTGAGTGTAGGCGACTCTTCTCGGGTCCACTTCCCTTGAGTCCATACAGAACTGAAGTGGGCACCCCATCCAAAAGAACTGGCATCTGTTGTAATAACCTTCCAAGGGGGGTCTTCCAACGGGAAGCCTGTTGTCAAATTCCTCTAGCTCTTCCACCAGTTTAAGCCTTTCCTTACGGGAAGGGGAAGAGATATCATCTGTTCCGAATCCGCTTCCACTCTGTTGAACTGGAGAAGGAAGCAGTTCTGGGCCGGACGGAACTTCCACTGGGCCCACTTCACCAAGCCTATTGTTGATGTCAAGGAACCCAGGAGACTCATGACTTCTCTTGCAGGTGCAGTGTCGAGAACTTGCAGCTTCCTTACTTTGTCTCTGATGTTCATGACCCTTTCTGGAGACAGGAACACATGTGCAGACACGGTATTCACCACCGTACCCAGGAAAACGATCGTTTGTGCAGGAACGAGGGAGCTCTTTCCCACGTTCAGGAGCCAACCATGGTCTTGAAGAATGGACATTGCCACTGAGCTACAATTCCTTGAGATGGACCCAAGATTGATAGTAGGCGTCCCTTAACCCCTTAAGGACCAAACTTCTGGAATAAAAGGGAATCATGACATGTCACACATGTCACGTGTCCTTAAGGGGTTAAGTCTATTGAGGTCATCCAGTCTCCTTTTTTGACACACTTCAAGATGGTCCTCAAGGACTCCATTTTGAACGTCCTTACGTCGAGCAAGGAGTTCACGCCTTTCAAATTCAAAATGAGACGCCACTTTCCCTGTAGTTTTGGGGCCAAGAAGACCGTGGAGTAAATTCCCTGGAACCATTCCCGTTTTGGAACTTCTTCCACCACTTTTTGTTCCAGGAGTACAGAAATGCAGGACCTCATGGCCCTTCGTTTGATGCCTACCGGCACCTTTGATTTTCTGAAGAATGCAGTTTTCGGGTAAGATGAGAATTCTATTCTGTAACCTTCTTTTACGATGGAAGTGACCCATAGGTCTGAAATATTGCTGGCCCATATGGGGTAGAAGAACTTCAGTCTACCTCCCACCGTCCCCGAACGGGCCTGGGGACCTTCAGAAGTTCTTCCCTGAGGTTCTAGCACCCCTTCCTCTGGAAGCCTTATTGGAAGATGAGTGCAAATAGGATTTCCATGAAGAATTCCTGGAAAACTTCCTTCCTGGTTTATAGCTCCTGCTGTCCCGAAAGGACCGATCCTTGAAGCGCTTGGTCTTCCAGGAGGAGGGAAAAACTCTTCCTGCCAGCTTGAGGTAAACGCCCTTTTCCCATCAGCAGCTTTTTGAATAGCATCTTCCAGAATCTTCCCAAAAAGGAGATCCCCTTGGAACGGAAGTGCACACAGGGAAGCCTTAGAAGCATAGTCAGCACCCCACGAATGAAGCCACAAGGCCCTTCTAGAAGCCACAGACAGGGCCATGCTTTTGGCAATCATGCGAGTGATGTCCAGGGAGGCCTCTGAACAGAATTCCGTGGCTAGACTAAAGTCCTTGAAGCTTTCCAACAGATGTTCCCTACGGACACCCTGATCAATGTCGTCCTTCAGATTAGCGAGCCACACTTTCAAGGCTCTGGAGAGAGTCGTCAGTGCCACTGCCGGATGAAGGGCGGACCCTAGGGCCAAGTAGGCTTTAATCAGGTCTCCATCCATACGCTTCTCCATAGGCTCCCTGAGATATGCCATGGAGTCAATAGGCAGTGTAGTTTTCTTGGCCATATGGATCACTGCAGCGTCAATTTTAGGAACTGAGTTCCACAGGCAGCAATCCACTGTAGAGTACGGATAAACCCTCGCAAACTTATTTTTCAGGCTTATTCCATTCCTGAAGGATCATATCCCTGATTGGCACATGCACCGGGAATGTAGGTCTGTTAGGCTTTAGGTCCTCAAAAAACCTGTCAGCCTCCTTCAATTCAGATCTTTCTTCAGTGAGACTAAGCATGTCTCTGAGAAGGGTAATAAGTCTATCAACAGACGTGGAGGCATATTCAGCTTCCTCCGCACCTTCATCTGATACCTCCCAGACATCAGGGTCCTCATCAGAGCTGGAAGACTGAGGTTCCGCTCTGCGTCTCTTACTTGGACCACTAGATCCCGTGGTAGCCATAAAGCCCTCAGCAATAGCCTGAGAAATCCAGAGCTTAAGGTCATCTTGTGGAGAGCTCCTACTGGGGGCATCAGCGACTTCCAACAAGCATTCCCTGCAAAGGTTCCTTCCATTCGGAGCAGGCGAAGAACAATTAATGCATTTATTTGACTTTTCC
>OW240922.1:54522701-54569755 GCA_933207985.1 Pelobates cultripes
TGAAGATAGGTCATGGCTATAGCCATTAAGGGAGCCAGCTCTTCCAGGAGAAACCTGCTCCTCGTGCCACCTTGGTTGTTCACATGAGGCCACCGCTCGGTTGTCTGTTTTGATTAGAACCCAAGAATTCCTTAGCCTTGGCAGGATTCTAAAAATGGCCTTGTAAACCGCTCACAGTTCCCTTAAGTTTGAGTGTAGGCGACTCTTCTCGGGTCCACTTCCCTTGAGTCCATACAGAACTGAAGTGGGCACCCCATCCAAAAGAACTGGCATCTGTTGTAATAACCTTCCAAGGGGGGTCTTCCAACGGGAAGCCTGTTGTCAAATTCCTCTAGCTCTTCCACCAGTTTAAGCCTTTCCTTACGGGAAGGGGAAGAGATATCATCTGTTCCGAATCCGCTTCCACTCTGTTGAACTGGAGAAGGAAGCAGTTCTGGGCCGGACGGAACTTCCACTGGGCCCACTTCACCAAGCCTATTGTTGATGTCAAGGAACCCAGGAGACTCATGACTTCTCTTGCAGGTGCAGTGTCGAGAACTTGCAGCTTCCTTACTTTGTCTCTGATGTTCATGACCCTTTCTGGAGACAGGAACACATGTGCAGACACGGTATTCACCACCGTACCCAGGAAAACGATCGTTTGTGCAGGAACGAGGGAGCTCTTTCCCACGTTCAGGAGCCAACCATGGTCTTGAAGAATGGACATTGCCACTGAGCTACAATTCCTTGAGATGGACCCAAGATTGATAGTAGGCGTCCCTTAACCCCTTAAGGACCAAACTTCTGGAATAAAAGGGAATCATGACATGTCACACATGTCACGTGTCCTTAAGGGGTTAAGTCTATTGAGGTCATCCAGTCTCCTTTTTTGACACACTTCAAGATGGTCCTCAAGGACTCCATTTTGAACGTCCTTACGTCGAGCAAGGAGTTCACGCCTTTCAAATTCAAAATGAGACGCCACTTTCCCTGTAGTTTTGGGGCCAAGAAGACCGTGGAGTAAATTCCCTGGAACCATTCCCGTTTTGGAACTTCTTCCACCACTTTTTGTTCCAGGAGTACAGAAATGCAGGACCTCATGGCCCTTCGTTTGATGCCTACCGGCACCTTTGATTTTCTGAAGAATGCAGTTTTCGGGTAAGATGAGAATTCTATTCTGTAACCTTCTTTTACGATGGAAGTGACCCATAGGTCTGAAATATTGCTGGCCCATATGGGGTAGAAGAACTTCAGTCTACCTCCCACCGTCCCCGAACGGGCCTGGGGACCTTCAGAAGTTCTTCCCTGAGGTTCTAGCACCCCTTCCTCTGGAAGCCTTATTGGAAGATGAGTGCAAATAGGATTTCCATGAAGAATTCCTGGAAAACTTCCTTCCTGGTTTATAGCTCCTGCTGTCCCGAAAGGACCGATCCTTGAAGCGCTTGGTCTTCCAGGAGGAGGGAAAAACTCTTCCTGCCAGCTTGAGGTAAACGCCTTTTTCCCCATCAGCAGCTTTTGAATAGCATCTTCCAGAATCTTCCCAAAAAGGAGATCCCCTCAGAACGGAAGTGCACACAGGGAAGCCTTAGAAGCATAGTCAGCACCCCACGAATGAAGCCACAAGGCCCTTCTAGAAGCCACAGACAGGGCCATGCTTTTGGCAATCAAGCGAGTGATGTCCAGGGAGGCCTCTGAACAGAATTCCGTGGCTAGACTAAAGTCCTTGAAGCTTTCCAACAGATGTTCCCTACGGACACCCTGATCAATGTCGTCCTTCAGATTAGCGAGCCACACTTTCAAGGCTCTGGAGAGAGTCGTCAGTGCCACTGCCGGATGAAGGGCGGACCCTAGGGCCAAGTAGGCTTTAATCAGGTCTCCATCCATACGCTTCTCCATAGGCTCCCTGAGATATGCCATGGAGTCAATAGGCAGTGTAGTTTTCTTGGCCATATGGATCACTGCAGCGTCAATTTTAGGAACTGAGTTCCACAGGCAGCAATCCACTGTAGAGTACGGATAAACCCTCGCAAACTTATTTTTCAGGCTTATTCCATTCCTGAAGGATCATATCCCTGATTGGCACATGCACCGGGAATGTAGGTCTGTTAGGCTTTAGGTCCTCAAAAAACCTGTCAGCCTCCTTCAATTCAGATCTTTCTTCAGTGAGACTAAGCATGTCTCTGAGAAGGGTAATAAGTCTATCAACAGACGTGGAGGCATATTCAGCTTCCTCCGCACCTTCATCTGATACCTCCCAGACATCAGGGTCCTCATCAGAGCTGGAAGACTGAGGTTCCGCTCTGCGTCTCTTACTTGGACCACTAGATCCCGTGGTAGCCATAAAGCCCTCAGCAATAGCCTGAGAAATCCAGAGCTTAAGGTCATCTTGTGGAGAGCTCCTACTGGGGGCATCAGCGACTTCCAACAAGCATTCCCTGCAAAGGTTCCTTCCATTCGGAGCAGGCGAAGAACAATTAATGCATTTATTTGACTTTTCCCGTGATTTTCTCGCTGGAGAATCCAAATGAACGCTGGGGCTGGAATGAAGCCATATATGACATATATTACAGGCTCAGTATGGCACTCTTTTAACAACACCCCCCCCCAATAAAATTAAGAAATGGCTCACCTATGTTTTCTAGAGAGGGATCTTGCAGAGGCAGAGGGAGAATCCATACTATAAAGAAGAACGAAAGGAAAATCCAAGACCTAATTCCCCAAAGGGATAAATAGGCAAACTGACAAAGCAATACTTCCAATAAGTAGTAAAAACAGCAATCCTACCTTAAAGAGCAGAACATCCACTATGCAGCCAGGTAGCAGATAGGAGTAGCTGGGCACAAACTGGACACCAATACTTACCCAGGGTAAACCAACACAAGGCTAGCAGATATAGCGCCAAGGCAGCTGTATTAGATGCTTTAAAAAAGGTCCGGGCAGCGAACAGCTGATTGCCCGGTTCGCGCATGCGCAGAGCGCTGGAACGCACGCTATGCGTTCCAAACGCTCGCGACTGGCATGCAAATTACTTCCGCTATCGCCGGAACCGTCCGCAAGCAACAAACAGTCGGCTGGAATGCATAATGCGTTCCAGCTCCCAATGCCCGGGCGCACAGGGAGCCCCAGGGAGCAGGGAAGCCTGCACAGCCCCACATTTAACCCATCAGAGGCTGGAACAGAGCCAGGGAGCAGGGAAGGCACTAAACAAGAGGCAAGAAGCAGATCCTAAAGGACAAGACCCCTAAGCATGAATTCAAATACTGCCAACAAGGTATGGGGGGGATATATAACCCCAATTAGTAGGGGCAGGCTGAAAACAGGGGGAATTTTTAAGGCTAACCAACCCCACAATTAAACAGAAAATAGTGTCTCCCTCAAACACTTACTTCCCACGCTGCAGTTCAGTACTTACACTGAACCTGACCCAGTTAGTCCTGCTCATGCAGGCTGTTTACTGGGTCCTTCAAATGAAGAGAGGCTGAACTTCATTTGGAACGAACCCACGACAAACGCAGGAAGGTGGCCATAAAACAAAATGTAAAAAGTCCTGTAGAACTTGCTAAGGACAGGAAAAAAAGACTGAGGTGTAGGGGGAGGAGGGACTCTATACCTATCAGTCTGATTAATTAATCTAATTAATTCCTGCCCTGTGACTACTAAGGGAGGAGCTACCCATAAGTGATGCTGCCATGATTAGCCAGGAATCTTATTTTTTTCACCCACGAAAAAGGCAAAATAAAAAACCTGAGTGCAAAAAAAAAAAAAAATACGACGAAAAGAAAATACCTGGTGCTAAAAAAAATAATCTATCTTCACCCAGTGAGGGCATGGTGCAGACTGAGCTGCACAAGGCGGGGAAAGGCTGCAAGTCAAAGATAGGTTTTGTTATCAATCACCTCACTGGTAGGGCATTGGACTGGGCTAACCCGATATGGGAATCTGGATCAGCTATGATCTGTACTGAGTTCCATGCTGCCTTTAGAAGGACTTTTGACATGCCTGGTAGGGTAGGTTCTCAATAGGAATCCTTTACGAGGACGTTTGTACACCCCTTACCTCCCCTACCCTATACCACTTTGCTTGCCTTACCCTCCCTCTGGTTCACCGCCAGAACCTATGCAGTTGGGTTCAACCAAGTTGCCCGAGGAGGAAAGACATTGTAGAAGGAAGGAAGGTTTGTGCCTCTATTGCGGGAAGAAGGGGCATGTAAGAGCTACGTGTCCCGACCCGCAGGGAAATGCTAGGACCTAACAAGGGGTTGGTCTTGGGTGTTACGGCACTATCCCCTCATGAAAAATCTGCCAGGCCGCTTTTTACGGTTACACTTTCTATCAATGGTGAGAACTTTTACCCCAAGCCCTTACTCGACTCAGGCGTGGATAGCAATTTTATAGACCTGTCTTTCACCGAGTCCTGCACTTTGACCTTAATTCGCAAGACCTCACCTATAACAGTAGAAGCACTTGATGGTAGACCATTAATGAAGCCCAAAGTAACCCATGAGACCCAGGAGTTACAGCTCACCGTAGGGACACTACACCATGAAAATATTATTTTTCACGTATTGTGTTCCACTTTGTGTCCGATTGTCCTAGGGTATCCTTAGTTAATTAAGCATAACCCCAAAATAGACTGGGTTAAACTGGACATAATGTCCTGGGTTTATTACTGTCTTACCCATTGTCTTATGCCGGTTTGCACTCTAAACCTGCCCTTGGCTCCTCCTCTCTCCACCTCGGTACCTCCACAATATGCAGACCTAGCCCAGGTCTTTGAGAAAAGAGAAGCCGGGAAACTTCCTCCCCATCACCCTTATGATTGTGCAACTGATCTATTGCCAGGGACTATGCCACCTAAAGACCAGGTATATCCCCTCTCTGAACATGAAAATAAGATCATGGAGGAGTATATTGAGGAGTCCCTGAAGAAAGGGTTTATCAGGAGATCCTCATCTCCGGCAGGTCCGGCAAGAAGGAGGGTGATCTTAGACCCTGCATTGACTATAGGGGTCTTAATAAGATCACGATATGCAATGTGTACCCCATTCCACTTATTAAAGAACTATTTGACCCTTTTAAAGGGTTCCAAATGGTTCATCAAACTCGATCTCAGGGGGACTTATAATTTGGTGCGAATAAGGGAGCAGGACAAGTGGAAAACCGCTTTTAACACCCGTAGTGGCCACTATGAGTACCCTTCAGCCTATGTAACTCCCCTGCTGTATTCCAAGATTTCATCAACGATGTGAACTCCTGCACAAATGTGCAGTCGTATACCTGGATGACATCTTAGTATACTCTCCTGATCTAGAAACCCACCATGAGCATGTCAGATCAGTACTTAAGAAACTGCTAGATAATCAGGCATGTGCTGGCGATGTGGCACACAACCTGGCACGTATCTCCACATGTGGTGGTCATGCCCAGTAATTGCCACTTTCTGGGAACAAATTAGAGGAGAGATCAACAAAATTACAGGCGCCGATATCCCCCTGGCACCCCTAACGATGCTTTTGCACCACACCCAAAGCCCACTGACAGCCTACAAAAAATCCCTGGAACTGCCGCTACTCAATGCCGCCAAATCCCTTATCCCGAGGATGTGGAAACAGCCAAGAGCGCCCACCTTGAGGCAATGGATGTCAGTGGTAGAGGACATATACTCAATGGAGACCCTGACGGCCGACCTCCACGGGAAATCGGAACGGTGTGCATTGACCTGGTACCCATGGACCACATACGTGGCAGATGGAACTGTAACCCCCGAGCCAATATAGCTGAAACTCACAGAACACCACGTTAACTGCCTTACCCCCTCATAAGCACAGACACGCCCTACCCATTAACCACACACAGACTACGGACAGTTTTTCACCCCCCCCAGACCACAACAGACATCAGGAAGACATAACACCCGCTAGAACAAACTACACAAACCACCGATACCTGGAGTACTCCAGGACGGACACCTTAAATACCCCCTACAGCTACTAGACCAGATACCGGTCCTCACCCTAAACGTAGAGTGCACAGCATAAGTGCAACAAACTGCGCACTGAATGCAAGAGGAGCTAGGAACCTTGAAACCTGATCATATGTTACACTACCTAATGCATGTGAAGGAAACTATTGAAATATTTATGATTTGAGAATGTTAGTATAAAGGCTACGAATGTTGTTATGCTATTCAGAAATATGATGTTACAACTGATGTTTCACCGTATCTACACATTTTTGTGACAAAATGATAAAAAGGAAAATAAAGATTGTCAAAAAAAAAAAAAGAAACTGCTAGATAATGGTCTTTTTTGCAAACTTGAGAAGTGCTTCTTTGATCAGACCTCTGTGCAGTTCTTGGGATACATTATTTCTGGAAAGGGTTTCAGCATGGATCCCGTTAAGCTAGAGGCCATTAAGTCCTGGCCCCTTCAGCATGGACTAAAGGCCATGCAAAGAAATTACTATAGAAAGTTCATAAAGAACTTCTCTTCCGTTGTGGCCCAAATAACGAAGATGACCAAGAAGGGGGTTAATCCCCGTGTTTGGAATTTAAAGGCTCTTGAAGCTTTCAATATAATTAAAAATGTGTTTATGTCAGCTCCTGTTTTGCACCACCCTGACCCGTCACTGCCTTTTATAGTAGAGGTCGATGCTTCCGAGTCAGGTGTGGGTGCAATACGGTCCCAAAGAAAGACACACAACGACCCTCTTCATCCATGTTGCTTTTTCTCTAAGAAACTGTCTGATGCAGAAAGAAATTATGATGTGGGAAACAGAGAACTGTTGGCCATTGTCCTAGCATTTAAAGAGTGGAGACTCCTACTTGAAGGTTCCAGGCACCCTATACTGATGATCACGGATCACAAGAACCTCTCTTACATAGCCAAGGCCAGACGTCTGTCTTCTCGCCGGGCCCGGTGGTCATTATTCCTACCTCGCTTCCAGTATATTATAACCTACAGACCTGGGTACCGCAACACTACTATCCAGGCAACATGAACCACTGGAGAGGGACCCCTCTCCGCCCGAATCCATAGTTCCTCCCGCTAACATCATGGCCGCTACACACTTGGTCACCTCCTCCATCTTTCTTGATAATATACAGGCATATCAAAACCAAGCTCCGCCTGAAACACCCTCAGGGTTATTATTTGTACAAGCTAGAGATAGGAGAAAAGTCATGACTTTGTTTCATAGAACCAAGACAGCGGGACATCCGGGCATTAGTAAAACATATAACAGCATAATAAGACAGTTCTGGTGGCCTTCTATTAGGAAGGATGTCAGGGAATACGTGGCAGCCTATCAAATCTGTACGCAATCTAAATCCTCCACGGGCATGCCACCAGGACTGCTTATGCCCCTTTCAATATCCAAAACGCCTTGGACACACCTGTCCATTGATTTTATAGTGGACCTTCCTCCTTCTGGAGGTCATACGGTCATTTTGATGGTGACCGACAGATTCTCCAAAATGTCTTACTCAAGAAGCTTCCAACTGCTATACAGTTGGCAGAGGTTTTCTGGCTACATGGCATACCCATCGACAGTCTCTGACAGAGGTCATCAGTTTATATCAAGATTCTGGAGGAGCTTCTGTGCTGAAATGGGTAAATCTTTGTCATTTTCCTCATCATATCACCCACAGTCTAACGGGGCTGCTGAAATGGCGAATCAGTCACTAGAACTCTACCTGCGTTGCTTCGTGAACGAGTATCAAGATGACTGGTCCCATCTCCTTCCATGGGCTGAGTTTGCCAGAAACACGGCCTCCCATGCCTCCACTAGCCTTAGTCCTTTTGTGGCTTATGGTGTACAACCTAGCGTCGTTCCCAATGTGTTCTCCAACAAGGGAATGCCCGTCTTGGACGAACACCTGGCCTCACTTCGGGAGATGTGGGATCGGGTCCACGTTGTTCTCTTGCGTGCTGCAGAATCCCAGAAGAAGTTTGCTGATTGCCATGGAGCCGCGGCTCCCATTTACTTACCGGGTGATAGAGTATGGCTGTCCACTAAAAACATACACCTTCGTGTCCATTCCATGAAGTTGGCACCTTAGTATATCGGGTCCTATAAAGTTCCGCGCAGGGTCAACCCAGTCTCCTACTACTTGGACTTGCCCCACTCCCTGCGCAACCCCAATGCCTTTCACGCATCCTTGTTGAAACATCTGTGCAACCGGTTCACAAAACGCTCATCTTGTTCGGGCCTTCCACGCTCGTTATCCTTTCGAAGCCTTTGCCTTCCCGCCCTCATGGCGGTCATCGGAGGGGGGGTTATATCAGGTCCCCTGCTCGCGGCATCCTTGTTTACCCCATCACCGCGAGCGGTGTCTTCCGGTTCCTGTCCACAGCATAAAGCTGTCCTTGCTGCCACTCCCCAACCTGACAGTGTTTCTGACGCTGCACGCTCCAAGGCAGCATCCTTATACGTGTGTCAGAACCTGTCATGTGACCCGGCACACAGTGATGACCTCACTGATCACAAGAGAGGGAAAAGACACCTTCCACGTGTTGTAATTAACACTAATTGGAAGTTAGCCAATCAGACACACCCTGTGTGTATATAAGTTCACCTCCCCCTTGCCTCAGTGCCCTTTTGTGGTCTTTCATAGCTCAATAGTGTGTCTGTATTGTGGTTTATTCTCTGGTTACTGACTTTGGCTCATTTCTCGTTTATTCTGTGATGCTTGACCTCGGCTTGTACTCTGACTACTCTATCTCTTTTGCATAGCCCAGCCATTCTAAGGACCGGTATTGCAATATCTTTGGGTCTGTGATATGTCTGCGTGTTTAGGTTATCCTGGTATTCATGACAGGAAATACTATAAATTGGGATCAATCACCTAAAAGGAGGATACAAATACAGCCACAGGCTAAGATTGCAGTACAGACGTACATTCTAAAAGTCTAAAGGTACGACAACCCCATCATAAGTCATCATATGTTGGTCCAAAAGGACATATTGTATTGATTCATAGTGGTTGCCCAAAACGTAATATGACCCCGATGCAGAGTGTATAAATTAAAATTATACTAGCGTATCCAAGAGTATGGAAATAAAAAGAAAAGTATACCTCTATAACTAAAAATGGATATTATATGCAGACCACATCATCAAATAAGTCTCAATAATAGTGACTTCTCAAAAATACTTTAGAAACGTTTCCAAATAGTATTGAATCATTTGAAAAGCTTAGGCCTATGTAAAGTATGTTAAGTATGTAATCAAAACACTCACAGGTGCACAACAACACCACGCATACCCCTGTCACTCCTCTCAGCGCCCAGAGCCAGGACAGGCCCTCCAGCCCTGATAAGTAACCAGCCCAAACAGGCACGGTCATCCAGGAAATACTTTTACCACAGCTGGGTACTTGATAAGTTTCCCACCTACGAGTGACCCACCACATGCCAACTAGGCTCGCTTAACAGGCACAAGGCTTTAGAAGAGACCTAAATTCAGATAGCCGAGAGTGGGGAAGGGGGGGATGACCAAGGAGGGAAACTCCTAATCCCAGAATGAGGTTGGATCCTCTAGACACATTAGCCATAGCGGGATTAATAGGGGTGCCCCCGTCTCCACCCAACCCTGCTGCTATGAAATATACGTCAGTTTCTCATAGCAAACATATCTTATTAATATGGAGCTCATGATTAAAACATTCAACGTATGCTTATTCCAGTACATGATTTCTGACCATCAACCAGACACTGATCTACCTGTTAACCTCACATTTATGCTTTTATTACTTCTGTACCTGTCTATACCTTGACTTAATCAAAAATAAAGATTGTCGGAAAATATGTGATAAAAATGATTTAGGGAATATAAGCACCAATATTGGAGTAATCTCTGCATTCAATAAAAAACACACAGATATTAAGGCCCTGGCTATTGTTATTTAGTATTTCACAGCAGTGCTCCCTTCCTACAAAGGTGATAGGAATATAAAAAGAATAAATTATATAGAAGTTCAATAACAATGTCTAGCGATGCTTGACAATGTGTCTGGGGTGTCATGAGGTTTTGCGGTCTCAGTTATTGAGCTGCAGTAACTGTTCACAGTGAAATTATCAGGGTCATGCTCTCTGGGACCAGTTAGTTTCTATATAAATTACACCAATTTGGTATGACTCAATCCTCATGGATATTTTTGTTTGTTTTTTTTGCTATTAATTATGTTTATTGAAACATTCTATCTGAACACATGACCCAATTATAAATATATATATATATATATATATATATATATACACACATTACATGATAGTGATCTAGTGGAGACAAATTTGACATTCGCATGTTACAAGAAAAGCAACATGAGTACACTGTATGTTAAATTTTATTACATGACAGGAGGCTTCCTATTTTGCATGACTTTCTTTACTCATGCCTCCAGCAGCACAAGTCAATCAATAAACTTTTAACCAATCATAAAAGAGTACATAAACATATATAAGGCTCTGATTGTCATATGACTTCCTCTTTCTTTGCTGCTTCCAGCCAAGGCACAGGTCAGAGTATTCTGCTCTCACTATTTGTCTATTATATGTACAATTCTTACTGTCTCTTTAATTGATGCTGGCTTACTCCCTACTGTATGTTCCCCTTTTACATGCACTTAGTTATGCCTGCTCCCTCAGCTTGTTAGTATTTCTTGTGTGGGGTTTCCCTGTCTCTGGGGCTGCACTGTACTTTGCCTCTGGTCTGTGTTGGTCCCTCGCGATTCGCGGCATTTTACCGCGATCGCGCGAGACCGGGGGGTCTGACCAGGGGCTCCAGGGGCTGGGGGGGTAACTGGGGGACACAGGGGGGTGCCGGCCAGGTTTGTATGATCGCGGTCGCGGGCCGCGATCGCGAACCGCGCGGCAAATTTGCGCGGGAACGGCGGCCATCTTGGATCTCGCGATCTCGCGAGATCCTCGGCGGCCATCTTAGCTTGCCAGTTCGTGATTCCCACGAACTGGCATAAAATCTGTACTTATGTGTAATTGTCTAATGTGTATGGTTATGTACTGCCCTTGATACTGGCTAACACTGAAGTGTTAGTTAACCCCTTACTCCCTGGATACAGGAGTTAATGCAGGCACATAAATGGAATAATGCTTAAAGGAATACTTACCTGCTTGCACCCATGGACTGCTCAGGCTGTTATTCTTAATGCCTAGATCTCACTGAGGACACTGGTGGCTGACTCAGGGCATACACTGAAGAACAGGATACATATAATTCTAAAAAAAATAAAATAAAAATAAAAAAATCTAAGTTTACACAGGGGTGCTTCTTCACGCCCACTCAAGGGCTTCTTGCAACGTACGCTTTATTATATGCGGCACCTCCATGGTACAACTGGGGTGATCCACACAATTCACTGCCTATTGGTAAAAGATCCCACAGTGGCGTAACTTCCACATGCAAAATAAAATAGCGTACTGAGGTCTTTGACACCTCCCATTACCGGGCCTCGTCCCGACCATTACCGGGCCTCGTCCCGACCATTACCGGGCCTCGTCCCGACCGTAACGACCGTGCACCCCGGTCGAGGAGAGGGTGAACCCCTCTACAGACCACTACTCAATTCCTAGTGGTACTGATTACATAGTACCTGGGTGACCCCCAGTTGTACGTGGAAGCCACTGTGTAGCTACATACGCACTGACGTATACCATATCTACCCACAGACGGGAAGATCAAACTGCTACCATGTCAGACGCTCCTCCATCATCGCCCATGGATTTCCAGGCCATGATCAATGCCGCAGTGTCGGCTTCGGTGGAAAAGGCGTTAGCCAAAATGATGGCGCAACCACAGGCGGAGGGGGCAGAGGCCACGCCTCCGACAAGAAAAGAGGATACAGAGCACACCGAGTCCAAGGCGGAGGCTGGACCGTGCAAACGGCAATGGAGAGGATCCAACACGACCCTACAGAGATGGGAGGGGAAGGTGTTGCGAAAGCGGAGCCGCCAGTCTTGGCGCCCGGATCGTTCCCCTCCACAGCCCCTTTCCTCAGGGGATGAGGAGCCGCTATCTCCGCCTTCATTAGAAGTCATGGACGAATGGAGGGCAGAGGATTCCCCCTCGGAGGAGGAGGACTGGCAGGACATGCCTCAAGAGGTCGGAGACTGCGACCATGGCCCCGAACGGGCACACTGCTCAGGCGGCAAAGGCACACGTAAAGTGCGTACGGAGGCATTTGAAGATGGGGTGTTTCTGGATGGGGCTGGCAACCCCTTGTTTGATCCACGCCAGATACGCCACCCCAGATCGTCAGAATGGAACCTGCCGGACCATCTGACTCACTTTGTACATTTTTGGCTGAGGAAGCCAATGGACAAGGAGGTGCGGGCCAAGCTCAAAGCAGAGTGCCCACGCCCTGTCCTCCCGGACAAGATAGCCCTCACCCCAGAGTTCGATGCCACAGTGGGGGTGTTTATGTCCCGCTCGGGCAGAGACCCACGGAAACGTGTCGAGAAGGGCATGAAAGCGGTCCAGGACAAAATGCTAGACATGCTAGGTCCTTTAGCGAGGATCCTATACCTCGCAGATGTGGCCCTCACCCAGGGGACGGCCCTCGAGGCACACGACATTAGAGAATGGGCACAACGAGCGATCTGCCTACTAGGGAACTCCAATGCCGCCATGTGCGCAGAACGCCGTAAAGCGGCTTTATTGAAGATAGATTCCAAACTGTTGGACCTGGGGAAGAAAGAGTTAGGCCCCCTGGCGGAGGGACTGCTCTTTGGAGAACCATTCATGGCAGAACTGAAGAAGCACGTAGGCCTGTTCACTACACTGAATAAGGCACAATCATCTATTAGACAAGTCTTTCGGAACCCACAGACAACTCGAGGTGTTTTTGGCAGGGCTGGTCGGCAGAGGGGTCGGGCCACCAGCCGTTTCTGGCCATCCGGCCCCAGTCGCCCATAAGCTACACAACAGTTCTTCCCATCTGCAAGAGCCAACTTCACAAGGGGATCCTTGCGTACAAGGGGCACTCGGAACAGAGGAAGGGGACGTTACAACTCAGGTGAGCATGAATTATCCTCCGTTATGTCCTTCAACTATAACTGCTGGCAGATTGTCCCTTTTTCCGCAGGAATGGGAACGAATATCCGCAGACGCATGGATCCTACAGACCGTGCGAGGGTATGTGATAGAATTTGCCCGTACGCCAGTTCAGATCAGGCGACCATCACCTATCCGGGCGTCAGAGAATCAGAGACGCCTCATAGACACGGAGATACGAACCCTGTTCGTCAAGGGAGCGGTGGAACTTGCCCCAGACGACCAGGGTTACTTCAGCAACATGTTCGTGGTCAAGAAAAAGACGGGAGACTACCGCCCAGTCATCAACTTACGAGAACTGAACGGATTTGTGGCTTACCGCCATTTCAAAATGGAAGGTATTCATCTTCTGAGGGATCTGCTGAACGAACGCGACTGGTTCACACGCTTGGACCTAAAAGACGCCTACCGGTGCCCATGGCTCGAGAAAGCCGAATCTTCCTGCGTTTCATCTGGAGGGGTCGACCTTGCCAATTCACATGTCTCCCATTCGGCCTCAGTTCGGCTCCATGGTGTTTTACGAAAATCCTCAAACCAGTAATGGCACATCTGAGAGAAAGAGGAATACGCTGCCTCGTGTATCTGGACGATTTGTTGATCTTTGGCGACTCCAAATCCAGAATTCAATCTCAGACGAGATTTACCATTCACTTTCTGGAATCATTGGGGTTTATAGTGAACAGAGAGAAGTCATCATTGGTTCCATCACGAGTAGTCCAGTTCCTCGGGTTCGAGATAGATTCCAACTCTTGCGTGCTACGACTCCCTGCATCCAAGATAGCGGCCATTCGGAAGGAGATCCGACGGATACTCAGGAGAGACACCATACCACTCCGACTATTAGCGAGGATAGTAGGACTACTCTCCTCATCAATACAAGCGATTTTCCCAAGCCCGCTGCACTACCGGGCAATGCAGAGACTGAAAGCCCAATATTTACGAACCGGACACACATACGATCACTGGATCCCGGTCTCCACGGAGGCTCGGACGGAACTACGGTGGTGGCTACTGCACATGGAAGCATGGAATGGCAGAGCCATTTTCGGGGCGAACCCGGACTTTGTATTGGAGTCGGACGCGAGCCTTTGGGGCTGGGGAGCTCACTGCACCCACGCATCCACGGGAGGTCCATGGTCTCAAGAGGAACAGAGTCTCCACATCAACTGCCTGGAACTGATTGCGGGATCGTTTGCGATTCGCAGTCTAGCCAAGGACATGACGAACTGTTGCATTCTTCTACGCATGGACAACGTTTCCGCGGTCCAATACATAAATCGACTAGGGGGAGCCCGATCACGGATCCTGACGGAGGCGACGAAGGACATCTATCAATTCTGTATTCCCCGCAACATCACGATCAAAGCGGAATATTTACCAGGAGCCAACAACCTCACGGCGGATTGGTTTTCTCGACATTGGCGGGACGGCAGCGACTGGAGACTGGATACTTCAGTTTTTGCAATGGTGAGGGACCTCAGGGGCCCGTTGGTCGTGGATTTGTTTGCCTCTCGGACGAACACTCAGTTAACAAGGTATTTCAGCTGGCTTCCGGACCCTCAGTGCGAGGCAGTAGACGCCTTTCTACAACAGTGGCCTCCGAGGGGAGCATACGCATTCCCACCATTTTCAATGATAGCAAGAGTGCTCCATCGCATCAGAGCAACCAAGGTGTCGTTGATTCTCATCACACCGTTGTGGAAGAGTCAAGCATGGTTTCCGGAATTATTGGCTCTCACGCGGGATCACCCATTACTTCTTCCATCGGTTCCCTTTCTGCTGACAGATCCGAAAGGGGAACCACATCCACTAGTGGTACAAGAGAGTCTGGAGCTGGTGGCCTGGAGTCTTTCAGGGGAGCCTGGTCCGTCGAGGGACTATCGCAACCAGCTAAAGACCTTCTATGGGATTCATGGGCACCGGGCACTCGACGGAGTTACCTATCAGCGTGGAATTCATGGAAACGTTGGTGTCTGGGACGGAATTGTGATCCCTTTACAGCACCTAACACCATGGTGGTAAATTTTTTGTCACACCTCTTCACGGAGGGAAAATCCTATCGTTCCATCAATGTGACGCGTTCCACAATTTCAGCGGCACACGTAACAGTAAGTGGCTCTCCAGTTGGTCAGGACCCTTTGGTATGTCGCCTAATGCGAGGCATCAAATTGTCCAGACCGCCTGAACCTAAGTATAGTCACATGTGGGACGTAGAGGTGGTCCTTAACTTCCTTCGGAATTGGCCAGACAATAAAGATTTGTCACTACGGCAGTTGTCGGCCAAACTGACATTACTTTTATGTTTGGTATCCTTTCGAAGGGTTTCGGACGTGCGAGCGTTCGATGTGGATGGGTTCTCGATCTCACCGGAAGGGGTTACCTTCACGGTGTCTCGTAGAACCAAGATGAATTCAACATCTATATCTTATCCATTTTTTCCTACGGTCCCTTGTTTATGTGTAGTTTCCGCACTTACGCGATACGTGGAGGTTACTGCAAGCATTCGAGCTTTTAGCAGAGGACAACTGTTGGTATCTTACACCAAACTTTACAAACCAGTTACCACTACTACTCTGGCTCGATGGGTTCGTTGGATCCTGTCTCTAGCAGGAGTGGAGACGTGTTTGGGGCTCACTCGGTTAGGGGCGCGGCCGCCTCAAGAGCGTTCTCGGCGGGAGCGTCTTTAGCAGATATTCTACGTTCCGCAGACTGGACACGGGAGGATACCTTTCGTTTATTTTATTTTCGTCAGAACACACACGCATCTTTCTCGCTATTACCTCAGCTTTAAAAATGCAAAATAGGAAGCCTCCTGTCATGTAATAAAATTGTAGATTATGCTAACGTAGTGTACCTATAATCTTAATTTTAATAATGACAGGAGGCGAGTATTTTCCCTCCCTCTCCTCCCATACTCTGGTTCTCTTATATGTCACATTTTGTATTGCTTCTAATTGTAACCTGCATAGTTTATCTAGAAGATATGTATGGGATGTTTGAGGTAATAGACAAGGATTTGTCGATAGTAGATTAGACTGCTAGTTATATGGAGTTAGCTTATATCTTTTGATATAAGATATGGATAGATATAGTGTCAATGATATTATATAGACATCAGTCTATTTCCAGCCTCTTACACTCGTTTCTATTTCTTTCAGTGTGATTGCCGCTTCTGGCACAGAAGAAGACAAGCCGGATAATGGATCTTACGGATCAAGTTTCAGTTCATTATGCGTTAACCTGTTGGAGTTGGATTTTATGGAAGTTGGACTTTCCAGAGAACAAGTTTGAAACACTATATCGTTAAGAACTTAAGTTAGCTACTGACGTTACGTGGACTGATAGCAATTCAAAGAAAGAGGAAGTCATGTGACAATCAGAGCCTTATATATGTTTATGTACTCTTTTATGATTGGTTAAAAGTTTATTGATTGACTTGTGCTGCTGGAGGCATGAGTAAAGAAAGTCATGCAAAATACTCGCCTCCTGTCATTATTAAAATTAAGATTATAGGTACACTACGTTAGCATAATCTACAATTACTTTGAAAAGGTCTTGATTGCAGTTACATTTAGTTTCAAGGCCACATTAATAATTTACTTATATACAGCTAACAAATGCCATACTGTTAGACACATTAACCCATTAAGGACATAGGCAATTGTCCAAGTTCTGAACCACAACAAGACCTAGAAATTGAGCTATATATCACCTATAAGAAAAAGGAGAGGATAAACAAATACAGAGAGACCATAGGGTTAAAATGAATCAGTCCCAAAGGCTTGTATGTGCATATAACTTTTACGGACCCCCCAGTGGATCAAACTGCTATTACAAACTCTAGACACGAATCCACTGCAGGATCCACCCAATAATCCCTGACTTTTTTAGATCAGGACTGGCCACAACCACAAAGGGAAAGATTAAGGGACAGGAACAGGTGGGAGAACAAGACACAGAAATCCAACTACCAACAGTTGTGAACACAGGACAATAAGATAATAAACCTTTCTAAATTCATGTTAAAACAAAGACATATATCACTTCTCCAAAAGGGCCTTTCTTTCATACCAACACCCACTAGGAATCAATTTGACTGGGCCAAAGACGTGAATCTGTTTGGCCGTAAATTGGCCCTACATGCCTTGCATGAAAAAATTAATCTAAAAAAGCTCAAAGATTTAGGCCTTTCACCAGAGGATTATGCACTTTTTAAACTACTTATGGACTTACACTCAGAACAGGGTACATTAGACTCATTGACCAACTTTAAACCCCCGAGTTGGTTTACTCCTAACTTGAAGGAATTTCCATGTATTGATCTGTTTGTACAGATTTGCACAAATGAATTAGAAAATCAGATTCCTTTACCATCTCAAACCTCTAATCTCAAAGCAGAAGAGAAACAGGCTCTACAAGAACTTAGACTAGCAACAGATGTTGTTTTCAAACCATCTGATAAAGGAGGTAACATTGTCCTCATGCAAAGAGATCAATATGTTAATATGTGTATGCAACATCTCATGGATGAAATGGCCTATCAGTTATTGAAGGATGACCCTACTAAAAAGTTCCTGGCGGAATTGCAATCTCTAGCACAAAAAGCCCTGACTGATAACGTGATTACTCAAAATGAGTTTAGGTTTATTGTCTCTCAGTCCAATATTACTATTGCCACTTTTTACTGTCTCCCCAAAATACATAAAGACCTTCAGAACCCTCCGGGTAGGCCAATTGTATCTGGTAACCACTGCCTAACTGAGAGAGCAAGCCAATTTTTGGACAAGTTGCTACAGCCCTTGGTAACAGGATTAAAATCACACATACGGGACACGAAACAGACACTCCTAGTCTTGGAACACCTCACGGTGCCCCCTTATACATCCCTGGCGAGTTTGGATGTAGTGGCATTGTACAATAACATTCCACATGATAAGGGTCTAGCAGCAGTAGCCTATTTTTAGGAAAAAGCCAAAACATTTAGTACACAGGAACAGGAGTTCATCCTGCTCCTACTACAATTTGTACTTACACATAATTATTTTACATTCAACAGGAAATATTATTTACAACTACGGGGCACTGCCATGGGCTCGTCTTGTGCACCCAGTTACGCAAATCTTTTCTTGGGATGGTGGGAAGAAACAATAGTGTTTACCAGTACCTATGCCATGTACACTTCGTCAATTTTTAAATGGTTTCATTGCATTGACGATGTGCTAATATTTTGGTTAGGCTCTTTTTCACTATTTAAGGATTGGGTAGATGCTTTGAACATCAACCAAATAAACCTTAAATTTACTCATGTCATCCATGAGAGTCACCTAGTCTTTTTGGATCTCACAATCGCTCTGTCAGAGGATGGACTAATATCCACCTCATTATATACAGGGAGTACAGAATTATTAGGCAAATTAGTATTTTGACCACATCATCCTCTTTATGCATGTTGTCTTACTCCAAGCTGTATAGGCTCGAAAGCCTACTACCAATTAAGCATATTAGGTGATGTGCATCTCTGTAATGAGAAGGGGTGTGGTCTAATGACATCAACACCCTATATCAGGTGTGCATAATTATTAGGCAACTTCCTTTCCTTTGGCAAAATGGGTCAAAAGAAGGACTTGACAGGCTCAGAAAAGTCAAAAATAGTGAGATATCTTGCAGAGGGATGCAGCACTCTTAAAATTGCAAAGCTTCTGAAGCGTGATCATCGAACAATCAAGCGTTTCATTCAAAATAGTCAACAGGGTCGCAAGAAGCGTGTGGAAAAACCAAGGCGCAAAATAACTGCCCATGAACTGAGAAAAGTCAAGCGTGCAGCTGCCACGATGCCACTTGCCACCAGTTTGGCCATATTTCAGAGCTGCAACATCACTGGAGTGCCCAAAAGCACAAGGTGTGCAATACTCAGAGACATGGCCAAGGTAAGAAAGGCTGAAAGACGACCACCACTGAACAAGACACACAAGCTGAAACGTCAAGACTGGGCCAAGAAATATCTCAAGACTGATTTTTCTAAGGTTTTATGGACTGATGAAATGAGAGTGAGTCTTGATGGGCCAGATGGATGGGCCTGTGGCTGGATTGGTAAAGGGCAGAGAGCTCCAGTCCGACTCAGACGCCAGCAAGGTGGAGGTGGAGTACTGGTTTGGGTTGGTATCATCAAAGATGAGCTTGTGGGGCCTTTTCGGGTTGAGGATGGAGTCAAGCTCAACTCCCAGTCCTACTGCCAGTTCCTGGAAGACACCTTCTTCAAGCAGTGGTACAGGAAGAAGTCTGCATCCTTCAAGAAAAACATGATTTTCATGCAGGACAATGCTCCATCACACGCGTCCAAGTACTCCACAGCGTGGCTGGCAAGAAAGGGTATAAAAGAAGAAAATCTAATGACATGGCCTCCTTGTTCACCTGATCTGAACCCCATTGAGAACCTGTGGTCCATCATCAAATGTGAGATTTACAAGGAGGGAAAACAGTACACCTCTCTGAACAGTGTCTGGGAGGCTGTGGTTGCTGCTGCACGCAATGTTGATGGTGAACAGATCAAAACACTGACAGAATCCATGGATGGCAGGCTTTTGAGTGTCCTTGCAAAGAAAGGTGGCTATATTGGTCACTGATTTGTTTTTGTTTTGTTTTTGAATGTCAGAAATGTATATTTGTGAATGTTAAGATGTTATATTGGTTTCACTGGTAATAATAAATAATTGAAATGGGTATATATTTGTTTTTTGTTAAGTTGCCTAATAATTATGCACAGTAATAGTCACCTGCACACACAGATATCCCCCTAACATAGCTAAAAATAAAAACAAACAAAAAACTACTTCCAAAAATATTCAGCTTTGATATTAATGAGTTTTTTGGGTTCATTGAGAACATGGTTGTTGTTCAATAATAAAATTAATCCTCAAAAATAAAACTTGCCTAATAATTCTGCACTCCCTATAGAAAACCTACCGCTACGAACAGTCTATTACACTGAGTTTCCATCCATTTCACATAAAGGCCAACATACCATATGGCCAATACCTTAGGGTAAAAAGAAACTGTTCCAACCCAGAAGACTTTGAAAGAGAAGCGAAAATCCTCAGACAGAGATTCAAAAGTCTAGGATATCCGAATCGTATTCTCAAAAAAGCCTACCAAAGAACAAAAACCGTAGACAGATCTGAGAGCTTACACAAACCCCCTAAGACTACTCAATCCACCATCACCAGACTCATAGGGACTTATGATAAGAATTGGAATAACACCTTACAGGTATTTAATCGCAACTGGCCACTACTCGAATATGACACATGTCTCAAGAACACCATTACCAATAAACCCTCTTTAACGTATCGAAGAGCAAAGAACCTTGCAGACCTCCTTACCCAAAGTCATTTGAAACCACCATCAACCAAACCAACCTGGCTTCAGACTAAGGGCCTTTTCAGATGTGGGCACTGTAAGGCCTGTCATTTTATTTTACCATCCAAGAAAGTACGGAATCATAAAACTGCAAAAGATATTGAGGTGAACTCCTTTATCAACTGTGGTTCCACCAATGTCATTTACATCATCACATGTGAATGTGGATTACAGTACATTGGTAAGACCTATCAACAATTACGTCGACGTGTCTTGCAACACATCAATTCAATTCTGCAAGACACGTACGTTTAAATCACAATTCCAGACCCAATGTACTCAAATTCCAAGTAATCAAAAGGTCTTTCAAAACCACAGGAAAGGGGATATTAACATAGCATTACTGAAAGCTGAATCTCGTTGGATTTATTTGTTTCAAACACTATACCCCAAAGGATTGAATGAGGAGTTCAATTTTACTCCATTCATCCATTCTTAATTAGGTCTCTGCCAGTATAGTTCCTCTAAGATTGATGTTTGAATCCAGTACTAAGTTTCATTTCCTTTTTCTTTATATATGGAACATCATACCTTTCTTAAATATCCACAGTTTACTGTGCTATTTATAATCTCATTATTATCCTCCTTACTATTATTGAGCAATGTCAAATACAATTAATCTGCACAATTTTGGTCTTATATATCCTCTTGTATATAGGACCTATCTCTTTAAGCCTGTTTTTAGTATGTATTTAAGTTGCTACTAGCAATTCCTACACAAGAACTAAAGCTTCTGTATACAGTTCTTCTACAGTCTGTACACTAATTATGCAATGATATAACTGTATCCACATCTGTTACTTTCTAACAGTAATGGATACCGTCACTTATAAGTCTGCCAGTTATGTATGCACTTCCTTACATTATATTCTACTTCAATTATTTATTCATTAACTATGATATTTCACCTTGATCTTTTACAAGATACCCATTTTTTATATTAATCATCCGTGCCGGCTTCCCCAGCGATCACGGGTTAACCGGCATCGGTATTTGACTCCGCCCCCTCGCTTGCGATTGGTCTGAATGGTGACCAATCACAGAGGAGGGCGGGCTATTTAAACGACGGCTGTCGTTCAGCTTGGTTCCCTTGGAAGAGCCTATGTGGCGAAACGTGCGTCGGGATTAGTTAGTGAGCGCGTGGATGGAGTTGTACTGGGGACGATGATGCAGCTATTATAATACTTTTATAGGATGCTCCGTGCAGACCACCCTCTCTATAGTTTGACTTCTAGATATTAGTACCTTGGTGTACCTTCAATCGAGGTTTTTTTGTTACACTTAGGCAGGTGTTTTATGCCTGAGATAACTGAGAGATAGGAGATAGTACAAGCAATACTAGTGTTTACACAGTGAGACAGATTTAGGGTTTCCTTTATTATAGACACAATTGGACTCATTTGGGTTCTATTAGAAAACCTTTTTTCCCTGTGTTATAACCTAGTTATTTCCTAGCTCTCCTCTTCTCTCTCTTTTTATTTTTTTATTTATTTATATATTGGTTTGTTACCTATCACCTATTATTTAGGTTTTGATTTTTAGAAGGAATCTAATTAAAAGTTACATTTTAAATTACTTCCCTTTGGGTTGCATTGCCTTTGGGACTGATTCATTTTAACCCTATGGTCTCTCTGTATTTGTTTATCCTCTCCTTTTTCTTATACCAGTTACTAGGGGTTACCCCCCACTTTCTATAAGCAACCCGACTTTTTACCTCTGTTCCTATCTTTTGCTTTCAGATTATATATATCACCTATAATTCACCTCGTTCATATTAAATACACCCACACTTATTATATATTATTTTGTTCAGGAGAAATAGGGCTTTCATTTCACATTAAATATTTATACATGAATCATTATTTAATATGTGCTGTAACCTACACATAAAGATACACTCACACACAACTAACTGACGAAGAGGGTAAAACCTCGCTATAACTCACCTTACCTGCACATGTTAATGTTATGACAACCAATGGTTATAAATGTTCTCATTGTTACTGTTATATATGTATAAATGCAGATATGTCAAGTTAACTATGAATACTCAATACAAACTTAACTGATATACAACTGATGCTACCATATTTCACGCCTCCATACAAGACCTTGTAGGGAGAGCACCCAGAGCTCCATGTTAATACAGTACTGTAAGCACTGAAGTACCCATGTCTGTATCAAATGTCTATAATCAAGTTTGAAGAAATGTTATAATGCAATGTCACATCGTAAAAATGTAATAAAAACAAAATTAAAAAAAGAATGATAATGCACATAATTATTCAGGAAAAATGTTATAAGTGGTTATTTACTTTCTTTTTAATTTGTTGTGGGGTTTTTTTGTATTTTTTTTAGATTTAAAATAACAGGCTCAAGAATATCACACAGTTTTAAGAAATAAGGAGGGGCAAGGGGAAGAAAAAGAAAAAGAGAAAGAGAACAAACACGGATAGAATATAAGAGAATTATAGATATGTAAAGTAACGTTTACACAAGTCACATAAAAGGGTAAGGATGACCTTAAGCACAAATCACTTTATGTAATTAAAGTAGGACAATAAGAAGGATAATCTAGGCTAGAATGATAATTCTCAAAATTATATAGGGTGGAAAAGTTCCACAAGAGGTAATTTATTTTTCTTGCCTCTCTTCCTCTCTCTCAAAGTTAAACTTTTAGTGTTCTCTGAGATTATTTATTACAACTCTCTCTCATAGAGGTAACATAGCATCAAGATTGATCCTTGAATATGATCGTGGTGGAAGGCCCGATGAGGTGGGGTAAATCATTGATCCTTCCAGACTTCCTTATAGGGTTGTTCTTTTTACATGTCACTTTATTTTTATTATTGTCTGGTCTTCACGTAAAATTTAATCAACAAGTGTTGTGTTGGATAACTGAGTCGGGAATCCCTGTGGTGGTTCTAACTTTGTCTTTTGAGGTCATGATATTAAATAGAAGGTACTTGTGCCCCAAATATAGGACACAAGTTGATATTACAAGGATACAATTTTGTATGCCTAGATATGTGTTTTTTTAAAATCAGATAACAATGTTAAATATTGTTTACATTAATGCTCAAGGGCTCAATTCACCACAAAAAAGGAGAATTTTAGTTGACCGCATGAAAAAAGAAAATGCTCACATTATATGTATCCTAGATACTCCTAGGCAACAAGCAGATGAAAAAAAAAATAAGTTTAAAGATTTTCCTCTCCATTTACTCATCTTTTAAGGAGAAAAAGAAAAGAGGAGTAGCTATTCTATTTTCAGCAAAGTTAAACTTTTCTATAAAATATCAGTGCACAGACAAAATGGGCAGATGGATTATAACGATCTGTAAAATAGACGAAAAAATTGTACACAATAAATAATATCTATGTCCCAAAGTCCTCTCAAATTCAGTACATACAAATTTTTTTTTCGAAATTAAATAAACTCAAACAAGGCTCAGTTATAGTAATGGGAGATTTTAATTGTGTAATTGACTCTAAACTAGATAAAAGGTCAGAGAAAGGTAAAAAAACCTTCCAAGAATGTCCTTAATCAAGCCAGGAGATTTCCTAACATTCTTCAAAATGTGGCTCTCTATGATTGGAGGATTTATAACCCGTCAGAAACAGATTTTACCTGTTTTAGTAAAACACACTGTGCATATTCTAGAATCGACCTAATTCTGATAGATCGTAATTTGCTGGAGAGAGTAAAATCTTCCAACATTATTTCAATTACTTGGTCGGACCATAATATAGTTAAATTACAACTGAAAACTTAATTTACTAGACATCGCCCAGATTGGAAATTAGATGATAAATTACTCATATCTAAAGTTAACAGAGACCATATCGCAAAGGCAATAGATCTTTATTGGTCATATAATGGGGATAATGAAGTTTCACCTATGATTAAATGGTGTGCCTTTAAAAGTGTCATTAGAGGTCACATAATTAGTTTAGAAGCACATGCAAAGTTAACCAGGGAAAAGTCTCTATCAGATTTATATATCGAACTTGATGAATGCAATAAACTACATCATCTCCTTTGAGAGCTTTATCAAATCAAATAAATATTCTTGAAAATAAAATCAATGACATCTTAATATTTAAAGCAAATAGAAACATGCAATTTATGAAAACTAATTATTACTATAGGGGGAACAAAGCGGACACATTACTTACCAATAAAGTCAAAGTTCAACAAAAGAATAAATTAATAAACAAAATAAGACAAGGCCAAGAAGTAATATTAGACCCTAGAAAAATTAGCCTTGTTTTTAAAGATTATTATTGTACTTTATACAAGTTGCCTGTAACATCCTCTCAAGAATCTATAAATACATATTTCTCTGATAAGGAGCTTACCTGCTTAAATAATTATTAGTTAGAGCAATTGAATGAAAGAATAACACCCCAAGAAATTGCAGAAGCTATTAGTGCAATAAAAATAAATAAGGCTCCTGGGCCGGATGGGTTTGTTGATTCTTTCTATAAAATATATAAGGAATTGCTCCTTCAGAAACTTGTGGAATGTTTTAATTCAGCTATGTTTATGGGGGAGATGCCAAAAGAGATGCTTGTAGCTCACATTGTTCCTATACTCAAACAAAATAAAAACCCAGAAGAAATAGCCAGTTATAGACAAATTTTATTGCTGAATACAGACTATAAAATGCATGTTTCGGTCTTGTCTAAAAGAATAAAACAATATCATTCCCACTCTAATTTCAAAAGATCAAGTGGACTTCGTTCTGGAGAGAACGTCGTCCAACCATATTAGGAAAAAACAATTTTTTTTGTCTGAAAATATTAGGATAGAATTTATTTGATGCAAGGGATGCATAGTTGAACAATAATTCTACATCTAGATTAATTTGTAAACATTTTCTATTTTTCACTCTCATTTTTTTTTCAAATATTTGGTAAGTGTCCTTTATCTTTTAATGTTTCACACAGGGTCTGAAATGCTAGCATGAAATAAAAAATGAATTTTTTCTCAAATACGGTAGATGTGACAAAAATAGATCTAAAAAAAAAATGGCAAATAATTGCTTATAGGTATTTGCAATGGCCTTGTACAGCCTAATAAAAATTGAAACAGAATATACAAAGAATGACTGCATTTTGTCACGGCTCAGCCCGAACCCTGCAGACACCCTTTAAGAGACCTGGCTGGGTTTGAACTCACTGCTCCAGCATCCCAGTCAGGTTCTCTGTTTGCATTTTTCTGCTTCCTGACCCCCTTGCCTGGATTAAGCAGTACTGATCCACCTGCAGCCCTTTTCTATTTAGGGTCAGCTGAACCTAATTAGCAGGCTGTGAAAGCCAGCCCTGCCTGAAACCTAGTATCTGGTCACTTCTGCTTCTCGTCTGACCCTGCCTTTGGATTTCCCCTTAATCTGTACTGTGCTTCTGGTTTGCCTCCTTCCTGTGCCATCACCTGCAACTGGGCTCCAACTCATGGTAAACTGCTACATAAGTCCCCTGTTACACTGTTTGTGCATAATGTCCACATACAGTACATAGAACTAAATCGTATAGGTTTAAAATAAAGGTATTTAAACCTGCTATAGCAATCTTTAGCAATTTCCAGAATGCTAACAATGAAATTATAGAGTTCATTCACTTCTCTTCACTCCCTGACTGTAGGAATGATATGACCCATTAAAACTTACTGTACTGTTTGAAAGCAATGATTGAGTTTACATTTTCAGCAAATATACAAGAATTATATCAGTGACTAGTGGCTTCTGGCAGAGAAATGTGATCCTTTACAGGCTGGTAATCATAACTAGAGTATAAGTGAGAGTGAGTAAGTCTTTATCTACTAAGTTTCATAATGCAAAATTCTGCACATGAAAATAAAAATGTTTATACTTATACTTTTTCAGCTATCTAACTATACTCTAATGGGTATTGAAGGGGTTAAACTGTGGACTACAAATAATTATAAACAAAGGAATTTACATGTCACCCAGGCCACTTCAATTCAATGAAAAGGTTTGGGTGCAATTGCCTTGTCCTTTTAACCCAGAAATGTGGAACATCTCAGTTTTTAAGAAAACATCAGATCCCCAATGCTCCTCAATGAGGAGCATTGGACCATCACGGAGGAGGCCATGTGTCTTCTATTATTTTGAGGGAGAGAAGTAAGCTGAAAAAAGTAACTAATTTATTTATTTTTTAGTACAAACATGGTGGGGGCACCTATAAAGGAACAGGGTCACTACAGTGTCAGGAATACAGGTTTGTATATTTAACGCTATAGTATTCCTTTTCAGATTATTTATTTAAATGAGTGTAACATGATCTGACAATGATGTTCTTTTAAAAGCCTGTTTAAGTGAGTGCATTTGTAACCTCACACCAACAACCTATCTCTAAGTAAGCAAGACTCTTCCAAAAATGTGTCACACAACAAACAGTTTCTGCAAATCTGCAGAAACTGTCCAGTTGGTAGAGCCCTTATGACATGAGGGGCGTGGCATTATTTTGTGTGGAGTATGGAAGATAAATTGAATAAATTATTATTGCTATTTAACACAAAGGACTGATCATCCTCTTGAGTTCCACACCAAATCAAAAACAAGTCATTGATGAAACACTTATATGTGACGCTTATATATTCCATTAATCAGGAATCCTACCTGCAAAAATATGGGACTCCCAGCAAGCCATATAAATATTGGTGTAGGTGGGGGCACATTGTGCTACCATAGCAGTTCCACATATCTGCAGGTAGAAGACCAAGATGAAGGAGAAGTAATTTAAAGCAAACACTTTAAGTTTACCATTGAAGTCACACTAGGTGGTTGGATTATACAGCCCTGAGAAACTCAGTTTTCTACAGATGAAAAGCATTGATGGAATCTTTGGAAAATTTGGGACATCAAAATTAAAGCTACTTGTAAATCCGGTACAGCAAGCAGTATAGAGGTAGACACTAGCGAGGACCAGCCTGACAGAGAGGCAGAGGAGTCAGATTTGAGACTGTTAAAGATGCTGAACGGTGGACTGAACACTAGCAGCGAATTCCTTGTGAATTTAATTATTTAAATCAAGACTCCAGGTATTAACAGTAAATGTAAATGTGAGTGCATTGCTTGTTAGATAAGCACTTTATTGATGAGTCTCTGCAAACAACTACTGTTCTATACTTTTTCTGCCTTTCTCCATTTTTAAGGTATTTTGCAAGAGAGTACGTTTTTCTATATTTTCAATATTCAATTCAAGTAACTCACTTTTTATTGAGAGTTATTCTCTCGGTGCCCAGATTTATTTTCTCCTAAGAAAAAGGTAGTGTTTAGTAATGTCAGCATGAAGAGACAGATTATTTGCACCAGAACCACAATATTAACCTGTAGTACTACTGCTGTTTAGATTATCCCTTTAATCCTATTAGTACTCCTGAGATCCTGGAGCTTAATTTAGCTCCACAGAACCTAGATCAACTAGTATTGCATTTTTGGTTTTGGTTTCAGTGAACAGAAACATAATAAGGAAAACATACACAAACATCCGATTTGCAAGTAAATGTCTTTTACAAAATACTTTGCATTGGTCCTCCATGCACTTCATCTTTTTATCACTTCTTTAACATTATAATGGATTATATATCAAATAAATATATATGAATAAACGTGCTAGAGCTTAACATGTGTGAACATTGCTTTTTTGGTGTGTGAACACTCATAAAGAAACATACACAACGAACCATTGATAGACAAGGAGACATATATAATATAATTATTGATATATCTATAGATAGAGATATGTAGCTATAGATAGAGCAATAGATAGATGACGAATACCTACATTGGTTCACAATCTGAACGAAAATGGCCATGATTTATGCATAAAAATAGTTATTATAACTCTAAAGTCAGATACATTAAACTGAAGAATATATTTGCCAACAGCTAAAATCCCCAAAAATTTTAACAGAAGATAAATCCAAGCATAAGGTCATCCATTTCTGAGAAAATAAAGGTTTTAAGTTTGCTCTGAAGCAGACATCAATGGGTATTCAAGGTCTCGTAACGAATATGTTATTGGTTTTGTATTCTACTGCGGACGCTAATACTGTTACAAATGAATTATGTATTAAATACACATTTTCCTTTTGTTTCCAGGCCACTCTGATACATTGTATATAGGAGACAAAGCATTGTTTACATGGCATTTCCCATATGCTATTCAAATAACACTGTATTTGAGGCTTGGCTTTAAATTAATCTCTCTATAAATGCTCATGGATACAGAAAGCAGAATCTAGTAATTCGCTAGATAATAAAAAAAAAAATAGATTTATGTTCTCTTATTCCAGCAGGTTCATGTGACTTAGATATTCCTCCTAAGAACAATGGCATGCAAAAGCTGGACCCCCAAATGGTAACTAAATTAGTTTGCATGAAGCGAAAATTATTTTTTTTCACAACTGCAAATTGACATGGACAGACAAGACATCCAACTTATTTCAAGCTTAAATATGTTTTATCAAAAGTAGCTTTAAAAGTATCCTGAACAGGTTTTTCGCCTTATCACTTGTGGTGCAAGGTAGCTCTCACACTCTGTCCATAACAAAAATTGCATTGCTAAGGACAGAGGCAATTGTACAGGTTCTCATCAAAACAAAACGTAGAATGTGGGCTATATGCTTGTTCAACCATAATTGACCTCTTTCATATTAAATGCACTCACACATATATATATATATATATATATATATATATATTTGTTCAGGAGAAATGGGGCTTTCATTTCATATCAAATATTTACCGTATTTTTCGCTCCATAAGACGCACCTCACCATAAGACGCACCTAGTTTTTAGAGGAGGAAACCCAGAAAAAAAAATATTCTGAATAAACTGTTCCATAGTGTTTCTTACCATGGGACAGTTTGTTCAGAATATTTTTTTTTCTCCCCTGTCCCATAATGATCTTTAACCCCCCTTTCCTCTGTCCCATAGTGATTGTTAACCCCTCCTACCCTGTCCCATAGTGATTGTTAACCCCTCCTACCCTGTCCCATAGTGTTCTTTAACCCCTCCTCCCCTTGTCCATTAGTGTTCTGATCCCATAGTGTCCCTCCTCCCATTGTCCCATAGTGCACTTTCCCTCCCATAGTGTCCCCCCCTGCCCTTGTCCCATAGTGTCTCCCCCTCCCCTTGTCCCATAGTGTCCCCCCCTCCCCTTGTCCCATAGTGTCCCCCCTCCCCTTGTCCCATAGTGTCTCCCCTCCCTTTCTCCCATAGTGTCCCCCTCCCCTTGTCCCATAGTGTCTCCTCCCCTCCCCTTGTCCCATAGTGTCTCCTCCCCTCCCCTTGTCCCATAGTGTCTCCTCCCCTCCCCTTGTCCCATAGTGTCTCCTCCCCTCCCCTTGTCCCATAGTGTCTCCTCCCCTCCCCTTGTCCCATAGTGTCTCCTCCCCTCCCATAGTGTCCCCCCCCCTTTCTCCCATAGTGTCTCCCCTCCCTTTCTCCCATAGTGTCTCCCCCCTCCCCTTGTCCCATAATTACTTACCTGTCTTGGAGCGTGGGCCGGCTTCACAGCGCGCTCCGCGGTCCAGGAACTAATATTTCAGGTTCCGGTTTCCGGCGGGACTGAAAGGAAGTGTGCACACTGAGTGTGCACTTCCTTTCAGTCCCGCCGGAAACCGGAACCTGAAATAGAAGTTCCTGGACCGCGGAGCGCGCTGTGAAGCCGGCCCACGCTCCAAAACAGGTAAGTAATTCTTCACATTCGCTCCATAAGACGCACAGACATTTCCCCTCACTTTTGAGGGGAAAAAAAGTGCGTCTTATGGAGCGAAAAATACGGTATATATGAAGCATTATTAAATATGAAAATAATCTAAAAATGTATGAGAAATTTAGGATTGTTGTTAATTTCCAAGATCTCCATGGCATTCTAACTGTGAATGCCATAATACTGTTAGCTTTTCATGCAGTAAAACACACATATTTAATGTTGTTATTTCCCACAAGCACAACAATGTCCCCCCATGTGCAGATTTCATGGTGTTTTTTAAAAGGTTACAGGATCAAATATGGGGCTTTGCCCATTTCAGTTATTATACATTGAAATTTGCCAGAATTGTTTGCCTAGCCTATGTTGCCTTTGAGACGTTATGGCAGCACATGAATAATAATTACCCCCATTGTGGCATACTATTTGCAAAAGAAGAAGACAACCCAGGATATTCAAAATAGATATATCAATCCATATTCCTGATATCTATCCTGAGTCCTGACACACTTGTTACTGGCATGGAGGTAACAGTCTGGGGCAAAGGTGACATTGATTAGCCCCCAAGAATTTCCAAAAAGCAGCCCCTAGAGGCGTTTTATCAAAAATTCATCTTGTGGGTGCATTTCAAATTGCAGTATAAAATAAAATAAAATCTAACGCGTTTCGTCCAGCGCAGTGGACTTCAGAGATAAAAGCAAGTTTGACAATGGTATTTATTTTATACTTTATTGGGCAATTGTGCCTAAATAAATCTTTTTTTTCCAATATTTGGTTCCTGACTGTATCCTGAGCCATTTGAGTCTGCTTACTATCCACCATCCTCCAGTGGAAGCGGTCCAGCAATATCCCTTAGTGGATTTCAAGGCGCATATTTCATTTACATCTTGTGAGTGCAACTATTATTGCAGTGTGTTATTTAATCTTACTGTACATCACTATGTGTTGTTTGTTTTCTTTTTTTAGTTTTTAGCTGCATCCCTTTTTCCTTTTTCCTACACATCAAATATATATGGACAGGAAAACCTGACCTGATAGAGTTGAAAGTCAGGTATGAGTAGTGAATAAAAATTCACTAGAAAATAAAAAATTTAAGTGAAAAAAAGAAAAAATATATATATTTATGCAAATCCACAAAAAATCTCTACTGATATAAGTAAGCCCCCATATTGGCTTAAAACATAATGTGTGAAATAAGAATTGAAAATCCTAAACATACCAGGAGATGATTTGAGGAAATGAATAGAGAAATTAATTGATAAAATAGCTACTGCTAAAACAAATAATAATATAATATACCAATTGCAGCTAAAAGAGTAATACAAATATAAAATTGCATATATAACCCTGTTAAATAAAGTCAGATCACCAATGCTGAATACAAAGTGTCCAGGAAAGGTGCTACCTCTATAAAAAATTGGGGTACATAAACTAAATGGTGAAAAATAGAATTGAAAAATATATCAAAAAGTCTGAAAAAATGGCATCAGTTGCCGCAGTTAAAGTACCGTAAAAGGTGGTGCTGCAGGACAGGGAAATAAAATGGATCGATGTCAATCCTCCCTCCGGCCGGCTGAGAGTAGTTGATGCACCGAGACAGACTGTGAGATCTTCGCGTATGTTCCATTTAATCCAAGATCTCACCGTCTGTCTCGGTGCATCAACTCATCTCAGCTCAGCCGGCCAGAGGGAGGATTGACATCGATCCATTTTATTTCCCTGTCCTGCAGCACTCTATCTCAGCTTATATGCTCATTACTTTTGGATTTATGTGAGTGATTTTAATCTTTCACGAATAAAGTAGTGTATTTTTACAGAGAGCTCTATGGCTTGTTAATTTATCTTTCAGCACACCGTGAAGATCAAAACACTTTAGATCTGTCACTGTGATCTAAAAGTGATTAGACACCACCTTTTACTGCACTTTAACTGCGGTAACTGATGCCATTTCTTCAGACTACCTGACACCCAGCTTACATTCTGTATTACAGAATATACTATACCAGCTTTGGATAAACTGCACATTTGTTGTTACTCTACAACATAGTTGCCTATCCATATAGCTGATAAATAGTTTCATAGAGACATCTCCATAACGGATTTAATTATTGGAACTTATTTGGACTATGATATCTCTGCAAATTCGAACTCTATATCTTTGAGTTATAGTTGGATGTGACATTCCAGTAACTGTCACTCTTAGTTCTATTTAAATTTATTTTTCTGCCTGCATTTTTATATATTTTTCAATTTTATTTTTCACCATTTAGTTTATGTACCCCAATTTTTTATAGGGGCAGCACTTTTCCTGGACACTTTGTATTCAGCATTGGTGATCTAACTTTATTTAATAGTGTTATATATGCAATTTTATATTTGTATTACTCTTTAAGACGCAATTGGAATATTATATTATTTGTTTTAGCAGTAGCTATTTTATCAATTAATTTCTCTATTCATTTCCTCAAATCATCTCCTGGTACGTTTAGGATTTTCAATTCTTATATTCTTGTGATATTCTCACATAATATCATACAAGACTTCCAGATCCAGAGTGGCATGGAAATACTGGCCAACCAACCAACCCTGCATTTTGGTGTTACGTCAATGAACAGAAAATTGCAATGGTGGTGGATACCCAGAAGACCCAGATATAGACAAGCACATCATAATCCTCTCAGAAGCTACTACAAGTTTATTGTAAAAGTTCCTACTTGACAAAATCGTAGAAAGAGGAGACAGGTAAATGTAAGGATTCGGTCACTGGCTACAAACCTCATAAAGAAGCTAAAATAATAGTAATACTTTTTATTGTAAGTATACATTGAAACACGAAGACTTGTGTTGATGAGACGAAAGAGAGGTGTAACAGATAAACTAGGTTCTTTAAAGGCAAAGACTAGGAAAGGTAAAATAGTCAGATATATACATAGATTTCTATTATGTTATCACTATCTATCTGGTATTACAGTCATACACTGGTCAGTCACAACATTAAAAGCACCTGCCTAATACTGGGTAGGTCCCCATTGGACTGCCAAAACAGCTCTGATGCCTTGAAGCATGGTCTCCACATGGTATCTGGCATTAGACATTAGCAGCAGATCCTTTAAATTCTGCAAGTTGTGACATGAGCCCTCCATGGATTGAAGTCAATGTTCTAGCACATTAAACAAATGCTCAATCACATTGGGATCAGGGGAATTTGGAAACCAAGGAAACACATTGGAGATGCTGTCATGTATCTCAAAACATTCCTGAATAATTTTTGCAGTGTGACAGGTTGCAATATCATGCTGAATAGGCCACTGTCATGAAGGGGTGCACATGGTCTGCATACATTTCTAATTAGGTGTTACATGTCAAAGTAACATCCACATCAGTCCCAGTGCCCAAGTTTCCTAGAGCATAAAACTGCCCTCTTTCCATTGCGCAGCCCGCTGCCATCTCTTTCCCAGGTAAACGATGCACATGCACCCCAACTCCCACCTGATCTAAAAGAAAATGTGATTCATCCGACCAGGCAACCATCTTCCATTGCTACATGGTCCAGTTCTGAAGGTGCTTTCAGCATTGGACAGGAGTCATTATGGGCACTCTGACTGGTCTGCAGCTACGCAGTCTCATACACAGCAAACTGTGTGATCTGACACTTTTCTATCATAGACAGCATTAAGTTTTCTAGTAATTTGAGCTACAGTAGCATGACCGGCCGAGATGGGCTATCCACAACACCACCACATGCATCAATGAGCTTTGGGCCCCTATTAACCTGAAGCCAGTTCACCAGTTGTGATTCCTTGCACCTTTTTTGGGTAGGTACTAACCACTACATACTGGGAACACCCTACAAGACTTGCCATTTTGCAAATGCTCTAATCTGATCATCTAGCCATCACTATCTGGCCCTTGTCAAAGTCACTCAGATTTTTCCACTTGTTATTTTTTTTCCTGCCTCATATTGTAAAAGATTATGTGACAGAAATTATTATATCATTGTTATTCTTTCACCAAACAAAAATATAGTTGTCCTAAACTGTAATTAATGCAGGAAAATTGTGTTTTGTCTAAGCCTACATTGTCTGATACATTTTATCCTTGACAAAGGTCGTATAAATGGTTTAACATTAGAGCAAAGAGAAAAACCACAATTACTGTTTATATAAAAAATGTTACAGTAGTTTCTCCACTATCAACTATATTTTATTTGATTCTTATTAAAAAATTAAATGTTTTAAAAACCGGAAACGGTTTGACCTCACTGAGGTCAAGGCAATCTAGTGTAACAATCATGACAGTGGATATAAATAGTGGAAACACAAGAAATTGCGAGTGTATCTACTTGTCCACTAAAAGTATTAGTAAACAAAATGTTGGCATGGTTGCAACACAATTGATGTTTAACCCCTTAAGGATGGCGGGCGTTCTATGCTGTCCTTTTTGGGGCAGTCCTAAATGCCGGTGGGCGGCACAGAACGTAGTTACCGGGTCCCCGCCTTTCCACCGACGGCAGAAGGCGATCCTGGGGTCTGCCCGACCCAGCCCCCCCTCTGCCCAACCCAGCCCCCCCCCGGCCATGTGATTGCAGGGTCCTTGCAATCACATGGCCGGAATAGCCAGCTTATGTAGTGCCTGTCGGGGGACTGCCTGAGCTCTCAGGCAGTCTTCCTAATGTCTGCAAAAAAGTTGATAAAGTTGATAAAAGTTAATAAAAAGTTTAATAAAGTAAATAAAAGTACTTGGAACATATATATATATTTATATATATGATCTAAGTACTTTTAAAAGCACATACACATACATAAACCATTAATATATATTAATATTAAAATACACATAGAATTACATTAATTATATATATATATGAAAAAAATGAAAAAATTTAATAAAAATAAATTTAAAAAAATTATATACCAGTTTGTTCTATAACCATAATTTGTTCTAACTGTATTTTGAGATTAATATACATATATATTAAATTCAAAATACATTTAGAATGACATTATAAGTACATATATATATTTATATATCTATCTATATATATATAGCTATATATGAATACAAATGTTTTAAAAAAATTATATATTTACAAATATATACATATATATTTAAATTCTACAAATATATTTATATAATATTTTTACATAATCAAGTCATTTTATTAATTACAATTTGAGGGACCTGCCTGACAACCCAGGCTGAAAGTCCAGAGAATTTGGCTCGCAAGCCCTATATTTAACCCTGTAACTTTCTAGGACACCATAAAACCTGTACATGAGGGGTACTGTTTTACTCAGGAGACTTCGCTGAACACAAATATTAGTGTTTTTTTAAAAAACAGTAAAACATATCACAACAATGATATCGTCAGTAAAAATGCACACAAACGGTACTTACACTGACGATATAGTTGTGATACGTTTTACTATTTTGAAACACATATTTGTGTTTGGTGAAGTCTCCCAAGTAGAACAGTACCCCCAATGTACAGGTTTTATGGTGTTTTCAAAAGTTACTAAGTCAAATATAAGGCATGATTTTCCTTTTTTCACTTTGAAATTTGCCTGATTAGTTATGTTGCTTTTGAGACTGTATGGTAGCCCAGGAATGAAAATTACCCCTGTGATTTGCAATAGAAGACAACCCAAGGTATTGCAAATGGGGTATCTTCAGTCTTTTTTAGTAGCCACTTAGTCACAAACACAGGCCAAAATTTGCTTTTAAATTAGTTTTTTGCATGTTTCACACACAAATTTTAACACTAACTTTGTCCAGTGTTTGTGACCAAGTGGCTATTAAAAAAGACTTGACATAACACATTTGCAATACCTTGGTATGTCTACTATTGCAAATGGTATGCCATCATGAGGGTAATTCTCATTTCTGGGCTACCATACAGTCTCAAAGGCAACGTAATCCATCTGGCGAATTTCAATGTGAAAAAAAATGAAAAATGTAACATGGTATATTTGACCCTGTAACTTCCCAAAACACCATAAACCCCGTACATAGGGGGTACTGTTTTACACGTGAGACATCGCTGCATACAAATATGTGTATTTTATTGCAGTAAAAGCAAACAGTATTATGACATTCACGGTTAAAATGTCACGTAGAACATTAGAACTAAAAAACGTTTTAAAAATTCTTATTTTCTCCCATTTTTTTATATTTTATTCATCTTAAATTATGTTTCATACCTAAATATTTGATGTTTAATGAAAACCCTGTTTCCCCTAAAATATATATATATATATATATATATATATATATGTATAAGTTTGGGTGCACATAATATGAAAGAGGTGAATTATGCCTGAACAGACATATAGCGCAAATTCAAGGTTTTGTTTATGTTGTTCTGATCACAACGTGTACATTTGGCTCAGTCCTTAACGGGTTAAGGGGTTAACAATCATGAAAAGTTTGTTTGTTTTTTCCAATTAAGATCAAGGTAAATTTGTTTCCTACATTTCTTTTTTTGTCTGTTTCAAAAATTTTTTATACCTTTTTAATTCATATAATTATGTTAATTCCTTGATAATTAGCCACCCTATGAGTTACGGTTTTCTTAAGACCTATGGTACCCCTAGTAATTAAATCCAGGGTTAGGCAATGATTTATTCAAAAGCATTTCCAGACAAAGTTAAAATAGCACTTTATCTATCTTCAGTGAGTCACAGCAGTCTTAGCAATTAGATAAGTGTGCCTTGGCAGGTACTAGCACCCGCCAGGCGGAACTATACTAAATGACTGATTAAATGCAACAGCCAAAGAGATTCAGTGAGCCAACTGCTGTACTTATGCTACCCAAAAGCTGTAAATCCCCCTGCAGTTAGATGTGTACAAAAATGAATTCGGTCTTTATAAATAAAAGGAGAGAAATAACTACAAAAATTTTGGATTCAGCAGCAAAGTAATTGCACAAGTGAAAATAACTAAAACGTATCAAACAAATATAAATGCATTGTTTGCAAGCATATGGCAATTGTATTTCACAGAAATACATTTTATCAGAGTCACTAGGCTATAAAGTAAAATGTAATAGCATATATAATCTAATGAAGTATGCAGACATATTCTTATTGCACATGCTGTGAGGCTAAACAAGGAACATTTTAGTCAGCAAAACAACTTTAGCTTAAAGGGACACTATAGTCACCAGAATAACTACAGCTTATTGAATTTGTTCTGGTGTAGAATCATTACCTTCAGGCTTTTTGCTGTAAGCACTGTCTTTTCAGAGAAAATGCAGTGTTTACATTACAGCCTAGTGATAACTTCACTGGCCACTCCTCAGATAGCTGTTAGAGATCATTTCTGGGTCATGACTGCCTAAAATGCATCCAAACATTCAGTATCTCCTCCATAGGCGTGTACAGCCTACACACCACGTGTGTATGTGTATATATATATTTATATATATACACATACACACACACACATATACTGTTGTGTGTGTGTGTGTGTGTGTGTGAGGGTGCTGTGAGTGTGTGAAGGCGCTGTGTGTGTGTAAGGGCACTGTGTGTGTGAAGGCGCTGTGTGTGTGTGAGGGCGCTGTGTGTGTGTAAGGACGCTGTGTGTGTAAGGACGCTGTGTGTGTAAGGTCGCTGTGAGTGTGTGTATGTGTGTGTAAGGGTGCTGTTAGTGTGTGTGTGTGTATGTATGGGTGCTGTGAGTGTAAGGGTGCTGTTAGTGTGTGTGTGTGTGAGGGTGCTCTCGCTCCGACCTCGCGAGAGGAACCCGGCGGAGCTGCCTGCAAGAGCTCCCCGGGTCCTCTCCTGCCTCCCTCACTGCCTGTGGGCCGGTGAGAGGAGGCTTAGAGCAAACCTGGCACACCCCGTGCGCACGCCTATGCTTTCCTCCCACTGCATGCAGACACTGAACTTTCCTCATAGAGATTCATTAATTCAATTCATCTCTGTGAGGAGATGCTGATTGGCCAGGGCTGTGTTTGAATCATGATTGTTCTGCTCCTGATCTGCCTCTTTGTCAGTGTCAGCCCATCCTAAGGGGAAGCATTGTGATTGGATCAGGCTACCACTTCTGATGATGTCAGCAGACTGCTTGTTTTTTTGGGGGGGGTTTTAGGCAAAGAGCATGCAGATCTACAGCTTCTGGTTTAAGATGTTGCTATATTTATGGAGGCATTAGGGGCCCAGGGGGGCTAGATGTTGGTTTTAACACTATAGGGTCAGGAATACATGTTTGTGTTCCTGACTCTATAGTGATCCTTTAATGAAGCAGTTTTGTTGTATAGATCATGCCCCTGCAGTCTCACTGCTTAATTATCTGCCATTAAAGGGTAACTCCACTGCCCAAATACAAAATAAATAAAAATCACTGTTTAGTAGATATACCCCAAATGAAAACTCGCTTGCATTTAATTATGCATTTTGTCATTGGGAATATATTTAAAAACAGCTTGCAAAAGCTGCAGATCTCTTGTTTGCTGCCTTTGCAAGCTCTCGCCTTCTAACCCTGCCCAGACTTTCTGTGGCTGTCTAATCACAGACTTCCCAATACAACTCAGGGAGAGGTCTTTGTAAGTCAGGTGCTCTCAGGGCCATATCTAGGGGTTAGCAAAGACGGCCCCAGCCAGAGGCATAGGCGTATTGGGGGGTGGGGGGGTAAATGTGAGGGGGGGTGCAAAAATGAGTTGTTAGAATGACAGATGATTTTTGTTCCCCACTCGGGATGTGTTCCCTTTGCCCATAAGGGAACCACATGCACAGCACACTAGCAGGAGGGCATTTCCTCCTCTGCCATGAAAGGTAAAACAGCAGGGAGGGGGGCCATGTATATGTATGTGTACAGGGATGGTGCTACTTTCACCTAGGGCACCAGCTCTTTGAGGGAAGATGCTGAGTGTCTATTGTGCCCCTAATCCTACTTAGTAAGGTGTGGGGGGGAGGCTTGGATAAAAGGGTTAAAGAGATATGTGGGGCGAGAGATATGGATAGAAGTGATAGGCACTAATGGATGGAAAGGGGGAGAGAGATATGGGGAAGAGATATGGAAGGAAGGGGGAAGGAGACATGGAAGAGAAAGATACGGAAGGGGTAGTGATAGATTAATGGAAAGGTGTAGGGAGACATTGGGAAGAGATATGGATGGAATGGGGGAGGGAGACATGGGGGAGACAGATGGATCAAAGGGCAAAGGGAGACATATGGATGGTAGGGAGGGAGATATGGATTAAGGGGGTAGAAGACATGTGGATGAAAGGGGTAAGAGAGACATGATGGAGAGATATGGATGGAATGGAGTGTGAGACATGGAAGGGAGGGGAACAGAGACATGGAAGGGAGGGAAGAAGAGACATGGATAGAAGGCAAAGAGACAAGGAAGGGGGAAGAGAGAGAGATGGAAGGGATGAGAACAGAATCATTGATGGAAAGAGAGTAGTAGCGTGTGGATAGAAAAAAAAGATAGCATACTCCCCAGATAAAACAGTGGGGTGCTTTCTGGTGTATGTGAAGTTATGGCGCACCAAATGGAACTGGAACCGAGGGAGAAACTTAACTATCTACATATGTACATAAGTAGATAAATCTTTTTGCTGAACTGATCCTGAAACTGAAACAAAAGTGATTTAGCTCTTAAATGAAAGCCACGGACGATGGCTGAAACGTTGATTCTAACAAAAACTTTTATACAAGAAAAAGACCGTGAGTGCCAGCCTTCATTTACTATTTTCTATGATATTTGACTTTGGCTGGAATGCACCCGGCATTTGAATAACTTGAAAGAGTGTGTGCAGGGATAAAAAGGTACATTGCATATGTACATAAGTAGCTATAATGTTGCAACAACATGATTAATCTCTGAAATAGCAGCAGCAAAGTATAGTATCCTTTTGAATAGCGAATCCAGCAAACTTGTCAGCCTAGATGTATGCTGCTTTCTAGTGGAAAGGCAGAACAGGAAGAACGTATTTAGGATCCCTATCTCCCTTGCAAGTAAAGTTCCATATAAAAAAAGAAGCGTGTTAGGCTTAATTAGATCACAGGCTTTCAACTTCAATCACACAACATCATAAGGAGCTATAATATTGCAAAGAAAAAACTAATCTTAATAACAGCAATAAAGTATAGTATCCTTTTAAACAGGGAGTTCTGCAAAACTGTCACTGAGCCTAGATTTATGCTGCACATAGCACAATTTCTAATGAAAAGACAGAACAGGAAGAAAGTATATAGAATCCCTATATTCCTTGTAATCTTGCTAGACAGGAAAGATAATGTGCAGAGAAAAAATAAATATATATATAAGGTGCTCAAGTGCATCGTGTGCAAAGTGTGTGAGGCAAACGCCTGACGCGTGTTTCGGTGGAGATCACATACACTTTTGTCGGGGGAAAATACCAAATGAGAGTGACCTCCTATAAAATGGCTGAATGGACAGAAACAAAAGTGATTTAGCTCTTAAATGGCAGAGAATGTATTCGTGAAACTGCAGGGGCATGATCTATACAACATGATTGCTTAATTAAGCTGAAGTTGTTTGGTGACTATAATGTCTCTTAAACTCCAGTGCTAGGTGGGGAAAGCAGACAATGAACTAACCAGTGGTTTATCTATTCTAACAAACCTATTAAACCTATTTGCAAAATAAATAAGAATTGTACAAAGTTATGGCAACAAAAGAACAATTTATTTTCATTGCATGCTGTTACAGCCAGTACTGAATGCTACTGCATTAAGAGAACATTGTAGGCATCATAACTAAATCAACTGATTGAATAAGTTATGGTGCCTGGAAATTATAAGACCCTGTATCATTATTAAATAGTTTACTCACTGTTTAGTACAAGTGCTTACTCCCCAGGAGTAAGCACTAATTAACTCAATTAACTAATGGATATTTTGTTTTCTTATTATAATGGATATATTTGCCATTGTTTAAAAGTTACAGCTTTTTTTCTTTTTCTTTTTTTTTTTTACTATAATGAATTTCATAATTGTAATACAATATATTAATTTTACAACATGACAGGAGGCTTCATATATTGCATTAACTTTCTTTACTAACTCCATAGCAGCAAAGAAAAAACAGTTGAAATAAGTCACAGTCAGAGTATATATAAGGAAAAGCACATCCCGATCACTTCCTCTTTGCTGCTCCATCACAAGTCAGGTCAGAGTACTGATTCTTTAATTGTGTTTTAATTGTGTATTTAGAATTGTGCTACATTATAGGGTTCAGTTTCTCCTTTCCTGTGGGGGTGGCAGGGGATCCTTTATTTAACCTCTGCAGTGGGGCTGTTATCTGTTGGGGGTTCTGTCCCCTCTCTCCACAGGCTCTCTCTTCTCTGAGACAGCCTTTTCTTCCCCCTTTCCCCCTCTCTCCCTGGTGGCTATGTTCGCCACTTTCACTAGCTTTCCCACGCTGTTCGCACCGGGCATTCACTTGTTTTGTGCATTTCAGCACGAACGGGCCGCCCGCAAGGTTCACCGTTTGTGCCTATTCTGCACGAACGTTCGGGTATTTGCACGACCCACTGTTTGTGGATCTCCGTTCGCAGAGTTCCAATCAGTGTTGGTATTCAGCAGTTCATTCGTCACGAATGGTCCATTCGCCACAATTCTGACGAAAACGTCCACTCATTCCCTGACGTTCACCTGTTTCCCGCGAACGCCTTTTGCAGGCTTTTTCTGTGCCAGTTAGCCCGGGTCTCGCGTGATCTGCGGCGGCCAATTTTGTTGGTGTGTTTTATGGTGGATGTTAACTCTCATCAAGAAGAGGCTCTCAGCTTTGGAAGTTTGCATCTTACAATCCAGCGGTGATTTTCTGCATATTATCACAGGGACCTGTTCAGGTTGGTGTACTAACCGTTAGGGAGTGGGAATGCCAGTCAGGTATACCCTAGTAATCTGGCAAGGGGTGATTCCCAGAGCGCTGCTTAATGGAATCTGTTGAAGCAATTCCGATCTCCAGGGTCATCCCCAGTGATTATAAGAGTCTGCTTTATCACACCATTAGGCTGTGCATAACCTACGGCCTTTTCAAGTCCCTCCCAACCAGTCCTCTACGTCTCTTACCTGTGCCTGTTAGGATTTCAAATAACATGGAAGACACACAGAATCCCATAGACCTTCAGGCCATGATCAACACGGCGGTGACCACATCCCTGGAAAAGGCTATGGCAAAAGTGCTCCCATTGGAAGGGTGAGGATTCCAGGAAAGTCACTAACAAGGGTAAGGCGCCCCTCAAACACAGTAAGCGCCCTATGCCCACGGCCCCCACATTTACCCAGGAGATTTCCTCGGATGAGGACAAGGATATGCCCCACTCCCTATCTATCTTGGACAGTGGCAGGTAGAGGTCTCAGACTCAGACGACGGCGATTGGGGCTCCAACGCCTATGTCAGGGAGACCTTTCTGGGTGAGCCCCCGAATAAGGGGGCTGCGGAGACGTCTACTACGCAGGACAAGGAGGTCTTTCTAGGTGCCACGGGTCAGAGGATGTTCAACACTAGAAATATAAGACACCCCCGCTCCGAGGAATGGGCTCCGCCAGAACACCTCCTCGAGTTCATGCACTTCTGGATCCACAAACCCCTGGACAAACACGTCCACAAATGGATGAGGGTGGAATGCCCCAGACCATTCCTGCAGGATAAGGTGGTGTTCACGCCGGAATCTGACCAACTCATACTGGCCTTTATAGAACGAGGTGTTCATGACCCACGCAGAAGGGTTGAGAGAAACTTCAAAGGGGCACAAGACAAGCTCCAGGATGCAATGGGGCCATGACATCAAAAAAAAAAAATTGACCCGAAGGAGTTTCTGCTTTCTCGGGAAACACTAATACGGCCCTCTCGACAGAGCGGCGTTGTGCAGCACTCTTCCGCATCGACCCCAAACTGGCGGATCTTGGGGTAAAGGAATTAGGCCCACACGTACAAGGGAAACGTTTTGGAGAGGCCTTCATGAAAGAGTGGAACAAACGTCGCAGATGTGCCTGCACAAGATTTCCCACAGGTTAGAGACCAACACTTACCAATGCCTTTGTTAACAATGACTGCCGGCCGTGTTTCTCTTTTTTTCCAGAATTGGGCAAAACCGTCCACAGATGCTTGGGTATTACAGACGGTCAAAGGTTACCACATCGAACTACAGACATTACCCATACAGAAGCAACCCCCTTGTCATCTATGCTTCTCCATCACGGACGCTCATCTCATAGAATTGGAGCTCCGCGACTTACTCACAAAAGGCGCAATCCAACCCCCACTTGGACGAGGGGGCTTCTTCAGCAACATGTTTCTCATCCGCAAGAAAATCAGAGACTTCATGCCGGTGATAAATTTAAGGGAATTGAACATTCATGTTACATACCGTCACTACAAGATGAAAGGCATACACATACTACGAGACCTCCTACAAGAAGGATACTGGTTTATGCGTCTAGCCCTCCAAAGGCGCATATCTGTCTATTTTAATTCACGAAGACAGTCGTCCTTTCCTTCGGTTCTCATCGCACGGCTTCCCATGGCAGTTCACTTGCCTCCCTTTCGGGCTCAGCTCTGCGCCATGTTGTTTCACAAAAATGCTGAAACCCATGGTAGCCCACCTCAGAACTCGAGGGATCAGATGCATCATTTACCTTGACGACATACTCCTGTTCTGCAGAACAAGCGACCTGGCATCACAACATACCAACTATACGGTACAATTATTGGAATCTCTGGGATTCATTGTCAACAGGGCCAAGTCCGCACTGACTCCCACTCGAACAATTCAATTCCTGGGCTTCGAGATAGACTACAGGTCCTGCACACTCCACCTTCCGTCTTCCAAAGTGATGGCCATCAGGAAAGAGATCCGCAGGGTCTTCAAGCTCGATTCCATCCCGCTCCGACAACTGGCTCAAATTGTTGGCCTACTCTCTTCCTCAATCCAAGCTATATTTCCAGGCCGCCTGCACTATCATGCCATGCAACGGCTAAAGACCCGCTTCCTTGACGGAACCCCACATACAACCAGCTGGTCCCGCTGACAGATGAGGTGCTCAACATGGTGGCTCAACTTCATGCAAGCATGGAATGGTAGAGCCATCTTTGGCAAGTACCCGGCTTTCATACGGGAATCAGACGCAAGCCAATGGGGATGGGGTGCCACAGATGGCGATGCATCCACGGGAGGAACATGGACAACCCAGGAGCTCACGATGCAAATCAACTACCTGAAGTTGTTGGCCGGATCATTCGCTATCCGCAGTCTAGAAAAAGGACAATCCAATTGTTGTATTCTTCTTCAGATGGACAAGTCTCTGCAGTACGATACAACAATCATTTCGGAGGGACTCGCTCCCAGACAAAGGAAATTTTCGACTATTGCCTCCCACGCAACATCACGATCAGGGCCGAACATCTACCTGAGGAGTTGAACTTTATCGCAGATTGGTATTCCCGACATTGGAGAGATGCCAGCGATTGGCAATTGAATCTGCAGATATTAGCTTGCCTGAACTATTGGATCTGTTTGCCTCGTGCAACAATCATTAACTAACGAGGTTTTACAGCTGGCTTCCAGACCCAGATTGCACGACGGTGGATGCCTTCACCCAACACTGGCCGACACAAGGGGCTTATGCCTTTCCTCCATTCGCAATGATTGCGAGAGTACTCCACCACATACGAGACGGGAAGTGACGATAAGCCTTCTGACGCCACTATGGCCAAGCCAACCCTCATTTCCAGACCTCCTCGAAATGTGTTGTGAGGATCCAATTCTCCTGTCAGACGACTCAACCCTACTCCAGGACCCAGTGGGGAACTCACACCCTATGCTTCTGGACAGTTCAGTGGCCTGGACTCTTTCAGGGGAGCATGGTGTACCAACGACTTATTGTCAACGACTAAAGACCTATTGTAGGACTCCTGTCTGGCGATCTTGGACCAGTTGGTGCGTGGGACAGAACCTTGATCCCTTTACAGCTGCTGTTTCCGAGATCATGAACTTCCTCTCTTCAATCTTCGAGGAAGGTAAGTCATATAGCGCCATCAATGTCATCAGGTCCGCTATATCGGCAGCCCATGTACCGTCCCAGGGGAGAGCAGTTGGTCAAGACCAGGGCCGGACTGGGGATACAAAGCAGCCCTGGAAAAAAAAAATTGTGCCAGCCCCATAAGTCACTGCGCCATATATTGTCGCGTGTAATATGTAAGGCTATGTCTTGCCAGGACAGATGATTGAGTAATATATATATATATATATATATATATATATATATATATATATATTACTTTTTCTAATATAAAATATTGGTCCTTTCAGGGTAAAACGTTTAATTATACAGTAAGCATACGCACATGCAGACACAGGCAATTTCACACACAAGCTCATTGATACACAGCCTCATAGACAAACAATCTTACTGATATACATCAGCTCATTGACATAAAAACACAAGCTCACTCACTAGCAGGCACACGCATGCAAGCAAGCTCACTCGCTAGCAGACGCACACACAGCTTAATGTGGTGGTACTGGTGTCTATAGCATGTCGCTACAGGCTTTTCAACGTAAACACTGACTTTTCAGAGAAAAGGCAGTGTTTACATTGCTTCAAAGTGACATTGCTAGTGACAGTCACTCAGACGGTCACTAGAGGTGCTTCCTGTGTTGACGTCATATTCCGGCGCCGGTCTCATTCAGCTGCGTGCTGGGGAGCAGAGCCAGCGCAGCTCGCGCAGCTGCCTCAGCGGCCGCCAGGACAAGTCCGCCAGCGGCCGCAAAAAGACCTCCCCAGCGGCCAGGGGAGGGCTGGCAGCCTTAGGCCTGGGGGGCAAAACCAGTCAAGTAGACTGGTGCACCTGCCCAGGATCAGAGCCGGTGCAAGGATTTTTGCCGCCGGATTTTTGCCATATGAACTAACGCCAGTGCTGCACACAGTGTGTGTTTACATTAAAAAGCCTGCAGGGACCAGCTATAGACACCAGAACCACTTCATTAAGCTATAGTGTCCCTTTAATGTGAGGTAAATTATAGATTAGTGTCACTAATAATATACTAGATTGCCTACTTACAAGCAGATGAGGATGATGATGGGTTGCAGTTTGGCTCCACTGGTCTGGTGTAGAACAGGATCTCTGGGGGCTGTTTGCAACTGTGGTCACAAAATTCAATGTTCTGGGAGAATTGGAAGCAGCTCAATTTTTTGGGGGCCCCTTACACAGCTCAAGGTCTGGGCCCCAGGGCCTGACGGTGAGTATGCCCATAAGGCCCACTCATAAGTTCCACCCACCCATGAGTTCGCTCACAGGGAGTGGAGTGTGTAGGGGATGTGTTATGTGTTATTGTAGAAGATCTGATATGTGTGCTTATGGTATGTAGTGTTTAGGGTTACCAGTTTGTGCAGGTGATGCAGTGTGTTTGTGTGTAGTGGAAGCAGTGTGTATTTGTGTATAAGGGATGTATTATGTGTTTCTGGTTGTGTGTAAGGGATGCTTGTGTGAATCTGTGTTTGTATGCATAAGGGATGCAAGGTGTGTGTCTGTATGTGTGTGCATGAGATGCATTGTGTTTCTGTGTGTATGTAAGAAAAGAAGTGTGTGTGTTTGCATGCGTGTGTACGGGTTTGCATTGTCTGTTTCTGTGTATGTGTGCAAAGGATGCATTGTCTTTGAGTGTAAGGGTTGCATTGTGTGTGTGTGTGTAATGGATGCATTGTGTGTTTCTCTGTGTGTAAGGGAAGCATGTTGTGTTTCTGTGTATGTATAGGGATGCATTGTGTGTGTGTGCGCGCGTAGTGTGAAAGAGCTCCCTGTCTTGGCCCCTGTCCTATAGAGCTGCCCCTTCTTCTTATTCCCCCCCTCCCCTCTTCTTATTCCCTCCC
>OW240922.1:54569855-54701932 GCA_933207985.1 Pelobates cultripes
CTCTTTTTATCCCCCCTCCCCTCTTCTTACCCCCCTCTTCTTACGCCCCTCCCCTGTTCTTACCCCCTCCCCTGTAGCGTGGCCGAGCTGCACTCCGGTCCGCGGTGGCCGGCCGGAGTGATAGGAAGGTGCACACTGAGTGTGCACTTCCTGTCAGTCCGGCCGGTTACAGGAAACAGAAACTCCTGTTCCGCGCGGGGTTTCTGTTTCCTGTCACCGGCCGGACTGACAGGAAGTGCACACTCAGTGTGCACCTTCCTATCACTCCGGCCGGCCACCGTGGACCGGAGTGCAGCTCGGCCACACTACAGGGGAGAAGCTGCAGCCGCCTGACCGCTCTTCACAGAGCACTCAGGCGGCTGCAGTATTTAAAGGGCCGGCCCCAGGTGCCGACGGCCCACCGGGAAATTTCCCGGTATCCCGGTGGGCCAGTCCGGCCCTGGTCAAGACCCCCTGATCTGTCGACTATTACGAGGCCTCCAACTCCCAAGTATCAACATCTATGGGATGTGGACGTGGTACTCAGATTCCTGAGAAGATGGCCACCAAACTGACTTTTATCTTTATGACAACTGACAGCCAAATTTACCTTCCTATTGTGCCTTGTCTCATTTCATTGAGTCTTGGACATACGGGTGTTCGATACGGACGCTTTTACTATCAGCCCTGAAGGGGTCACATTCCACATTTCACGATGGACTAAGTCAGATTCGGCGTCGGTCTTCTAATCACTCTTCCCCTCGGACCCTCAACTATGTGTGGTTGCGGCTTTGCGGGCATATGTGATGGCAAAAGAGAAATTATGCTAGTCAACATATCGGCAACTACTGGTGTTAAATTTTAGCCCTCATGGTCCGATTTTCGGTCACCACACAGATGGATAAGATGGCTCCTCACTCTAGCCGGAATAGATCAGTCTTTTGGTGCACAATCCGTGCGAGGAGCAGTGGCATCATCAGCGTTTATGGCAGGCGCGTCTCTGTCGGCTATCTTCCAAGCGGTGGACTGGTCTTGCGAATCTATGTTTCGGACATTCTACTTCGGTCTGTCGTCTAATGCCTCATTTTCTCTTCGGCCTAAGCGTTGAAATTGCAAATTATGAAGCCTCCTGTTGTGTTGTAAAATTAAAGATTATGCTAACGCAGTGTACTAATAATCTTAATTTTAATAATGACAGGAGGCAAGTATTTCCCCCCCTTTTTTTATTGATGTGGAAGAATTCTAGTTGGATTATGCCTAGTTACTGGTATGAGAATTATTATGGGTTGCGCATTGTTATTGCAAATGTGGAATGGACTATTTTATGATAACACCGTATGTTTAGATCACTTGGTTACTAATAGTGGCTTAAATATGTACATAGTTATATATTCATACAGTCGGTATAATATCACTGAAACTAGTCTCTTTTCTTTCGGCTTCACAAGTCATCTATATCGATGGGAGTAATCCATTTCCCTTACCGTTTCAAGTTGGATCTCACAAGTTAATCGTTAGTTATGGACTTATGATGTCGTATTTGAAAAGAGGAAGTGATCTGGCTGTACTTTCACTTGTATATACTCTGACTGTGTTCTTTATTTCAACTGGTTTTTCTTTGCTGCTATGGAGTTAGTAAAGAAAGTTAATGCAAAATACTCGCCTCCTGTCATTATTAAAATTAAAGGATCACTATAGGGTTAGGAACACAAACATGTATTCCTGACCCTATAGTGTTAACACCACCATCTAGCCCCCCTGGGCCCCTCATGCCTCCATAAATATAGCAAAATCTTACTGTATTCAAGCCTGAAGCTGTAACTTTGCATGCTGTTAGACTAAGAAAAACAAGCTGTCTGCTGATATCAGCAGAAGTGGTAGCCTGATCTAATCACAATGCTTCCCCATAGGATTGGCGGAGACTGACAAAGAGGCAGATCAGGGGCAGAGCCAGCATGATTCAAACACGGCCCTGGCCAATCATAGAGATGAATTGAATCAATGAGGAAAGTTCAGTGTCTGCATGCAGAGGGAGGAGGTACTGAATGTTTAGATGCATTTTAGGCAGCCATAACCCAGGAAGGATCTCTAACAGCCATCTAAGGAGTGGCCAGTGAAGTTATCACTGGGCTGTAATGTAAACACTGCATTTTATCTGAAAAGACAGCGTTTACAGCAAAAAGCCTGAAGGCAATGATTCTACTCACCAGAACAAATTCAATAAGCTGTAGTTGTTCTAGAGACTACAGTGTCCCTTTAAGATTATTAGTACACTGCGTTAGCATAATCTTCAATTTTCCCAGTTACATGCAGTTAAATGTTTGGCAAAAGAAAAGTTTGTACATGTGTATTAAATATCAGAAACGTTTTGCAGAATTATGTGCATCCCACAATTACATTTTATTTAAATAAATCTGTCCATATATTTAGTTTGCAATTAAAGCATTGTTTTAAAATATCAACTTAATGCGCATACAAAAGATATGCATATTGTGTGCAGTTATAACTCTGCACCATTATGTCAACTGTACTTATATTTTATTTTTATTTTTTTCTGTATTAAAAAAAAAACCACAAGAAATAATGCAATGTGTTTCATTATAAGTAGTTATAAGATTTGGTACCATAACGCTATGTTTCTACATTTCTAAGCAGACCCATCATTACAGGATTATGCTTATGTTCCTTTGACACAGGAGTTTCAATCAGTTCTCTGTTTTCCTACTAGGATAAGCACCTTATGATGCTTATCCTTAAATTAAGCAATCAACAATTGTCAACTCTTGTTCCAATTGAAAAAACATTGTCACGTCAGTAATTCAGAGTTTTACACTATAATGGATTTTGTATGTTTAACCTCTTCCGGAACAGAGTTTGACACATATTTGCAGTCAAGTCCTAATAGTTTATATGGAAAGATGAGAAGGAACACAAAAGTTAGGGATAAAAGTGCCACCAGTCAAGAGCAGCATTTCAACTGGAGTGCAAAAAAATGGAAGCAATACTGTTGATTAAAAATGTTAAATATTTGGCTGTAGCAATTTGTTTGCCAAAGGGGTAGGGAGTGGTACAAGAATGGGTGAGCAGGTAGCAGTGAGTCATGGTGGAGGTTCTTTGCAAGTTTGTGGCTGCATTTTTGCAAATGGAATTGAAAATGTGTTTATAATTAATGGTCTCTTCAATGCTGATTAGTACAGGCAGATACATCATGCAATATCATCATTAAGGCATCTGAATGGGACCCAATTTATTCTATAACATGATAGCCAGAGTAATTAAGACCTATCTTCAGCATAAAGAAGAACAAGAAGTCCTGGAACTAATAGTATGGCCCCAAAAAGCACTGATCTTAACATCTTCAAGTCTGTCTGTAATTATATGATGCAACTGTAGTCTGAAACCACCAACCTGACAAATTCCTTACAAAACTGTGTGCAAGTGTACCTATAGGATTTAAAGATGTTTAGAAGAAAGGAATGTACTGGTAGTGAAGTTACCACTGCTCTATTCAGCCAATATATATCAACAGTTTACTACTTTTACTTTTTGGAAGCAGGTGGTATAGTTACATTTAAAGCGAGTTTCCAAGCATTATACACTGATTAGTCAGAACATTAAACCCAACCCCATTGTGTACATCCCACTCGTGCTGACAAAATATCTCTGATGCGTCAAGGCATGGACTCCAGAAGACTTCTGAACATGTTCTGTAGTATCTGGCACAAAGGCATTACCAGCAGATCATTTACGTCTGCAAGTTGCAAAGTGGGGCCTCAATGGATCGGAATTGTTGTTTCAGACCATCCAAAAGTTGCTCAATCAGATTGAGATCTGGGGAATTTGGAGGCCAAGGTAACACTTTGAACTCTTTGACATGTATCTCAAACCATTTCTGAAAAATGTGCTCAGTGTGGTAGGGTGCATTACTATGTTGCTGAAAGAGTCCACTGCCATCAGGGAACACCATTGCCATGAAGGGGTGTATGTGGTCTGCAACAATCTCTAGGTAGTGGTGCATGTCAAAGTAACATCCACATGAAGGCCAGGACTTCAGGTTTCCCAGCAGAAAATTGCCAAGAGCATAACACTACCTCATCCAGCCTGTTTTCTTCTCATAGTGCATTCTGCTAGTATCTCTTCCCCAAGTAAACAACGCACACACACCCGGCCATCTACTTTATCTAAAAGATAGTGTGATTCAACAGACAACCTTCTTCCATTTCTTAATGGTCCAGTTCTGGCCCTCATATCCCCTTTGCTTTCTGACATGTCTGCGGCTACCGGATACACAGCAAACTGATGTTCTGACAACTTTCTATCCTGGCCAGCATTACGTTTTTTTAGCGATTTGATCTAGCCTTTGCTTCTCACATGCATCGATGACTGACCGCAGTTCACTGGTTGTCCTTCCTGTCACCAAGTTTGATAGGTACTTGCCACTGAATACTGGGAACACCCCACAAGACTTGCCATTTTGGAGATGATCTGACTGAGTCGTTTAGCCATCAATTTTTGGCCCTTGTCAAAGTCACTTCGCTTGCCCATTTTCCTGCTTCCAAAACATGAAGTTCAAAAAGTAACTGTTCATTTGCTGCCTAAAATATCCAACTCCTTGACAGGTGCCATTGTAACAATATAATCAATGCTATTCACTTCACCTGTCACTGGTCAGTGGTTTTAATGTTGATATCAGTGACTAGTGGCTTCCAGTAGAAAAATGTGTTCTTTTACAGGCTGATAATTATCAGTGTAAGTGTATAATGTGTAAGTGAGTGAAGCTTTACAGAATAAATTTCATATCGCAAAATACTTGAAAACTAAACCATTTATACTCTATATTGGTAGTGAAAGGATTAAGAGGAGAGCAGAACACTAAATGCAGACAGATTTTCCAGTGTTGAGCAATTGGTCCCCTATGCAGATTAGTTACCTAAGCTCTGAGTAACATGCAAAACAGTGTCTGAAAAGGCCTGCTTAGCAAAGTCCTGCAAGACAATTTAAATTATCATAAGGGGATGTTCATCTACACTGGAAGTTTTGACAATTAAGGTCATGATTAGGGATTCTTAAAAACTCAATTTATTGCCCTTCTGTTTTCCACTTCCACAAAATCATTAATGTAATCCTTATTTTCAGTAGTTTGCTATAAAGGCAGCAGGAAGGGGGTGCAGTCTAGGTGACAGATATTAGTCAGTCCTCTGACTGGTTACTGCTTCGATGGCAGACCACATTGAGAAACATGCTGAGCCTAATCCTCTGCTGTGACATTTCTACAATGACTAAAGATATACACTGCCTGGCCAAAAAAAAAAGTTGCCACCAAAAAAAAAAAAGTCACATCTTGGGATATGTCTGTGCCATCAGAGAAGAAAAAAAATCCATTGATGGAATAACCTGGATATTCAGTATATTCAGGTAGTCAGCTGACCTCATTCTTTGGGCACATAATGTTGCTGAAAACACAGTGTTTACTGCAAAAAGCCTGAAGGGAATGATTATACTCACCAGAACAAATACAATAAGATGTAGTTGTTTTGGTGACTATAGTGTCCCTTAAGGTTTCTTGTGGAATTTTGTATGTGTGTGTCTATGTGTGTGAGTAGTGGGAGTTTGAGTGCAGGGCTTAATTTTGTATGTTTGTATTTGCTTTAGTATTCCACAGCCATGTTACAGTGCTGCCAACCACCCCATGTGTGCCCTATTAAGGATTAATAAGTATATAGGGATTTAGAAGAATACCCCTCTTTGTATCATTGGAGATTTTTACCTTTAGATGAAGACAGCAGGATGACACTAAAAAACCTCCAGGTGTTTAAATGTGCATAGGGATTTGGAAAAGTACGCAAGTAATATGTTTCTTTAATTCCAAGTCCAAAGTTTAGAAAATCCAATCTACTCTTCTGCTAGCATTTATTACTTTGCAAGACTTTTCCAGGGAGACCCCTTCAGATACAATGAATGCACATTCACACCCATCCACAGATCTGTTTCTGGAGTTGATCCAAAAGATGGAAAATAATGTTCTATATATTGGTTGCGAGAATATTTAATGCATCTTCTAGCATTTAATGTGCAACGTGCAACCTAAAATCACTAACTGGTGTTCAACCATCACAGAAATCTACATAGTTGCTGATAAATACGAATCCCGAGTTACTGTCTATCATTACATTATAACTTTTTAGTACCAGAATACAAAAAACAACAAATGTATAGCAACTCAGATCAAAAACAATCCACACAAGAAAAATATTTGTGTTTATAAATTCAAACATATATATCCACAAATCTTAATATTATGATTATATTTATTTTGACATTTGCAATATATGCTGCAGTTGTATAGGTGACCACATATATTTTTTTAACGTATGTATAATATGAACAATATTTTTACAATTCAATTGCTCTACAGAATATCTCAAAGAAATATCATAGCTAGAGTTAGAACAATTCTATATAGTGGTGTGCTCACAATGTAAATTCTAATTCTTTAGTTTTGTTTGTGAGATTATTTAAAACAATACAAGCAGAACTCAAGTAGAGAAGTATAACATCCGAATATGGAGTTTGAGTGTGCCATCTACAGGTTTATTGTAGAAGGTGCAATACTGATATCATTGTTGAAAATAGATAAAACAGACAGTTCTTTCAAAAGGAAACATTCAATGAGTGAACAAGGTAAAAGTGGACAATTGAAAATAACGCTACACAGGTTGTGTGTCAACCGAATACAAACCTAAGACACAGGTTGCCCTGTGTGATAAAGAGATTACATATTACCAGTCCTTAGAGTGGTCAGGCTTAACATAGGTAAGTAAAGACCCAGTCTAAGAAACAGACAAAAGCATAAACAGGGACAAGCCAAGGTCAGGGAATACAGAGACACAGATAAACGAGAAACAGACTCAAGTTTAGAATTCCAGAGATCTGAATAGTCGATAAAAAGAGCCTAGTCAATAAGCAAAAAAATACACAGAACTACAATAACCCACACTCAGGTTACAGAGATCATGACAGGGCGAAGAGGAGGAGTCAGAGTTCTTTTAAATAACACTAGATTTTTTCCTTTTGTCCTTCTGTGATAATATTCCATATTAATTAAGAATGATTGGTTGATCACTATTGAGCAAATCAAACTATTATAGATAGTTAAGATGGCGCCGGTACACAGTACTGAAAATGTTAATAACCACAAAACACAGCACCAGAATGACTCATGCATAGATTTAGGAGAATATTCTGAGAAAGTAGCTAGCTTTTAGATAAGAGATAATTTACCACACAGATTTGGCAGGGCATTGTTGGTGGGGCTGGACAGCCTGGCAAACTGCAGGTCCCATCCAACGCTTTTGCAGGGCTGCATTGATAAGAAGATTTGGTGGAAAAGTACAGACTATTCATCCCATTGGTTATTAAGTTTGTTATAAAAGATGAGAAAACTTATCAGTCATGGGAGTACTACCAACCCATAATACGGATGCGTATTGCTGGTTCTTCTGATTTCCCAGTAAGAGAGGGTCCCCTTCAAGCCTGACTGCAAGAAGTTCTCTCAGTCGAGGGCAGCAAGTCTCTCTTATGGTGATGCATAGTTAAGCTGTTTTTATTATGCTATTTCTTTGAGCTGTTCCTTTAAGCTGAATATTAAGCTGTATGATTACTTCATAAGTCTCTGTTAGTCAATAAAGTTTGTATTGATTATTTACAAGTACTTGATGTCAGTGTCTTTCCCTTTCTCAAATACTCAATTCACTCATCCCGAATAGGGTTTTGGTGCCCACCAATATGTTTAATTATTGTATAAAAATTGCTGTAATTTGTGTGCATTTACCATAAAGCATCTTGAACATCATTGCTCATTGCTCAATTTACAGCTGCTTACTAAATTATTTTTATTGGTATTTATATAGCGCCAGCTTATTCCCCAGCGCTTTACAATAAAAGGGGAATTTACCAAATGCGACAATAAAGTGTAACAGGAACAATAGCTAGTTGAAAACCCTGCTCAAACGAGCTTACAGTCTAGAGGAGGTGGGGTATAAAAACACAAAAGGAAGGGTATTCAGGGAGACAGCAAATATACGTGGTAGGAAAGTAGCAGAACTGGAGGTGAGAGTAAAGTGTGGCACTTTAGGAGAGAGCAAGAGGAGGGATTAAGAGACAGAAGTTAATCTTGGAGGCCGTAAGCATTCCTAAAAAGATGGGTTTTGAGAGACTTCTTAAAGGATTGAAGACTAGGGCAGAGTCTGACAGCGGGAAGCAGACTGTTCCAAAGGAAAGAAGCCGCCCGTGAGAAGTCTTGTAGGTGTGAGTTTGCAGTAAGGGTGCGAGCAGCAGACAGGAGAAGGTTACCAGTAGAGCAGAGAGGGGCATACCTATGAATCAGTGAGGAAATGTAACAGGGGCTTGAGTTGGTTAGAGCTTTAAGGTAAGGGTTAGTATTTTCAATTGACACCTGTAGGGTACAGGAAGTAAAGACAAATAAGTCAATGGGACCTGATGGAATACACCCAAAGCTATTAAAAGAGCTTAGTGGTGTACTAGCAAAACCATTAACAGATTTATTTAACCAATCATTGTTAATAGGGGTAGTCCCAGAAGATTGGAAGTTAGCGAATGTTGTGCCCATTTACAAGAAAGGTAATAGGGAGAAGTCGGGCAACTATAGGCCAGTAAGCCTTACTCCAGTAGTGGGGAAAGTGATGGAAACCATGTTAAAGGATAGGATTGATGAACATCTAAAAACACATGGATTTCAAGATCAGAGACAACATGGGTTTACTTCAGGGAGATCATGCCAAACTAATCTTATTGATTTTTTTGATTGGGTAACTAAAATTATAGATCAGGGTGGTGCAGTAGACATTGCTTACCTAGATTTCAGTAAGGCTTTTGACACTGTTGCACATAGAAGGCTTATCAATAAACTGCAATCTTTAAGTTTGGATTCAAATATTGTTGAATGGGTAAGGCAGTGGCTGAGTGACAGGCAACAGAGGGTTGTAGGTAATGGAATATATTCGAAGCTTGGACTTGTCACCAGTGGGGTACCTCAGGGATCTGTACTTGGAACCATTCTCTTTAATATTTTTATTAGTGATATTGCAGAAGGTCTTGATGGTAAGGTATGTCTTTTTGCTGATGATACTAAGATATGTAACAGGGTTGATGTTCCAGGAGGGATAAGCCAAATGACAAATGATTTAGGTAAACTAGAAAAATGGTCAGAATTGTGGCAACTGACATTTAATGTGGATAAGTGCAAGATAATGCATCTTGGACGTAAAAACCCAAGGGCAGAGTACAGAATATTTGATAGAGTCCTAACCTCAACATATGAGGAAAGGGATTTAGGGGTGATTATTTCTGATGACTTAAAGGTAGGCAGACAATGTAATAGAGCAGCAGGAAATGCTAGCAGAATGCTTGGTTGTATAGGGAGAGGTATTAGCAGTAGAAAGAGGGAAGTGCTCATGCCATTGTACAGAACACTGGTGAGACCTCACTTGGAGTATTGTCAACAGTACTGGAGACCGTATCTTCACAAGGATATTGATACCTTAGAGAGGGTTCAGAGAAGGGCTACTAAACTGGTTCATGGATTGCGGGACAAAACTTACCAGGAAAGGTTAAAGGATCTTAACATGTATAGCTTGGAGGAAAGACAAGACAGGGGGGATATGATAGAAACATTTAAATATATAAAGGGAATCAACACAGTAAAGGAGGAGACTAGATTTAAAAGAAGAAAAACTACCACAACAAGAGGACATAGTCTTAACTTAGAGGGACAAAGGTTTAAAAATAATATCAGGAAGTATTACTTTACTGAGAGGGTAGTGGATGCATGAAATAGCCTTCCAGCTGAAGTGGTAGAGGTTAACACAGTAAAGGAGTTTAAGCATGCGTGGGATAGGCATAAGGCTATCCTAACTATAAGATAAGGCTAGGGACTAATGAAAGTATTTAGAAAATTGGGCAGACTAGATGGGCCGAATGGTTCTTATCTGCCGTCACATTCTATGTTTCTATGAAGCCAGTGTAAGAATCGACAGAGGGGTGAGGTGTGAGAGGAGCGACAGGAGAGAAAGAACAGCCTGGCAGCAGCATTCATCACAGATTGTAGGGTGGCAGTACGGCTTCTGGGGAGACCAATTAGGATAAAATTACAGTAATCGATACGAGATTACTAGAGCATGAACAAGCTCCTTAGCAGCATCTTGCATAAGAAAGGGGCGCATGCGGGCGATGTTTTTAAGGTGGAATCGACAGGTTTTAGCAACAGACTGGACCTGAGGCACAAAGGTGAGGCCAGGATCAAATATGACACCAAGACAGCGAGCTTGAAAGGATGGGGTGAGGCAGGTGCCGACAACCTGCAGGGAGAATGAAGGAGGAGGATCAGTGTTATGAGGAAAAACAAGAAACTCAGTTTTAGAGAGACTGAGTTTCAGAAAGCGGGATGACATCCAGTCAGGGACAGAAGAAAGGCAATTGGTGACACGTTGTAGGACAACAGGGGAGAGGTCAGGGAAGGAGAGATATATCTGGGTGTCGTCAGCATACAGGTGGTAGTGGAATCCAAATGAATGAATGAGTTTGCCAAGAGAGGCAGTATAGAGAGAGAGAACAAAAGAGGATCAAGAACTGAACCTTGAGGGACTCCGACTGAGACAGGAAGAGAAGAGGAAGTATCATTGGAAAAAGAGACAATGAAAGAGCGTTGGGAGAGATAGGAGGAGAACCATAAGAGGGCTGTGTCACAGAGACCATGAGATTGAAAAGTTAGGAGAAGGAGGCCATGATCAACATTGTCAAAGACAGCAGAGAGGTTAATGAACAGCATCCTTATGTAATATCACTAAAAGCCATTATTTCAATCCAATCAAGCCCACCCACTATTAACGAAGCAATATGCTGTATACATTTTAATCCTATGGAGTAGGCTGAGCCTGGCTGGCTATTCGTCAGCAAATATAAGCTAATTGACTATTGGTGTCTCTCTTCACCATGCCTGATTTTACTGATGGAACTCCTTCAATCTCAGCATCTTTACTTATTGCTATAGACACTCAGTGAGATTGAGGCTATGCTGTCAAAGTTATACTGGAACAGGGATAAGATTAATGCATAATTGCAAACTGTGTTTGGTAAAAATGTAATTTTCTTTTTTTTTTTTACATATTACAAATGTTTAACATTATAGATATGTATATATATATATATATATATATATATATACACACATACACACACATACACACACATACACACACACACACACACAGTACTTTCTGATGAGAGTCCCTTCAAGGAACTATGAGACTCTTATTTCACAGTAAAGATATTTCCATTAACATGTTTTGAGCAATATAGTCTAGTATCGTCGTCCCCCCACACACACACACACACACGCCATCATAGACGTATGTAGCATATGCCAAAACAGTAATAAAAATGTTTATAAAGAAAGGAAAACTATGGTAGGTGGCAAAGATACAGAAGTGTGAAATGTTCGGAATTCGTGTTATGAAGAAGTAAATGTATGTGTTTTTTAAATACAAGCTGTGGGAAAAGTACATTGCTTCTGATAAAGGAATTAGGTAAAATATTGCAAATAGAAGTACGTAAATCAATTTGGAGTGGATGCTAAAATTACATATTTTCCCCCAAAAAGATATTGTGAATAGGAGGATTGTACAACTGGCAAATTTATTCATTGTCAAATTTACATCTAATCCTATGATCCACACCATGGTGAATGTAACGATAAACAAATATGGCAGCACAAGTGGCCAATAGACAAGTCATTGGCTCTCATGAAATTCAGTAAGCAGCTGTTTGGAACTCTAGACCAACAAAAAAAATCTAAATTAAGATCTTTGAACAATGAAGAGATTTGTAACAACATTGTGAGGAAGACATACAGGCAGATAGAAAACCAAAAATAAATCATATTCGCTTTGAACATTTTGTGCAAAGAATACACTCATACTTTGTATAGCGGCACGGTCATGCCGAATCCTGTTTTGTTTTTTTAACCTCCCTCCGGCCTCCACTATCTCTAATTGACCCCCTAGTCACCCCCAAATGCCCCTAAGCCCCCCACATTACCTATTTTGTATTCCTTATTTTCTGCCCCGATCTATATTCAGGGCGCCGCCATCTTTGTGTGGGTAGATGAAGTCCCTGTGGGACACGTCATTAGCCCACACTAGATAGACTGAGATTCCCGCACATGCCCAGTGAAACACCTGGACATGCGAACGGGAATTTCATCTATTCATTCATTCATCAGACAGACGAATGAGTGAATAGAAATATCAGTTGAACAAACAAACTCTGTGTATCAGTGTTTGTTTGTTCTTTCAGTTTATTACAAGGAGGGAGATACTGGCACGCAGCTCCCTCCTTGTAATATGTAAAGATAAAAGCGGCAGGGAGCTGTGTCCCCACCACTTCATAAGCCCCCCAGGCCCCCCTCACTCTATGGGGGTCAATATGACCCCCATAATAGCACAAGGGAGATTAAAATCTCCCCAATATCCCTACTCGCTATACCGCGAGTAGGGGCATGTCCACTAAACAGTGAGCAGCCTGTGGATGCTCACTGTAAAAAAAAACAAAAAAAAAAAACGATTGGCCCTCACCCCTAAACGATGGGTGGGGGCCCTAAAGTAAAATAAGGGGGGAGACCTAATGTCCCCCCGGCCCCCACCCCTGCGCGGTGGGTGGGGGCCATAATGATAATGAGGGGGGGGCCTCATGCCCCCCCCGTTCCCCACCCCTGGGCGGCGGGTGGGGGCCCTAAGTCAATTCCCCCCCCCTCCCCAAGGTGACTAGGGGTCCCCAAGCCCCTAGTCACCCACCCAAATAAAAAGTCCCTACCTACCCCACTGACCCTAAAAAATAGTGAGGGGGGAATAAAATAACTAACCTGTAAAATAAAATTAAACTTACCATTCGACGTCCTCTTTTTTCTCAAATCTTCATTTTTCAGCCCCAAAAAAGGCCAAATAAAAAAACATCATAACCGTTGAACTTAAAATAAAATAAAAATCCTGAGCGCAAAAAAAAAAAAAAAGACCCGGCAAAAAAGAAAAAACCAGAGCGCAAAAAAATAATCCATCTTCATCCATGGAGGGCTCTGCGCAGACTGAGCTCCGCAGGGCGGGGGAAGGCTTATAAAGCCCTGCAATTAGGCTAAGAACACTCTGATTGGTGGGTTTAAGCCCATCAGAGTGCGCTTTGTCATTTTACACAGTGTGGCTTGAAATCCATCCAATCACAGTGCTCTGTGTCATTTTACACAGCGTGGGAAAGTTCTTTTGAATTTTCCCACGCTGTGTAAAATGACACAGAACACTGTAATTGGATGGCTTGAAATCCATCCAATCACAGTGCTCTGTGTCATTTTACACAGCGTGGGAAAGTTCTTTTGAATTTTCCCATGCTGTGTAAAATGACACAGAGCACTGTGATTGGATTGCTTGAAATCCATCCAATCACAGTGCTCTGTGTCATTTTACACAGCGTGGGAAAATTCTTTTGAATTTTCCCATGCTTTGTAAAATGACAAAGAGCACTCTGATTGGCTTCAACCCACCAATCAAAGTGTTCTTAGCCTAATTGCAGGGCGGGGCAAGGTTTTACTGCGGAGCTCAGTCTGCGCGGAGCCCTCCTTGGGTGAAGATGGATTATTTTTTTGCGCTCAGGTTTTTTCTTTTTCGTCTGTTTTTTTTTTTTTTGCGCTCGGGATTTTTATTTTATTTTAAGTTCGACGGTTATGATGTTTTTTTGTTTGACCTTTTTTGAGGCTGAAAAATGAAGATTTGAGAAAAAAGAAGACGTTGAATGGTAAGTTTAATTTTATTTTACAGGTTAGTTATTTTATTCCCCCCTCACTATTTTTTAGGGTGAGGGGGTAGGTAGGGACTTTTTATTTTGGTGGGGGGGTGGGTGACTAGGGGCTTGGGGGCGGGGGGGAGGAAATTGACTTAGGGCCCCCACCTGCCGCCAAGGGGTGGGGGCCGGGGGGGAGGACAGTAGGTCCCCCCCCCATTATCTTTATGGCCCCCACCCGCCGCCCAGGGTTGGGGGCCGGAGGGGGGTGGACAGTAGGTGTCCCCCCTTCATTATCATTATGGCCCCCACCCGTCGCCCAGGGGTGGGGGCCGGGGGGGTCAGTAGGTCCCCCCCCTTCATTATCATTATGGCCCCCACCTGCCGCCCAGGGGTGGGGGCCGGGGGGGGCAGTAGGTCCCCCCCCTTCATTATCATTATGGCAAGGACCCGCCGCCCAGGGGTGGGGGCTGGGGGGGGCAGTAGGTCCCCCCACTTCATTATCATTATGGCCCCCACTTTCCGCCCAGGGGTGGGGGCCGGGGGGGGGCAGTAGGTCCCCCCTCATTATCATTATGACCCTCACCCACCGTGCAGGGGTGGGGGATGGGGGGGGACATTAGGTCTCCACCCTTATTTTACTTTAGGGCCCCCACCCGTCGTTTAGGGGTGGGGGCCAATAGTTTTTCTTTTGTATTTTTTTACAGCCACAGGCTGCTCACTGTTTACTAGACAGTGAGCTATACCGCGAGTAGGGGCAGATCATTTAGTAATACTAAGTAATTTTTACTTAGTATTAGTAAATGTGGCCGAAAGACCAATTTAGGTCTTTCAGCCTTTTAGTAGATAGCTCCCTGATACTGTGGGAATTAGGGAGTTATCTACTAAGCGGCTGCAAGGTGCAGCCACAGCAAGAATAGGATCAGAGTTTCATTCATTCGAATGAAATTGCAATCCGAATAAAATGCCGAATTGAGTTCTAAAAGAAACTAACATACTGTTCTCATTCAGTTAGAACGCAATTCGGCAGTTTCGTGTAAAATGACAGGAAGCATCGTGGGAACACAGAGGAAAGGTGAGAATCATGGGAAAATTGCTCTGACCAGCGGAAATGAAGCACACTTTGCTCCTCTGCTGATCAGAGCTGGTCAAGCGGAGGAATCCTCCATAAGGCAAAGAGTCCCTACTTTGTCTTATGATTTTAAAGAAAACTAAAGAAGACAGGAAGAAAAGAAGAACAGATTCTGAGAGAGGAGGAGAAGATGAAGAGATTGAGGATAGGTAAGTTCGGCATGACAGTGCCGCTTTAAGGACATTAATTTGGCTTTCCCAGTTAGAATCTTATTTTTATAATATTTTAGTGCATCTCACTAACATTTAGTGTAAGGCAGCTCCACAAGCCTTACAGTATTGCTGATAGATCAACAGATAAGATCACACTCTTACTGCCATAGGCAGTGGATGTACAAAATATTTTTGTTTTCCCTTGGCTGATATAGCTCTTCTAATTCAGACCCTCAAATGCAAATTAGTAGTTGATTTGCAATATCAATATTTTTCTACACTGTTGTTCAGGGCTTGTTATGATTCATGTGGATGTAATCCAGAGACAACACAGTGAGATACACTACAAGCAATGCCTTACCTATACAATTGCAATATTAGTGAATTACATACCTCAAGATGTTCATTACACCTAATGTCTAAATGCACTCAGAATAAAGAGTGGCACATAGATATGCATGCATACTCTTGAAGACAAAAGCTCGATTTCTTAAAAAACACAGTCAGAGCTGGATTAAGGCTGCCCAGGGTGCCAGATTGGGGTACCACCTAGAGACTTGATCACTGTTTCTGTGAGTGTTGTGTTTGTTAACTGAGTGTTGTCTGTGAGAGTGCATGTTGTAAATGTTTTGTGGCAAAGGACGGTGAGGGCTGAATGGAGGTAGGCTGAGTGTGCTGGTTGAATGTTTTATGTGTGGTGACTGAATTGTGTGTGTGTAAGTGTTTCCCAGTGGTGTGTTTGTATGCATGTCCCTTCCTTTACCCAGCTGCTAGAGGATCCATGATGGTCATGTGAGCTCCATTGTCTGCACCAATATGAATTAATGACTCAGAGAGTTGGAGGGGATAGCAAAGGCCCTTAAAATGGTCTTTACCTAATTCTTGTGCACACCATGATCCCTCCATGAATTGAGAGATTGCAGGGCTGTGCAAGGATAAATTTTTAACTACCTGCTCTGGGCCTCTGTGTGAGCTTGGGCCCTAAGCAGCTGCCTAATGTGTAATCTGTGTTGTTCCTCGCAGTAGAGGTTAATTGGAAGGAAAAAGCTCTATGACGCTCTTGAGAATAAATTGCTTTTTGTCAAATTTGAAGGTTGGTCATTTACATGAACAACTGTACAGTGCTACAGGCTATTAAACTGCACTTGAGAAAGTTGTAAACTGCTTCTTAAAGTGAACCTGTTCCCATATACATTGAATACACTATATAAAAGATACATTGTGCATCATGCTTTGTGGGTATTACTCTTCGTGTAAAAATCACCACCGAGCCATCGTCTGCTCTGCCCGCACTCCTCTAGCAGTCTTTTTGTTTTGCCCTGCTTCGGATGCATTCCCAAGCAGGGCAAATTTCATCAGTGACGTCGGCAGGCTGGCTTCATTGCCAGTGTGCCAGCATCGGACTGAGTACCATCACATCACTCTGTTTCTATACTACCTAGCCAGAAGTTTCCAGGGTAACCACAGGGCATGGTGTGTGGAGAGCAGAGGAACTTCTTAAGACCAACTGTGGCATGCCAATGCACTGGCTGATAGCTGGGAGGTAAAAACTATTTTTTAATAGTTGTTTTTTTTCTCCTAATCTATACATTTGCTAGCACAAAGTATAGATACATTATTCTCAATCTCATAAGCATAAGTTGTTTGAGGCATGACAGGTGCCCTTTAGGATTTTTGAGATGCAATGTCCCTTATAATTCCACATTCATTTCTTTTTGTTTTCTCTCACTGTATTTGTGATTATCTTTATTTAGCATATTATATTTAAAATAAACATAAAATGTCATTATTAATGATAAGGATTAGGGTGGCTTAGTTTTATAGGTCAATTTCTTTTTTTATTATCAACTTGGAGAAAATCACAAAACAGTCTTTACAGACTAAAATTGCATTTTAATATGGCTATAGAGCAAAATAGAAGGGGAAAATACCTCAAACTATTAACAACAACAACAAAAAAACAGAAAAAACAACAACTGGGTTTTGAAACCCTGGAATGAAGTAAGCAGATTTTGAACGACCACAGAAAAATACAGAAAAAATCTAGGAGAACTGGCTTTCTACAATACAAGCTATGTGCACTCATCAACAATGCTAAACATGCAGCAGACATGGGGTGGGATTTATCAAGGAAAAAGCAGGTGCTTGTCTGAAGCAGAGTGCTAAACATAAAGTAGAGCTGGAGACCCAATTTAGCTCTGAGAATCCTCAGGTCTGATCTTAGAACCCTTACATTGGTAGACCTGAATCCCTTGTTGAATGACTGTGAAACATCACTTTAGTATTATGCACAGAAGCTCTCATGGGTGGCAGGAAGCAGAGGATGCCAATCCTGTAACTTCTGCCCCACAACTCTTCCTCTTTTCACCAATAGAACAAACACTGCGATACTTGATGGGGTGTGAAGACAGCTGATGCTTTAGACAGATCAGTGTGCTGCTTCAAGCTTAAAGTAAAGGAACAATGAGCCTGCCTTATACTGACTGGGTGTGTGGTGAATCAGGCCATCTATGAAGGGGAGAGTGGGATATTGATGGAGGTTACTGGTATACACAAAGGAAGAATGACCATATGTAAATGGGGACGTAATTTGGCAGTGCTTGGCATGTAAACAAAAATAAGGGATAAAAAAAAGAAAGAAAAAAAAAGAGTGACAATTTGGATTACAATGTTTTGACAAACCTATGTTAGTATAGGAATATTTTATAGAGCTATATGTGCACAGTGTGTATGAGTCTATCACAGAGCTCCACAGCTATCTCTAGCATGTATGAGTGAATCACAGAGATATGAATATGTAGGGAGTGTGAGTGATTGACAAAGTTCCACAGCAATGTGAATTGTGAATAAGTACCACAGAGCTCTATAGTAATGTACAGTGTATGAATGTGACATGAACCTCCACAGCAATATGCATTACTATATCACAGAACTCTACAATAAAGTACAATAAAGTGCACTGTATATGGGCTTATTTATATATGTGTTTGCTATTCTAAACTGTACCTCTTGTATTACTTAAACCATGACATAATTTGAGACAGTGCCACTTTTAGGGTGAACGATGCCGTGTGAAGTTTTCAGAGGTCCTGGTCTTTTTTGCTACCTTTAGCAATGCCCGCTATATTTCCAGAACACTTGCTTTGATTTGCATTACAAGATTATAATTAAATCCAAGTATGCAAAAATGGGCAAACATACAAGTTTTAATTGGCTCTCTGATAACTAAATCCTCTTCCTTTCGTAAAGAAAAAAAGGAAGGAAGAATAACAAATTATACAATACATTCGATGTGCTTTGTAGTAGGGATACGTAAATGACGCTTGTTACTGTTTAGTCACACGACCACTCATTTATATTCAAATGGAAACAATCTTGCAAATTCCTAATCACTGAATTAATCCAATGGTTTTATTTAGTATGCAGTAGTAAAGAATGCATTGCAGGAGTGCACATAATCTCAAAAAACAAATCCTCACATCAATGTAATTTGGTTTTATTCCTCCTACTGTCATTAAATAAAAGCCAAGTAGCTTTATAAGAAAGCTTAATCATTAAAACTTTGTAAGCTTGCAATGATACATAAATTATACAACGGAACATTTAGACTTATACCTTACATAAACTTTTTCTAAATATACACTATAGAGCAGTTGTAAATATCATTAGTATATTTCACATCTAGCAGTCCTCTGTTTCCCATAAGGTCCGACACACGCACACAGGCACGCCTGTACATACCCTTTTTCACAACACTTTTTGAAGATGACATTAAAAAAAGAGCAAATACTTTACAGCAAGTGTTTCTACAAATGCCAATTGTTCAAAAATAGATTGAAATTGTCAACAGTAAAATATTTTCTACAGGAAAAAGATAGATAGATAGATAGATAGATAGATAAAGACCCTGGCAGGCTCGCATTCAGGTGCTGTAAATTAAGAGGATTTGAAGGGTTGTATGCAGAGCTCACTTTGAGCAAAGCACATAGCTTACCGGTCAGGCTGGGGTCACCAAATATGGACCCAGCTGGGTATCAATTCTGTTAAATCCTTGCTCACACCAAAACTGCACAACATTCCATGCCATTCTAGTAAAGTTAAAGGGAATCTATAGTGTTAGCAATACAAAGTTATATATTAAAAAAAAAAAAACTTTACTTACTCACCTATTTCTAGTCTTGATGCCCCTGGATGCACCGCTTCCTCCAACAGACGGCTAATATGCATGTGCTGCGAGTGGCACTCCCCATGGGAAAGCATTGCTTAAATGCTTTCCTATGGAGTTTTCATGGACGCTGGATGCCTTCATGCAGAGCCTGTGAAATTCCAGCATCATTTAGGCGACAAAGAGTCTGGTAAAATCTCATAAGTGCCTCTAGGCAGTCCTAGTCCTGCAATGTAAACATTGCAGTTTCTTTAAACCTGGACTAAGAGGAACAGAGACAGTGCACCCAAACCAGTTCAATGAGCTACAGTGGTCTGGGTGCCTATAGTGTCCTTTTAGCCCCTTAAGGATCAAACTGATGGAATAAAAGGGAATCATGACATGTCACACATGTCATGTGTTCTTAAGGGGTTAAATCCCACTCTGTGAAGGATGGCATAAAACATCCCAATGTCTTCAAGGGGTTAAAATGTGTTTCTAGATTTTTGTCTTTACTAATAAATTTATTATTGAGCTGTGTTTCATCTTCCTTGTTTTTACATTTGACAAGTGGGGTGCATTTTATATGAGTTGTCAGACAACATAGTGTTAGTCAGTTTACTGACTTACTTGATGATTGTATCTGTGGTTTGGAGGAAGTTATACATGTCCAATTACTGAATAGTTAAATTCTTAATCTTTCTTTTAGGGCAAATGATGTCCTTTGTTTTAGAACTAAGGGAAATATATACTATATGGACAAAAGAAGTGGGACACATGACCTTTACACCAACAGGGACTTTTATGACATTGCATTCTAAATTCGTTGACCTTAATATGTAGTTGCTCCCCCCCTTTAACAGCTATTACAGCATCCATTCTCCTGGGAAGACTTTCCACAAGATTTTATAGTATTTCTGTGGGAATGTTTTCCCATTCATCCAGTAGTGCATTTGTGAGGTCAGGCACTGATTTTGGACGAGACGTCCTGGCTTGCAATTTCCATTCTAGTTCATCCCAAAGGTGTTCAATGCAGTTGAGGTCAGGGCTCTGTGCAGGCCAGTCAAGTTCTTCTACACCAAACTCATCCAGCCATGTCTTCATGGACCTTGCTGTGTGCACTGGGGCACAGTCATGCAGGAATAGAAAAGAGCCTTCCCCAAACTGTTTCCACAAGGTGGAAGCATAGAATTGTCCAAAATATCTTGGTATGCTAAAGCATTAAGATTTCTCTTCACTGGAAGTAAGGGACCAGGCCCAAACCCTGAAAAGCAGCCCCACATCATTACCACTGCCAAACCCAGACTCACCCATCAGACTTCCAAACAAAGAAGCATGATTCGTCACTCCACAGAACACGTTTCCATTGCTCCAGAGTCCAGTGCTGGTGTACTTTACACCACTGGATCTGACGCTTGGCATTGTACTTGGTGAGGTGAGGCTTGCATGCAGCTGCTCAGCCATGGAAACCCACTCAATTAAGTTCCTGTCGCACAGTTTTTGTGCTGATATTAATGACATTTTTTCTAAGTTTATTTAATGCCAGTGGAAGTTTGAAACTCATGAGCTATGGACTGAACCGAGCATTGGCGACTTTTATGCACTATGCGCCTCTGCACTTGTTGACCCAACTCTGTGACTTAACATGGACTTCTGCTTCTTGGGTGAGTTCCTGCTGTTCTTAAACTCTTCCACTTTCAGTTGACCATGGAATATCTAGCAGGGATGAAATTTCATATAGTGTATAATTTTTTTCTGTACTATAGTGTCCATCTGGCTCTCCAGAAAGTCATATCTTTATTAAGGCAAGGTGTTCGCTTATATCCCTTATCCGCAACAAATTACTTTCAATGTATACTGGTTAAACAGTTTTCCTTTGTATAAATCTTTGGGGAAAGAATATATAACACAGATTCTATGGTTTCTGAGTGCCAGGAAATCCCCAATCTCTAGCTTTGGCTTGTGTACAATGAAGTAAGTCACATTCAATATAAACTTTATTTTTCTTGATTTAGGATATACAACTTGTCTAATTTGAATTTCTCATATACAGGATGGACCAAAATTCAGAGTAGGATTTGACAGTAAACAAACTTATTTGTTTCATATTATAATTTAGTCTTGGGAGATTCATCATAGATAATTTCACACAAGGAACAGTGGATAAATTAGTGGAACAATAGTAATTAATTACAAGAAATTCACAGATTAATGGTCAGCCACATACCACCTGAACTTTCAGCTCCCAGATACTTCCTGCGAGGATATCTTAAGGGGCGGTTATACGCAAACAAACTGCATATGTTTCTATGTTTCTATATACTTGAGCAGCTAAATGAAAATATCCGTGCAGAACCTCGGGCAGAACAAATTTCATGAACGCAATCAAAAGAACGCACCTTTGCAAGGCAAAAAATGGAGCTCCTTTAAAAGATGTCATCTTCTGTATCTAGTCAAACAAATATCCATATGTTAAACATTCATTGTATGTAATATCAATAAAATTGGTTAATTTATAAAATATATATATATATATATTGACTCCTCAAACCCTACTCTGAATATTGCCCAGCCCTGTATATGAATTGTAATATTAAGTTATACATGATTAGTATGGACTTGAGCACTAAATTATTGCTTTTATTATGTCCTTTTACTTTCTTTGCAAGAGGCTTGTCCTTCCTTTGCCCACAACCAAGATGGAGAATATTTTATTTATTCAACTGTACATGATTTTGATCTTGCATTTATTATGTATGTTTGTTACCCTATATATTTGTATCTGGAATGGGTTGTCTCTGATGAAATGCCATTAAGACACAAAACATAATAAGCATCAACTTCATAGTACTTTTCCCAATGATGCGTTCCAGGCAGGGATTTTAAATGAAGCAATAAATGGTACATATTTTATTTATTTACTCGGTTGCTGTTTGGGGTTTTTTCTATGGCTTCCGAAATTTGCAAAAACAACCTGCTATTGCCCTTCAGCATTGTTCCACCAAACTATTTTATTGCTAGGCATTTGGCAATTCGCAATGTAATCTTTTTTCCACGCGTATGGAAGATTCCATAAAAGTTTGTATTTATAGTTTAAGATATTTGGCAGAATACTGGGGAGACATAACTTCTAGAAATAAAAAGTTGAATGATGATGAGCAAAAGATGGTGGTAATTTTGGTATATGAGTCAACCAACTACCAGTGCATCACCAAATGCATTCTAAAGTTAACAAAGGATCCTTTTTCCCCATAATATCCTAAAAAGGACAGCTACATAAAGGATAATGACTTGATGTGAGCTTTTATCAGGAAATGCAGGCAATTTTTGAACGAATCATAATGTCACAATGTACATTATATCTCTAAGGCAGCAGAAACATAAGGTTAACCATTCAAACAGAAGGCCAAATAATAAAAATAATAAAAGGAACATTAATATACGGGGCCACTGAAATGAATATGCCCTCTACAGTCAGTGTAAAAAGTCACTCAAGCGGCTGTGACCTACATGAGCCACACTTTGAAAATTAGTGCCTTACAATATCCTACATTACATGATGGTTTCCAAAGAAATAAAAGTAGGTGGAAAGACATATATAGAAAGATATCTAAGAGTACAACAAAAAAAGTCTCAGCAGGCATAATGATCACAGTAAGAAGAAAGAAAATGTTTTAAAATTGCACACTTGCTCAGTAATACATTCTCATTAGAAATACACGTTAACAATCATACAATCATTTCTGAAAACAGCAAAACATGTCACTTCTAAAGACAGCAATGGACAAGAAGATTATTTCAATACAGAAGAAAAGTACATAGCTATTCAGTTTTTCTTTTTATAGGGATTGTAAAAGAAATGCAAAATCTATTTAAAACTTGGAGAAAAAAAAAATCTGTTTAACATTTTTAAACATTTCCCATCTAGTTGTCTGCATTAAAGGAAAAAAAGTATTCCCTTATGAATTATTTCACAAAAAATTACAAGGCTTCTGTGAATTTTTAAAGAAAGCGTTTCTGACAGAAACAGTTTTAATCTACTATTTTTTCATGTTGTGGGCAATCAAGCATGTTTAACAGGATGTCATGTAAAAGAGCTTAAAGGGAAAGCCTTGTTGGTGAAACGCGCTGTTGGATTATTTTATTGCATATTATCAATAAAGCACTGAGGTTCCTCTATTTTTGAACCTGCTTGCCTTTATTTTTATTTTTATTTATTTATTTTATTCTTTCATTGTTCCTGGCATTACTTGAAGCACAATTTTCTGGCCTACTACTTTCAAATACTTTCAAATAGAATTTTCAATTCTATCCATATATAATATTATGCAGAGAGCAGTATATTCTGTCTCCTTTTTCTTTTATGTGTGAACATCATTGGAGGACAAGTGTATCAACTATATCCCCAGGTGGGGATTATACTACCGTCTATCTGAAAATTTGAGTTTTAATACAAAGCTGTACACTTGTGAGTGTACAATTTATATTCTTTGGCACTTTATGTACCCTTTAGTTATAATATTGCACTATTGGATTTTACTATGTCATTTCATGTTCTACTTGTGCCCTACACCTATATCCAATAGTGCAGATAATACCGCTACATGCTGATATTACTGGAGCTTGTACGTGAGCTCCATAAAATGTGAGTGCACATTTAAGCACTTTGTTGTTTGTCACTAACCACTATTAATATTCCTCTCTCTCTCTATCTCTCTCTGTCTCTCTTCTATCCACATACACATCTAATGAGGACAGAATAGACAGCAAAGAAGTCCATGGGAGAATGTGAGGAGGTGCACTTGGTGGTAGGCACCGACTGGGTGTCCATCTAGATAGCTAGCCCTCTGTTCACCAATTCTCCGTCAGCATTATGTCTTACTGAGGTGCCTCCACAAAGACTCCAGTGGGGACCGGGGTATCCCCCCTGTCCAAAAAGGGGGAGGACAGGGCCCCGAGCCTACAAGCTCCACTACAAGGCTGAGGATCGGCCATCTCCCCCTCCTCGAGCGTGAACTCAGGCCACAGGGGAGCCTAACCCGGTTTGTGAACACAGGGTTCAGGCACAGGAGTGTCAGGTATTTAGTAGGATGCTTCCCAAATTCATAGACAAGATTTTGCCTGAAAAAGGAGCAGTTACTTCCAAAAATAGGCTTAATTAGTCATTTTCCCTGAGGAGCAGAAGCACCCTGCGACTGTCACAGGCGGCTGCCAGGCCGCGTAGGACCATCTATTGCTGTTTTTATAGCATTATATAGGTGTTTATTCACCTTTTAAATTTACAATAAAGCTACTGATTTTTTTTTTACTCTCATCAATTGGAGTCCTGGTTCTTAGCGGCATATACAAATTGTAAAGAGGGATTTACAGCCCCCCAGCAACATCGGGGGAGGCACCCTTGTGCACATGACATATCGTCATCTTGTAGTACACTATATTTTGTTTATGTTCTTTCTTTTAGATGTAACAGAGGTGGAGTTAACCCTAGCAGGTAACTATTGCATTTTATTATCTTTATAAAGATACAGTGAAAATAATTAAGTTTATTACTGTAATATAAATAAATGATATGTTAATTTGTTACGATTGTTAGTTTTTTTTTACTATGCTTCCCTTCCCTTCTTTTTTTTTTTTTTTTTAATTTTTTTTTTTCCTGCGCAGAGGATGTACATAAGAAGTTTGCAGCGCCATGATAGCGGGGCAAACTATGCATTTTCCAACATGTTTTAACATTGACATGGCGTATATGTAACATGCACAAAGATTTTTTGTTTTTGTTAAGTAACACATGCTAGTCAGGTATCTCTTAAAAGAAAAAAAGGAAAGATAACATATCAGATAGAACTCAAGTTCAGTGCAGTCCCTCCAGAGTCATATGAGACAAAGGCATTAAACTTAGAGAGGTATAAAAGGAGTGACCGCTATAACTAACTTAGTAGAAACGTGTGGGTATTGGGATGGTGTTGAGAGTGTCAGCCCATCTTCAGCGTCGAGGGTGTGGGTTGGGCATTAGTATTAGAATTGCCACAGGTGTGGGATGTGACTATGCTTCCCTTCTAACAACATATAATTTAGAGATACGCATGAAAGAAGTAAGGAATTATTTATTTTTATAAGTATAGAGGGGATTTGATAGCTCCTGAAAATGAAATTTGAAGCTGAATGTATTGGTATCATCAGTGTTAAAAATGATAACCATGATTTGTAACTATGCTACTTCGTCATGATCATTCATTCATTTTCTTTCTTTTTTTTCTTATATCAACAATACTGTTTCTCTACAATTTGTACAAGGTGTTGCAGGAACCTCACATGTACATCACATTTACACGTATCATATAATTGGTGGGAAAAATACCGTACAACAATTATCTTCATAACTGCTCTTGTATTGCTCTCAAACAATAAATAGGCAATATATTGCTTAACAGTAAAAACGATTTTGAAAAGAAGCGTGATTGCTATAATTTTGTTTAAATAACATTGCAAGGCAAAGTCAGCGATACACTGATCCTACAATGCCTGTATGACGTGATACAGAAGGCCTGGCCTTTCACATAAAAACCTTCAAGATTACATAAGTGGCTGTTTAGAGCTGGTTTACAAACAGTTTCCAGAAAATTCTGACTGTGTAAAGGTTAGGTTTCTTCAACAGCATTCAGGTGTGTGTTTTTTTTTCTGGTTTATTCCCATGTTTTAAAGTTCTACGCAGACAGCACACAATCTACATTGATCGGTGAAAGAGGAATCTAGGTTCATAGTTGCAGCAATGTTTGCAAAGTGCAAGTTTCATTAGTAGTACATTACCGTGATGACCTTGATGCTTAATAAAAATATGCAGATTGGGCCATAGATCTGTGGCGATATGTAAGAATTAACTAAATGGCACAAATTGACTTGGTCAAGAAATGGGAGCATATACAAGCACCTTCGTTATACTAAGATTTAGAAGAAGAAAATATAAGGTTGGTTTTTTTTTTCCAGAAGAAATAAACCACAAATTTGTAGGTTGCATTTATGGCACAAAAAAAGAAAACCAGAGTAAAGTGAAAAGGGTTTATGGTATGGTAGTCCCAAGAATCTTAAGAAAGACACATGACAAAAATTAATGCTGGAAAGGAAAAATACATATGACTGGTTGGAGCCTGAGGAAATGGACAGTTATACAATTAAAGAAGCACAATGCTACAAACACCAATATGTATTTCTAATGTTAGCGTGTTTTGCAACTGTTTACATAATTGAGCCACCCCCTTTAACCCCTTAAGGACACAACTTCTGGAATAAAAGGGAATCATGACGGAATATTTCCATCACCTGTCCTTAAGGGGATAAGGGCAACTGTCATCACATTTTCACTCAGTTTTTAAAAGTGTATTTTTCTTCAATGATGCATATTTATTATATTGAGAAAATTTCACTATCTGGTTGAGCAGCCTTGTTGAGTCAGATAACAGCAGAATTTGACATAACGTAGCTGCTCAATCAAATAAAGTAAAATTTTCTCAAATACAAAAAAATCAGCATACATCATCTTAAAAGAAAAAAATATTATGTTTAATTACACATGATGTAAAAACAAAAACTGAACATTTGATGATAGTTGGCCTTTGAATAGTAAAATCAAACGTTTTACACACCTTTAGTCCCACATCACATAGGCCTCAACAGCGGCTGCTGTGCCAACCCTAGATGAGATCATCATTACAGATGATTTTAGCCATGCCAATGCTTCCCATTCCCCAAGGAAACATTGGGGATCAGTGCACATGCATGCCAATTACTGCCATCTGCTAGTAAGCATCTCATCCAGGGATTCATTGGCTAGAGATGCATCTCTCTGATGACCTTTCTGCACCTTCATGCACAAGATGTTAAGATGCTGAACTGTCAGGATCGTGACAGGGATCCAACACGCAGAATGCAGACAGGAAGAGGTACATATACCGAACCTTAGGATGGCCGGACTAACGTATAGACTAGACAAAGAATGGTCAAAGACAAGCCGAGGTCGAGGGAACTGGAGGACAGGTAAGCGAGAGACAAGCCAGGTCTGAGGGTAGGAGAAGGTAGCAAAAACGATAATAGAAAGCCTAATCAAGACCAAATAATCACAAGGAAATAAGAGCACTGAGTGACCAGCCAAGCTAGAACCACGACAGGGCAATGAGTTATTGCAAATGATTCTTTTTTATACCTTGGCTCTTAATTGGTGACCACGCCCCCAAAATGTCCTGATTTGAGGTTTCTGGTGGTCCGTGACGTCAATGATGTCATGACGTCGGATATTGGGGGCCGCGTCATAAAAGGGGGCGTAGCTATCACGGCCGGCGTGTAAACGGCCGAACATGCCGAAACGACCGGGAGCACAAGCCCCCATGTGAGGTACCATGTCCTGATGCCTGACCTCCTCTGAGGTGAATATTACAGGTACCATGACAGTACCCTCCCTTTCAGACACGCCCACTGAGCGGATGGGACCGGTGCGAGACGGAAATCGAGCATGAAATGCCCGAAGGAGACGAGGGGCATGGATATCTTTATGAACCACCCAAGACCTTTCCAGTCCACGAGATATTGCAAACTCCCCCAAGAAATATGAGAATCAAGAATAGACTTGACTTCATATTCTTCCTGACCTTCAACTTGGACTGAAGGGGGGGAAGAAGCCAGGAAGAATATCTGTTACAAACGAGAGGCTTCAACAAAGAGACATGCAAGGAGTTAGGGATGTGCAGGGCAGGAGGCAGATCCAGCTGATAAGCAACCGGGTTAATTTTCCTTACCTTGTAAGGTCTAATGTAACGAGGGGCAAACTTCATGGAAGGAACTTTCAAGCGGATGTTTCTGGTACTCAACCACACCCTATCACCCGGGGAAAAGACAGGAGCAGCCCGTCTACGTCTGTCAGCGTGTAGCTTGAACACCGAGGAACTACGAGTAAGAATTTGTTGAGTCTGATCCCACAACTTTCTCAGATTGGCAACATGCATATCAACCGACGGTAAACCGTGAGAAGGCGATACTGACGGAAGAATAGTAGGATGAAAGCCATAATTCAAGAAAAAAGGGGCTATTGTGAGTAGAATCACAAACAAGATTGTTGTGCGCAAACTCCGCCCAAGGAATTAGACCGACCCAATTGTCCTGGTGTTCAGAAACAAAACAACGTAAATATTGTTCAATCTTTTGGTTGGTGCGTTCGGCTGCCCCGTTAGGTTGTGAGTGATAGGCAGATGAAAAATTCAGCTTGATACCCAACTGGGAACAGAAGGACTTCCAAAAGCGGGAAACAAATTGGGAACCTCTGTCCGACACGATCTCAGTGGGAATACCATGTAAGCGAAAAATTTCCTTCGCAAATATCTCAGCCAATTCGGGCGAGGAAGGAAGTTTAGGCAAAGAAACGAAATGAGCCATTTTGGAAAATCTGTCGATCCCTGTGAGAATAACTATGTTTATTGGAAACCGGTAAATCAACAATAAAATCCATAGCCAAACTGGCCCAAGGTTTGTTGGGTATGTCTAAGGGTTGCAATAAGCCACAAGGGAGCGTATACGGTAGTTTATTCTTTACACACATATCGCATGCACTAAAAAAATCCTTTCTATCCTTACGTAGATTAGGCCACCAGAAGTCTTGGGAAATCAGAGAATACCTTTTGTGTATGCCGGGGTGTCCAGCAACTTTACTTTCATGAAAGCAGTGAAGCACGTCTACTTGGAACTTAGGAGAAATGAAATACCGTCCCTCAGGGGTATGTTCTGGAGCTAGATACTATTCCTTCTCTATATCCGAAAGCAACGGAGAGTGTATTTTGATATTCGTGTTAGCAATAATATTTCGTTTGGGAACAATAGGAGACAAAGCATTTTCCGTAACAGTAGTAGGTTCATGTTGGCGGGACAACGCGTCCGCTTTGGTATTTTTAGAACCAGGTCTGTATGTGAGTAAGTAATTGAAATGAGTAAGGAACAACGACCAACGAGCTTGTCTGGCGGACAATCTTTTGGCCTCTCCAATGTAGGATAAATTTTTGTGGTCCGTCAAAATGGTAATAGGGTGTAAAGTCCCCCCTAACAAATGTCTGCATTCCTTTAATGCCATTATAATCGCCAGTAGTTCTCTATCTCCAATGTCATATCTTCTTTCCGTATCTGACAATTTTTTGGAAAAGAAGCCACATGGGTGCAATGGTTTGTCCAAACTCTGTCTTTGGGATAAGACTGCCCTTATACTTGTCTCTGACGTGTCTACCTCGAGTAAAAAAGGTAATGAGGTATCAGGATGGACCAATATTGGTGCTGAAGCAAAAGTTTTTTTGAGCGATTCGAAAGCAGATAGAGCCTCTGTAGACCATGTTTTGGTATTAGCCCCCTGTTTAGTCATATTAGTAATAGGAGCAATAATAGAAAAGTAACCGTTAATGAAGCGTCTATAATAGTTAGAGAATCCGATAAATCTCTGTATGGCTTTGAGTCCTTTAGGTAATGGCCAATCTAGTATCGATCTAAGTTTAATTGGGTCCATCACATACCCGTCCTTGGAAATTACGTAACCTAAAAAAGTTATCTGAGATTGATCAAAGCTACATTTCTCCAATTTGCAATACAATCCATGTTGTAAAAGTTTACGTAATACCCTTCTGACTTGTCTGTGATGAGTCTCAATGTCCCTAGAATGTATTAGTATATCATCCAAATATACTATAACGCATTCATGCTGAAATTCCCTAAGAACCTCATTAATCAGATCTTGGAAGACCGCTGGTGCATTGCACAGTCCGAAGGGCATTACAGTATACTCATAATGGCCGTAACGGGTATTGAAAGCCGTTTTCCATTCGTCTCCCTATTGAATTCTTACCAAGTTATATGCTCCCCTTAAGTCTAACTTGGTAAAAATCTTGGAGCCCTTCAGTCTATCAAAAAGTTCTGTAATTAAAGGAATAGGATATGCATTCCTAAAGGTTATCTTATTTAAGCCCAGATAATCTATGCAAGGCCGCAGGGTGCCGTCTTTCTTTTCCACAAAGAAGAAGCCGGCCCCAGCCGGAGATGAAGACCTTCTTATAAATCCTTTGTCTAAATTCTCTTTTATATATTCCTCTAGCACTAAATTTTCTTTAGTGGATAGAGGATACACCGTACCCCTCGGAGGCATAGTACCAGGCAAGAGTTTAATAGTACAGTCATAAGACCTAAGAGGAGGTAAAGTGTCAGCCTTCCTCTTGTCAAAGACTGACTTTAGATCCAGGTACTGAGAAGGTATCTGTAAGTCTGTAGGTTGGGAAGGGTTGGTAGGAGTGTTTACTGAGCAGACGGGTGTGACCCTCAGCAAACATCCTTCCCTACAACCCAGTCCCCATAATACTATTTCTCCTTGTTCCCAATCAATGATAGGGTTATGTTTTTTAAGCCAGGGATATCCTAGGACCACTGGAACTGAAGGAGAGGAGATTAATAAGAGGGACATAATTTCCTCGTGTAGGATACCAACGGTTAACCTAACGGGTATAGTCTCACGAAGTATCACCGGTTCAGATAATGGTCTACCATCTATGGCCTCAACGGCCAAGGGTGTATCTCTTAGTTGAGATGGGAGACAATGCTTATTGGCAAAAACTTGATCTATAAAGCTTTCAGCTGCTCCGGAATCTATCAAAGCCATCGTAGTTATAGCTCCCTTTACCCAAGCTAAAGAGACAGGAATAAGAAACCTATGGTCTTTATAATCATACATAGAGGACAAGATCGAAACACCCAAGACCCGTCCTCTAGAGGAACTTAGGTGCGAGCGTTTCCCGGCCGGGTAGGGCAATTTAGGCGCAGGTGACCTCTTAGACCGCAATATAAACATAGACCCTCCCTTCTCCTGTATTGTCTCTCATCCTCTGAGAGGCGAGTAGTTCCTATTTGCATGGGAGGGCTAGGTTGTAGAGTCAGGATTCTGGAAGGAAGGGGCAAGTCTTATAGAGGGTCTACAGGTTCTTTCCCGAGTATTCTGCCTCTGTCTCATACGTTCATCTATTCGGGAAATAAAAGACACTAAATCTTCCAAGTTTTCCGGGAGTTCTCTTGTGGCAATCCCATCTAAAATCTCATCAGATAACCGTTCAAAAATACATCCATATAAGCCTGTTCGTTCCATTTGACTTCTGCCGCCAAGGATCTGAACTCTAGCGCATAATCCACAAGGGTTCTATTATGCTGTTTAGGACGTAATAGTGACCTAGCTGCATTGGCCTTCCTTCCTGGGGGGGTCAAAAGTCCTCCTGAAAGCTGCGACAAAAGCATCATAATTGTAAACCAAAGGGTTATCATTTACCCACAAAGGGTTAGCCCATCTAAGAGCTTTGTCTATTAGTAAAGTAATTATAAATCCAACCTTAGCCCTGTCAGTAGGGTATGCCTGGGGTTGTAGTTCAAAATGAATACTTATCTGGTTTTAAAAACCTCGACAAGTATTGGGTGACCCACCATAGCGTAGGGGGGAAGTAACACGAGAGGAGGCACCCACTGTGGCTACCTCTAAACCTGTCCCTACAGGATTGATAGTGGCAGTACGCATCTCCTCTGACTGATTACTAGGACGTGCTAATAAAGACTGCAAAGCTAGAGCCATCTGGTCCATTCTATGGTCCATGGCCTCAAATCTAGAGTCAGAGGAATTAATCTGAGAGCTAGCACCTGCAGGATCCATTGGCCCTGTCGTAATGTCAGGATCCAACACGCAGAATGCAGACAGGAAGAGGTACGTATACCGGACCTTAGGATGGCCGGACTAACGTATAGACTAGACAAAGAATGGTCAAAGACAAGCCGGGGTCGAGGGAACTGGAGGACAAGTAAGCGAGAGACAAGCCGGGTCTAAGGGTAGGAGAAGGTAGCAAAAACGATAATAGAAAGCCTAATCAAAACCAAATAATCACAAGGAAATAAGAGCACTGAGTGACCAGCCAAGCTAGAACCACGACAGGGCAATGAGTTATTGCAAATGATTCTTTTTTATACCATGGCTCTTAATTGGTGACCATGCCCCCAAAATGTCCTGATTTGCGGTTTCTGGCGGTCCGTGACGTCAATGACGTCATGACGTCGGCTATTGGGCGCCGTGTCATAAAAGGGTGCGGAGCTATCGCGGCGGGCATGTAAACGGCCGAACATGCCGAAACGACCGGGAGTACAAGCCCCCATGTGAGGGACCATGTCCTGATGCCTGACCTCCTCTGAGGTGGATATTACAGGTACCATGACATGAACATCCATCCTGCAAAGACTGCAGGACTGCACAAAGCAGTTCCTCTAGTGACTGTCATAATAACAAAAGGCAGTCTTTGCATTGCTGAAACTGCAGATGTAGTGATTCTGGTGCTCAGAGTGTCAGATTGAAGAGTTAAAGCTGGTGGTGACATGATTCATGGATGAAAGGGAGAGATCAAATTATATTGGCAGTGGGAGCCAGTATGAAGTAAAAAATAACAAAAACATACAAACATCTATTCCACATTCAATGGAACAGTAACTGTTAACTTATTATTGTACTGACTTAAAAGTTTTTTTTAATCTAAATATGCAGCCACAGGTGTTCACAATCAGGACTTCTGCACGGTCAGACAACACTTCTCCCTTAACTAACGTAAGCAAAATGCTCTTCCATCACTTATCTTCCTGGTCAGGAAGCAAAAATAGATTCCACTGTGTGTAGAGTACAAGAAAATGATTTAGACTAATGTGGCGAAACCAACCTCGCCACTGTGAACTGGAGAAGCCTGGTTGCTCGCCTGCTCCCTTTGGACTATGGCCCTGCAGGTTAAACCGTTTATTTCCCCTGCAGAAAGGCTTATTTGTGTGATCTGAGTGCCATTCATCTAATAATGTGCACTCAGATCCCAGCTATCTGGGGATATGTGAAATGTCTGTGTGTTATGTGTAAATGTGACTTTATGTATTTTAAAGTGTTTTGTGTCTTTTTGCAACCATGTGCTTAATGGAGTCTTGTGTCTGTCCTGGGAGATAATTGAATTACTTATCTCCAGGATAGAAGACTCTGAAACTGGTTTGGGCCAGAAAGCCATGCTTCATTTAGCCACAAAGGACTTTTTACTAACTTTTGAACCCCTTGTCTGATTTGTGCCATTTTTGAATATGTTGTTCCCCTGAATGGATTGATTGTGAATATGTAATTTTATGTGAATGTGATGTATGGTTTTGGAGTTATGAAAGTTGGGTAGAAAGTATGTTTTAACTGTATGTATAATTGAGTTTCCTCTCAGGATAAGGGGAGGGAATATGTGGGATGTAACTGTGATGTGATTGGTTGTTTTGTAACGCCCTGTGGGCTGTACTATGTTTGTGGATTGGGAATAAAAGAGACTGTATGTGACAGTACAGGGAGTTCCTGCTTAACCCTCAAAGTGAAGTGTCGTCTCATTATTGGGGGAAGGATTTATTGTATGCTGTTCCAGTTTGACTGCTAGGAGAGTAAACCTATTCGTATGGTTCCTATTCAACTGTCTACAGCATTCATATGCTTGGGAGAATTTATTTGTTTCTCCGGTTCGGTGATTGTGGTGTCTGCCAGAGTGCTTGGAGTCCTCAGGAAGCGCTAGGAGCATCCTTCAACGGAGGTACCCAGTCGGGGTGCCAGGCGATCCGTTACATTGGTGGCAGCGGTGGGATGGCGTCCTAGTGCGAGGTAAAGCAGCTCGGAGACACAGTTCGTGGATTTACAAATTGAGGGCAACGCTAGTACCCGTACAGCGACCCTATCTACAAAAGAACTAACTTCAGCAGAGCAAGCATGGCGTATGACTACACTCAGGAGGAGTTTGACAGAGAGGTTAATGAGGTGCTGTCTACCTTTGGACCCAACCCCCAGAGAGAGCCGTGCAGCTCGCCAGGAAACTAGTAGGAGAATACCTGCAATCTCTAGTAGATTTGGCCAAAAAGGAGTCCCAGGGAGCCAAAGGTGTCATCCTTCCTCCCCAGCGGCAGTGTGTACCCCAGTGTCCCTTCCTCCCCAGCGGCAGTGTGTAACCCAGGGAGCTGAAGGTGCCGTCCTTCCTCCCCAGCGGCAGTGTGTATCCCAGGGAGCTGAAGGTGCAGTCCTTCCTCCCCAGCGGCAGTGTGTATCCCAGGGAGCTGAAGGTGCAGTCCTTCCTCCCCAGCGGCAGTGTGTATCCCAGGGAGCTGAAGGTGCAGTCCTTCCTCCCCAGCGGCAGTGTGTATCCCAGGGAGCTGAAGGTGCAGTCCTTCCTCCCCAGCGGCAGTGTGTGTCCCAGGGAGCTGAAGGTACAGTACTTCCTCCCCAGCGGCAGTGTGTACCCCAGGGAGCTGAAGGTGCCGTCCTTCCTCCCCAGCGGCAGTGTGTACCCCAGGGAGCTGAAGGTGCAGTCCTTCCTCCCCAGCGGCAGTGTGTACCCCAGGGAGCTGAAGGTGCAGTCCTTCCTCCCCAGCGGCAGTGTGTACCCCAGGGAGCTGAAGGTGCCGTCCTTCCTCCCCAGCGGCAGAGTGTCCTGCAGGGAGCAGAGACCGTCAGTCTCGCACCCCAACCACAGGACAAAATAATGAAAGGGGAGACAGCTGGTCCCCCTCTCCACCAGCAGAGAGAGTGTCAGGGAGAGGAGCCTGATACCCCTTCTCCCCAGCGGCAGTTTACAGTTCAGAGAGAGGAGCTTGTTACACCCTCTCTCCAGCGGCAGCCTAACCCAGCAAGGGGAGATGTTACACCCCCCAACAGTGCAGATGGGACTGTAGTCTCTGCACTTGCAGCACAAGGGATAGGGACAGTCGGTCCTGTTCCCCAGCCACAGAGCGGTGTATCCAGAGGGGAGACAGTCGGTCTCTCCCTCCCACAACCAGGCTCCCACCAGGCTACTTCCGTGGTAGCACTGGCATCAGGGCAGAGTACAGCTGGTCTCTGCCCACTCAGCAACCCACCAAGGCAGCCTAACAGTTGCCCACACAGTCGTGGTGAGGCACCTGGACATGGACAAAGTTCTCCTCTACCCAGGTGTAGTAACCAGTTATTGTGGGTGGGCTGTACTGCTGTTTCTGTTTTGTGGGTGGGTTGCTGGACTAACCAGGGCACTGACCGGCAGGAGGTCAGATACCCTGTTAGTCTAGTTGGTAAAGGGGAGAAGTGTGGCGAAACCAACCTCGCCACTGTGAACTGGAGAAGCCTGGTTGCTCGCCTGCTCCCTTTGGACTATGGCCCTGCAGGTTAAACTGTTTATTTCCCCTGCAGAAAGGCTTATTTGTGTGATCTGAGTGCCATTCATCTAATAATGTGCACTCAGATCCCAGCTATCTGGGGATATGTGAAATGTCTGTGTGTTATGTGTAAATGTGACTTTATGTATTTTAAAGTGTTTTGTGTCTTTTTGCAACCATGTGCTTAATGGAGTCTTGTGTCTATCCTGGGAGATAATTGAATTACTCTCCAGGATAGAAGACTCTGAAACTGGTTTGGGCCAGAAAGCCATGCTTCATTTAGTCACAAAGGACTTTTTACTAACTTTTGAACCCCTTGTCTGATTTGTGCCATTTTTGAATATGTTGTTCCCCTGAATGGATTGATTGTGAATATGTAATTTTATGTGAATGTGATGTATGGTTTTGGAGTTATGAAAGTTGGGTAGAAAGTATGTTTTAACTGTATGTATAATTGAGTTTCCTCTCAGGATAAGGGGAGGGAATATGTGGGATGTAACTGTGATGTGATTGGTTGTTTTGTAACGCCCTGTGGGCTGTACTATGTTTGTGGATTGGGAATAAAAGAGACTGTATGTGACAGTACAGAGAGTTCCTGTTTTAACCCTCAAAGTGAAGTGTCGTCTCATTATTGGGGGAAGGATTTATTGTATGCTGTTCCAGTTTGACTGCTAGGAGAGTAAACCTATTCTTATGGTTCCTATTCAACTGTCTACAGCATTCATATGCTTGGGAGAATTTATTTGTTTCTCCGGTTCAGTGATTGTGGTGTCTGCCAGAGTGCTTGGAGTCCTCAGGAAGCGCTAGGAGCATCCTTCAACGGAGGTACCCAGTCGGGGTGCCAGGCGATCCGTTACAACTAATTTTTATGTTTTACATACCAATATCAATAACATAAATTATATAAATAATAGCACCAACATATTCAACGCTGAAAAATAGGTTAACAAGACAGACATTTAATTGTAACAAAACACATATGAAATGGTGAATGTAATCCACGAAAGGATTATGCGTAATACATAGAAATAAAACCGAAACCCAATGTGAGGAAAAACAGAAGTTGGAACGAATAGTTTAAATGTATGAATTTTATGCGAACCGCAAGCGTGTTTGAGCATAACATGAAAAAAGTGCCGAACGGCAAAACAACCGAAATGATAATCTGTTCCAATGACATAGAATAGTTATATGCGAAATGACTATTAATATGAATACACCGCTTAGCCGAATGACCGTACGAATGAAAACCGCTAACGGCTTGTACAATTTTGTGACATATCAGGGAAAACCGTAAAGCGAGGAACTGTGCTGTACCGTACGCCGTGGGAACCGATCCTGGCGTGACAGGTAGGTCTGACTTACGGTTTAGGAGTCCCTGGGACGCGATCTACGACGAAGACCGGGGTCAGAAGAAGCTCGACTAACGGAAAAGGCCTGAACAGGATTCCTGGACACAGCTTGCCGCGGTAAAACCTCGTGGATACTGAAACCAAGATGGCATCTGAGAGAACCCGGAAGTGGATCCTCATTCAACACTGACCTCGAACGGTAAGGAGCAAGGTAAGGGGTGTGCCTTAAGTAAGCTAGGAGTGGATACCAAGCACCTCCCACAAATCCAGGCAAATTGCCTTAATACGTATATATATACACACGCATACATTTACAAACACACACTCACATGTAGTGTTCTGCTCTGTAACTGCTATATCACGATACAAACTTGCATTAGTTCACGTAAATATAGTGTGATAAAGTGAAGGCAGATAGGTCTTTTAACCCCAGGGGAAGTACGTGTAGTTTGTGTGTTGCACAACCCAAAGCTTTGTTTAGTTATGGGCCCCTGGGCTGGAGCATTTGGAGAGAAGGGTGGGCCAATGCTCCACTCCACAGTTTAGTGGTTTTCTGGGGAGACATAGATCCAGGTCAGGGTTTTTTGGACCGTCTCCAACACACTGCTCAGCTGCAGTTAATGAGCTGTTGCAGTGGGAATAAACCCCTCCCGGCTAGGCAGGAAAAAGCGAGGGATTGCTGGCTTCCTCCCAGGAAGCAGGTAGGAGAGAGGCTGGTTTCTCCAGATACAGAGTCAAGGAGACTAGGCACTGGGAGTGCAGAAAGGAAGCAGTCAAGGCTGGCTTGGAGCACTGGGAGTGCAGAAAGGAAGCAGTCAAGGCTGGCTTGGAGCACTGGGAGTGCAGAAAGGAAAGCAGTCAGGGCAAGGCTAAATACTGGAGTGCTGAGAGTGGACAAAGACTCTAGGTTGGTGAAACCACTATTGTTTTGTTTAACCCTGAGAGATAGGGAACCTAATGTCAGTTAGTGCTCAGACGAGCTAGGTTTTTGTTTATAAGGTTTTGTGTTACATTTATGTTTTCATTTACTGCTGTATCCTGTGTGGATTTACAAATAAAGTGCCTGGAGTATATGCAATTACAAGGACTGTGCCTATTGTTTACCCTAGAGGACCGTGCTACCTGCTGACAAGGATCACAATAGTGTACTGTAGTTAGTTATAACACAATATTAGGGTCAAGTTGTACAGCACACGGCAACCTCAGTGAAGATAGACAAATGAAGAAGAGGATTCAAAGAGCCCAGTAAACTGGGCGTGTACAAGCTCTTTAAACACAAAGATCTTTAAACACATAAAAAAAAGCAGGCTAGTAGTAGCAGAATAATAATAGAGATAGGATGGAGAGAATTTTGGTCAGATAGTCATTGAATGACCTTAGGACATGCCATCATGTCCTACAAAGCCTGGGCTTTAATCCTGTTAAAATGTGATGGCATGCCCTAACGTTCTGGTATCAACAAGGATAAATCCCAGCTCATAACAGGAAGGTATCAATCCATACCTGCCCTACCCCCCTCCATGTCTGTCAGTTGGGGCCTTTTTTATGATGTTTTGCCAACATTATGGCTATAAGAGCATTTTGGGAGATGTAGTCAACAATATCTAGAGTGCAAAAGGTCAGGGGTAGGCAACCTAGGTCAGGGGTAGGCAACCTATGGCACGTGTGCCATGCACGGCACTCGAGGTGTCTTTGCACGGCACTCAAGGCTGCTAGAGCCAAACAGAGCCTATCAGGAATCCCAGTGAAACTTCAGATATCAGCTAATACAAAAAGGTGATGAAGGATAATCCTCAATTTATGCATTGCAGCACGTAGAGGAAGTGATCTCAGCACTATTCCAGCACTTGTGAATGGGAATCCACACTGTAGTAGAGCAGCCCGCAGCTGCTGTTGCAACTCCTGTCCTTGACCTGTACCTGGCCAGCGTGGTCCCTACTGGAACCCAAGGAAGCCACCCACACTGCTAGACATAGACAGAAATGCAGAATAACCCTCCCCTTGTTATGGGCAAATGTAAATTTTACAAGTTTTAGAATGAAATGTTGTATTTCTTAAACTGTGTACTTTGTCTTTAAAAGATATTGCAAACTGACAAGGTGTTCACTAACTGTTTCTTTAAGCAATAACCTCAGTGCATAATATGTTTGCGCCATTTTGTCCCAGACGAATTACAATAACAATATTGCATAAACAAGCTTCAAGGCTATGCTACGACTCTTTCAGTACACAATATACTGTGGTAACCTTAAGTAGATAAGGATGTCCAGACTTTAAGATGCCATCTTGAACTAAGTCAGGAAAATTTCCATGACGTATACACCCTTTAGTTATGGCCTTGTATGTTTGCCAAGTTAAGGGAGGTCCTAAAATGAATAAAGTAAAAGAAGTGTTACTTTTTCATATATGAACTACGGTAACCCTAAAATGGAGACACCTAAGGTATAAATAGGTGTACTTTTAAATGTTAAGAGAGACTTGGAGACAGATGCTGCTCCATCTTAACCCCTTAAGGACACAACTTCTGGAATAAAAGGGAATCATGACGGAATATTTCCATCATGTGTCCTTAAGGGGTTAAAATGACAGAGAGGCTGACATGATGACATGTTCAGAAGGGTATGTTAACCTATTAATGACATTTGCAAGCATTTAGTTTAATCTTAGAAACTCTACTATATGGATTTTATATATCTATATTTATATTTTTATAAAATAAATATCAAAAAGACAAAACGTTATTGCTTCCAAGACAATCCTTATTTTATATTGTATTCTCAATTATTTATATATGTTAAATAGAGGATCTCTTACTCTAACTATATCAAATTATGGCTACGATATCTGTATGGTTAGCCCTACTAAGTTCTATGCGTTAAGACATTATAGTGGTAAATAAGGGAACCACCTGCGGTTACACCCTCATACAAATAATACAAACAGCTCACAAACAAACATACACACAATTCGCACGAATGCAACACATACTAACAATCCACATACATGCACACAACCCCACATGCAATACCCCAAACAGCCCCCCACATACACACTACCAAACACACAATGTAACATATCCATCCACACACGCAATTCCACAAGCAGCCCCCATACACAGCCCACATTCATAGGTATCACACACACAACACCACAAACTACTTGACAAAACATATCCAATATATACAGCATTATCGAGTCATCACTTGATTAACCCAGTCGTGAAGTTACAATAGCTCATATACGCACAAGTACAAAGATACAACGCAACTTTTTTGGCCATGTTGTACGTTAAGGACCAGGGCTGTTTTAACATTTTTGTGGTGTTTGTGTTTAGCTGTAATTTTCCTCTCTCTTATTTACTGTTCCCATACAAGTTATATATTGGGGTTTTTTTCAGGACAAAAGGGTCTTTCTTTACATACCATTTTTGTATCATGTCATATTATTTACTTTAAAAACAATAATATAATATGGTGAAAAATTTAAAAATATAAATTACTTGAAAAATCTTTTACTTATCTACAAAAGCTAATGAAAAATATTGCTAAATAGACCCAAAATGTTGTCCTCAGTTTAAAAACACCCTGTGTTTACATGCTTTTTTGAAAAATATATATATAGGAAATTGCGTTTTCAATATATATATATTTAAAATATATCAATAGTGACATTGTAACACGGTTATCTGTCATAAATCTCTGAATTACACCTCAAATGTACATATTTAAAAAAAATATATATATATCTGTCTTACCTTATCTACATCCTGAGTGTCCATTAATCCAACTGTAGTGGAGCCTACTCCAGCCTTCCGGACTAACTGGTGCCAGACTACAAAATACTTTATACACACAATATTTGGTATCCTGAAAAATTACAATAGTGGACCCAAGCTAGGAGTTTCCATGTGGATTCATTTATCGTATCGTGACTATCAACTCTTCTAATCAAGATCTGTGTACAAGGATTGTGGTTCCTGAGCATAGGAAGCATGACTATTAGGTTTTTTTACGACTGACACATATGTATATTTACTCCAATACTCTAATATTATTATGTCCTATTTTTTGTGTAAAAAAAAATAAAATATTGCTTTGCTTGGTTCTTTTCAGTGCTTTTTTTTATATAGGGAGGTATAAGAATGATATCCCAATTATGTAATGTTCTAGGACAAATTATTCATGTTAGTTTTCAGGTTTTGGATATTCAGACACTTATGAAATATCTGTCTTTTTTTTGCATTCATTTTTGAGTGCGGTATAATTTTTCAATTATTGGAGGGCGACCTCGATACCAGCACCATTAGAGACAGGAGAGTGACAAAATGCATACATAGTCTAAACTGTACTGACACTGTTAATGTTTTGTTATAGGTCTAGGGATTAATAAAATCATCAATAAATAATCTAATTACCTCACAGCGGCACCTAGGCAAGAACCAATTGTCCCAGTTGATAACTCCCTGTTTTTATTGTTCCTATAAATATGCCTGTTTGGGGACAATAAATGTTGTTGTTGCTGTTGTAACCCTCACTATCGGTCGTCCATTGTTTTGGGATGAACTATAAATCACTACAGCGAGATATTCTCAAGCTAGAGGGAACCAATAACGGAGGTACTCAGCCAGAGTACGGAGCTCCATTACACTTACAGAGCTTGAAAATAAATAAAAATAAATAAATAATATATATATATATATATAGTTATTACATTGCAATTTCAGTATTATGTGTACCTGTAGATAACTTATTTTTCAGGACACATGAATTGTTATTCTATACATTGTGTTTACAGAACGGTTTAGAAATATTTACATAAAATAAAATAAATCTGCATAAAAATATGGTCCCTCCCTTCACCTTTCACTTAATTCCTTGCCATACAAGGCTATGTAGGCTAAAAACTGACAGCGAAAGCATAAGAACCCTCTTGCAGGAAGCTCTTCAGTTCTCTAACTACATTGCATCTGCTCGAATTATGATTATTACTTTTACAAGCACATCTTGCACTTTGCTGGAGGAACCTAGAAAAATAGATGTCACTCCATTCTGACACTGATACAGACAAAGTCTGTGTGTCAGCATTAGAGAGACAGATATCAGATATTATTATTCCCTAACTTCATGCTACTCGTTGTATCGATCTTTAAAAGGATGTAAGGCACATTTGACTGATTTGACCTTAGAAGGAATTAAACCTATAAATAACACCTAGAGAGCTATTCGATGAGTTATCTTTCTCCACCGTTAATGGGTAGGATGTTCCCATTTTCTCCCTTTTAAAGGTCATTAAACTGCAACTGTTGACATTTAAGTTTCAAATCAAGTAAACATATACACAAAATATAATGTAGTTGGTATTACTCCAACCTATTTTACAGAGATTTGCCAAAAAAAGAGACAAGCAATTACCTGAACCCAATAACCTTGAACAGAAGGTTTCTGCTCATTTTGTCTACAGCAAGAAAAGGCAATTATAGTTGCTGCTAATTTTCTCTCACTTGTTCATCAAACTAATTGGGAACCTCCATTTAGAGGAGTTTGCCATTACCCCCGCAAGAAGTGTTTTGTAATGTCCGTGCTAATTGTATGGCAGAGAGTTAAATCCTTGTAGATGGCAAAAGATCAGTTTAACTGGTCACACAAAATGTGAAATGTTTGCAGTAACAAGGATAAAGTAGATGAGTTTTATAATTCGATTTTTATAAAATTTATTTTTGCAATAGTAAAATTAAAAGACACACTGTATTCACTATAACCTAATTTCATTAAACTGGTTATAGTGGATGCCGTGCCCTGGCACTATGCCTCCATTCTGTGTTAAATCATTATCAAGCAAGTTATCGCTAAATACGCATCCCAAGCTACCCACAGACAGGCCCCTACTTAAGGCAGAGATGGCACAGTTCCTTCTAGTGGTATCAATTCATACAGCAATAGGAGCTTGAGAGACTGAAGGTGGCCAGCTGACACGCTCACCCAATCACATTTGCCCACTGCTGCTGCGGTTAATGCTTTTTTAATAGCCCAGGCAGCACAAGGTGGGTAAAAAACGATTTGACCCTGAACAGAACGATGACACCAGGTGACTAGAGACAGTATAATGTTTTCAAAAAGATTAAGCACTTACAGTGTCTACAGTGTCCCTTTAGATTGAATATATTTGATATAGCATAAAAAATATTGAGCCTGGATTATATTCCACTGACATGAATTCTAAATTATACATTATCCAAATAAAACATCAATATATAGCATAGGGTAAATGTTAGCTTTGGTGCATAAATCATGCCCCTGCTGTGTCACTGCTCAGCTCTCTACTGCTTAGGAGATTATCACTTTGTTTTTACAAACCTAGCCACACTTTCCATGGCAGTGATTCAGGTTTTCTTTTTTTTTTTTACTGTTTACTTTTTAAGTGCTTATCTCTTACTCTGCCAATTAAACTTTAATCACACACTGGAGGTTGCTCTAGGCTATAGCAGGCAATAAAGAATAGCAGATAAGAACTTCTGAATTAAACACACTTTGAAACAATTTCTTTTTCAGGGAGTAGAGAGGCTCAGCCAGGGGATGTGAACCTTGGGATGCATAAATAAAGTGATTTTAAGTTTGAATTTAAAATTGAGTTTAACTGCAACTTGAAGGATTCCATTACATGTAAAAATCAAGACTGATATAGGTGTGCGAATCATTTAGGTATATTAAGATGCAATCTCGACAATGACCTGGGACCTATACACAGTTTATTTGCAGTTTCTGAAACTCACTTTCTTAATGCTCCTAACACCACGCAGCCAGTACACAAACTTAAAGCTACAGTTTCTTACTCCCTCACCCCAGCATACGTTAACTGTCGTAAGTAATGCTAAAAAACATACTTATCTTCTCTAAACTGCCGTGTTAAGTTGACATCACCAGTGATGTTCCAGGACCACTTAGAATTTGCACAGAGGTTAAGAGTGTTTGTGTGCTTTGGCTATACCTTCAATTATGTACACCGCTACAAGGATTACATATCATTTACATGGTGTCATGTAAATTAAAAAAATTAAACACACTTTTTTTATTTTTTTATTATTATGTAAATAAAGCAGTCCCTTCAACAAATATTTATACTTTTACAAAGGTGCCAAGCAATGTACAACAGCATTATTGAGTCATCACTTGATTAACCCAGTCGTGAAGTTACAATACTCATTGATCTTGCATATAATTAAATTACTACCTCACTAAGTAATAAGAAAAGGATTCCAAATGTACACTGTCACTGAAAGTCCTAACAAACCATCAATTTCTAAAACCTTTTAATATCTTCAGTAGTTGTCTTCTTACCCAACATGGACCCTAGAGTGGCACCCTTAGTGGGAAGAAAAAACAAAACATAAAAGATAGGGATGTCTTGGTACAAGAATCACTATAAAGCCAGATATAATTTAGCTGTTGGATTTCAATTACCATCTTTCTCTTTGATACCTAGGCTGGGAGATACATGTATATCATTCAACATCCATAAATTAAAGGGGTAGGATGAGCAATGCTTTTACATCGAGTAATATACAGTATTTCTGTTTAGAATGCAGTTTAATAAAACAAGGCCCGAGATTCTCCAGTGATGCTAACTTCTAACTTACATATATTCCAAATAAACGTATTGCATGGAGTTGGGACATCTTGTGTTCAATAACAGAAAAACAGAGTTACAACATTCTATTTTCTAACATTCATTAGTAGGATTATACCACAGACAGGAAGTCAGCTATTGAGACTGGGAGAAAGGCCTTTTTGCATACAGCAGAGGAAAGAGTTCTTTACAGTAAGGATATTAAGAATGTTGCAATCTCTCCCCAAACATTTTAGATAGATTTTATATTTTCAAAAACAAAATATTCAAAAATATATTTAACATGTATGTGAACAGATTGTTGATCCGAGGAGAAATCATATAGCCACTAATGTCAGGATTCCCTCTATTATTTTCTGTCTTATCTGCAATTACCTATATGACTTCCGGGTTCTCACCGATCCAACTCCGCTCATGCGTCTGATGTCACGCACTTCCATGGTAAAATGAAGCCGCGGCTGCTATCACATTGCTCAATCAATTTGTTACCTAATTGTTGCCAATTGCCGATGGAGCTCCTTCATATGACCATCTGTGTACCGAACCTCCCATAGCTGTTCCTGACTACGCTGACTCTCCCAGACTAGGAACAGACTTCACTACGATTTCCCCTAATCCTCAATATACCACAAGGTAATGCTTAATGGGATATTATTTTCAATGTATATTGCTGCAGATGATTGTTAAAGTGAAAATTCCTAAATACAATAAATCAAAGTTGAGTTCCAAATTAAGTTTTTACAACTATGGAGTCAAGAAGGATTTTGTGGCATGATTTGCAATGGCTATGGTTGTTGTATTTTTTTTGCCATCTTTTGAATCAACACAGTAAAGGAATGGGTTTCAAGCTTTTCTCAACCTCGATTATTATGTAACTATGCAACTACATACCCAACCCCAGCTCTATTCACTGTTGCCCTTTTTTATAGTTAATGACTAGTATATTTCACAAATGGCAAAGTTCTTTCATAAGTGTTCTTTCAGACCATGGGGTCTGCAGAACCCCTGAATAATCTACTATTACATATGATGGATCTGAGAAGAGTGAGTCTCTCCATGACCCCTAAAATGAACAAAGGAGTGTAAATGTACTGCTCCATCACACCATGTTTGGGATTTGTTCCCTCTTCTCCCTCACGTTGAACATAGTTTATTTGTATAATACTCAGACAGAGAGAGCGCGTTCCCATTAACCCATTTTTCCCCATATCCTGACCTGTGGAATAAAAGAGTGCAGTTGACGCCTGGGATATGCAGTCCTCAATCTTTACCAATAAGCATGATCCTCCCTGCTCCCCAGTTTTTCACATATTGCAGAATCTGTTTTAGGGAGCTGACCTGCCACCAAGCAGGTTTCTATCAGACCATGGCGATAACCTACACAGGTTCTTTAGGAATTATATTGGAACACAGTTGGCCCTGGCAGAAAACCGGTTTCTTTTCACAGCGTTTTAGCAGCTTGATAACATCATATGGAGCGCAGCTTTAATAGAGATAGGATTATATTCAAGAAGATCATTTTGCACACTCAGATTTTATGGATTAGTGCTTTCATTGAGGTTCATTTGCAGAGAGATTGCTTAGGCTAAATAGCAGATATAATTATTCTAGATAGGTGCCCTCAAAGGCACACAGATAGGTCTGGAGCTTGTATGTATCAGTAGGGATATTTAGAATTGCCTTTTGTGACATTTTTTTATTTGCCAGTGCAGCTATTTGGAATTTATCTGTTTTGGCACTGCCTCCTGTCTTCTTCATGACTAAGTTTCATTCTGCAACACTATCTTAAATGTTACATGTGGGTTATCTGAAGTTTTTCAGAAGTGATGAATTCCTGTGCTGAGTGCTCTATACCATGTGTTGTTGTGTTATTTATCTCACTGCAGACAGTTGCTAATTTTTCCATACATCTTTAGCTATCTTCAGGACTAGATTACATTGTATCTTAAATACATTTGCTTACTCTGTGCACAGTACAGACTCTGAAGGTCATATTTTCAAAGCTTTACATTCTAGTTCAACCTTAAAGGGGTATTACCAGTCTTTTTAACCCCTTAAGGACACATGACGGAAATATTCCGTCAAGATTCCCTTTTATTCCAGAAGTTGTGTCCTTAAGGGGTTAACATCACTTTTGTCTGTGTGATTACTGCTGCCTTGGTTATAGTAATAATAATAATGAATAAACACATCACTATACTCATAGATTGGTTTGGGCAATACAGATACTATTTAACATCTTATAGCATGTCGTTATTTTGATGTGCTCTCGGCTCCTTTGAAAGCTTTTACTTTGGTTGTAGCAATTTGTAATTATGGAATTTCATATATAGATTTTAATTGACACAATAAATGATAAATATATTATTTTCCCTTTTTTTTGGATTAAGTAGTTTGTGTGTTTCTTTGTCTTAATTTTCCACTTTACAGTTTTGTTACACAGCGGTTCCTTTGCAACAGGCAGCAGAGTCACAAAAGAGTGTGTATATTTCATTGCTAGGGAACGTCCAATAAAAAAAACCCAATGAAATAACCAGTGATCTGCTTGTCAAATGTGATAGAAATCATCCCAGTGGTAGGAAAGCAGTGATCTGTTTTGTACTCCGGTTGGCCTGGAGATACAGATCTTAATTAAGATTACTCTTAAGACTGTAAACATTAATATTATAACACAAAAAGTAACATTTTTCAGAACATTTTATTGAAGCTGTGCTTTCACAGAACTGTAGTTATGTGTGCATTATGGAAACACTATAGGCACCCCCTGTCGGATGACGTTGGAGGTGGCAGAGCAAGAAGGGAGGTCAGCGCTGGAATCGTGTAAGTGCACAAAGGAATTTTTTTTACCCTTTCTGTGCCGGGGTGGGGGTGGAGTAGAGGGAAGAGGGCTGAGGGCACTAAAGTGTTAGGAATACAACTTTGTATTCCTTACACTATAGAATCCCTTTAACAAAGTTTAATAATGAGATCCTACCATCTAGTGGACAAAGTGTGGCGGTGGCAAACATTTGAGAGAGGCAACGAATGGTTCAAAGTGACTGACAGGAATATCACAGCCCTTTGTTGGAGGTATTTTATTTTTTTTATTCATGAATAACTATTCTGTGAGCATCTATTTCTTTGGTATGAATTCTTAAATTTGCATCCTACGCATATTCCAGATCCCATTCAAGGGTTTTTCTATGTATGCTTTTTTTGTATGGACAGAAAATGGTGATTTACATTAGTCTATTGTACAAAAAGGTAGCAATCTTTTTTTCTAGTCCCTTGACTTCTATCAGTTTATTCAAGAATGTGTATAGTAATTATTGGCTACGTCATTATTTTTTCTTTCAGATTACAAAGAATGGTAACCTTAATGTGATACTAAGTCTATATTTTTACATCGCTGCTACAGCTGTGTCTTACTCATGAAATACATTTCTTGTAACCTACTGCCGCCTAGTGGTTATTTTCTTTTCTACATATACCAAAGCACCATCTATAATAATAAAACATTTTTTTTTTAAAAAGATTATCATTGATATGGTTTTCCTAACATCTATCATTGCTAGTGAAAATAATTAACGTTAAAGTAGAATTACATTTTCAAGTATACATTTAGAAGTCCTTTTGGAAGCATAATGAGAATACCAGTGAAAGGGAAGGACGTTTATGTTCCAGAATGTAACAAATATAATATAGAACAGACTTTGATTCCCTGTAAAAGAAAAGTACAGCCACTCCAAAACATCAAGGGGGTAGACACAACAGAAAATTATTACTTGATATAATGTCGTTGCTTGTCAAATAAACATCCTTGTGTTTTCCTCCCGGTGCTGGAATGATCCTAAACAAAACATAAGTAGTACACCAATATTTCCATAGAATCTGAGAAAGTACCAGGACAGGCATGAAATTAGTCCAGGACCTCTTTGAAGGTTTGGTGGGACCCTCTCCAGTATCTTCCCCCCTCCTCAAGCGCCCTAGTAGATTTTGCTATCTCCAGCTGCCTTTTGCCTTTCCCTGCTTCCCCTTTTTTCTTTTTGGATGCAGGATGTTTCATTTCCACATATTTGAATGTGCATATTGGTTGCACACTGGCTTTTGGTGCACATATTAGAGGTAACATCTTATTAGGTGGGCTATTCATTGCTGCTATTTTTGTTCTATTTTTTCCTCTCTCTCTTTTTTCATTTATAAATTGTGCACTTTTTCATTACCTACCTGTGGAATTATTTTGGAGCTACTACAGTGTGCAGACTTCCATGGACATATTGGTGAACTACATCTCGAATATAACAATGCTTTTGAGAATCGCTTTTGACATTTAAGATACATGCTTTAATTTTCAGAGGAAAAACTTTAACATATAATTTCACTTTCAACTACCATACAAGAACCAAGTCCCTACTTGGGTCTTGATTTAATATTGTTAGATAAGTTTTCCAAATGATTTAATATTTATGGATACGACAATTTACCCCTCTGCTGTCAGAGGTGTAACTCCACAAGAATGTCAGGAGGATAATGTGAATCCTGTGCAAATTTTGGCATCTGATGACCGAATGGATGGCATACTGGTCCCTGACAGCCAATGATAGCACCCGTCAAATGCCACCCATATTCTCCATTCAGCCTTACCTCCCTGACATGATTCCACTTCTCGCGATGGAGAGTGATATCAGCAGAGGAAGATTCGGCTGTAGGGAGAACTCAGGGCTGGAACAGGGGTAAGTTACTTTGAATACTATGTGGCAAAACAAATTATTACCCATGATTGTACATTGCCACCAACTTATAAAATATTGCTAATAAACAATTGCAGCTGATGAAGTTTTAAGATGGTGGGGTGCCAGATTCCACCCACAGAATTTGACTCTATACCCCATTTCTAATCTATTGGGCTTATGTGAAATATTAGAACAGCTTTAAACTAAAAAAACATGGATACATATTATAATTATATATTCCTCAGTATGCAGGAAAACTGCTTATGCTAATTAGTTACACCAAGCCTGCACAATCTGCGTCCCCCCAGATTTTTCTTTACTCCAACGCCCGTGATTCTTTAAGTAAAACAGATGGCAAATGGCCATGATTCATTTAATGAAACAGCAAACGCCCATGTTTTTTCAATGGAACAGATAGTCAGGGACTCATGGCTGATAGCGAGGGGATCATAAGAGTTGTAGTTCAAAATATCTGGGGGGGTGCAGGTTGTGCAGGCTTGAGTTACACTATTCCTGCTCAATTATAATAAATTATATTAAAATATAAAATTCTTACATTTGACAGCACAGAAAAAATACAATAAAAGAGGAAGACCTGAGGATAAAGAACAAGACAATGATGCACCTATACCTGGAAACTTTGAATAAATCTGTTAGCAGTGCTAACAATGTAAAAAGACACACAGTACTGGCCCTGGGGTACACATTCCCATGATGCACTCAATATCGCTACCGGGTGACACATTATCAGCAGACACACATGGTGCTGGTATTGAAACGGAGTCTTATTAGTTTGTGTGTATCCGTATAGCGTAATGGTTAAGCTGCTTAGTTTTCACTCTGGCACTCCAGAGTGAAAATTCTTCAATTCTTCTTTCGGCATAAAATATTTTCCTTTTTTCCCATTAAGATTTAGTTAAATCAAATGAAGACACACATTGCTTGAGATGTCACATGCAGTGAATATATTATTTCACATAAATCAAGACATAAAATAAATCTATTCTGTCTTGCACATTTACAGGAATGCAATAGCACAATTAATGCCATTTGTCTAAGTTTCAATATATATCAAGATAATATACATATATTGCTGCCACAGTAACTGCAGTGCATGGTCCATCTCAAAGCCATTCCACCCTGCATATCTTTCTGTGCTCTATTGTGTTGTTTTAAATACCAGAGAGCACGTTTATTTTCCCATTTGTCTTTTTTGGTTTTGACTTTGGCTTATTTCACTTCTCTTGATCGCGATTATGCTGACCTAGCCTTCTCTTGTTATTCTACCATTCTATACTCCTTGCCTTTGGCCTGTTCTCATTTATCCTTTCTGCTTGTAGTCCATTACTCCTAGCTTGGCTCTGTGTTAAACTTGGCCACTCTAGGTATGCATACTAGGCTTGGGCTAGTCCTGGCAATTGTATCGAAATATAAATTTGATAATTACACTTGTGGAAATATAAAGAATGTACAGAAGAAAGCATTTCAATGTTGAGATATAAGTCACACCCCCTGGATCTTATGTGCACCTTTTATTATCATATTATTAACGTTTGTTTAATGGCCCAATTTTATACCTCTAGGCTACTTGTTAGTAGTAATACCACATGAGGTTGTAAGACTTTTGAAAGCCTTCAGCTCAGATTCTCTATTAGAGATTAAAAGGGGTACTTCATAGATCAACTCTACTGGCATACTGAGCATGTCTGATATGCTCACAGACTGAACATATTTCACAAATGACCAAAGTGCTACACATGCCCAGTTGCTCTCAACAGCCAACATACTGTGAGTCAGTAGGCATTGTGATTTAAGAAGGAAAATAAAAATTATAGCAGTGCAGTACTGTATGGTGTATGTTTAACATTCATAATGGAAATTTATCAGTTATCCTTTTCCCCAAAGGAAATAATGGCAGTAGCTCAATGTTTTCACACTGGCAATAGATTTTTTTTTTTTCATTTTAACCCCTTTCCGACGCTAGATGGAAATTTTCCGTCATTTACTAAAGTGAACCCCAAATTGACACAATCGTGGGGTTAACCCTGCTCCTGTCTGCCTCTGTATCCAAGACAGACTGGGAAGACTGGATGATGCTGACCCTGCAGTTGTAATCGCTCTGACAGCCTGTCAGAGCGAGCAAATATGCTGCAGGGAATCCTGGTCTGCCTCCCTGCGCTCCATGTTCAGTGTGAAGTGCAGGGAGAGGGATCAGTGCTAATCCTCTTCACCCTGTGAAAAATAAAGTTTAAGTTAAATCCAACGCCCACTTTACCCATCTCTAATAAAATAAACCCCTTCCCTCCCATCAGATCCCTGACTACAGTGATATTTAAAATACAGATCACAGTATTTTACTGTGAACGGATTTTTTTTTTTAACCCTCAAGGGTTACATTTATTTTATTAATTAATTTAAATATTTCAAAATTATATATTTAGCTAGCCTGGGTGAGTAGAAGTTAGTAGGGAATTGGGGGATTTGGTGTTAGGCTAGCTAGGGTTTAACTGAAAAAAAGGTTTTAAAGAAAGCTTTAAAACGTTTTAAAAAAAAGTTTAAAAAATCCCACCCCCTTTCCCTAGTCCTAATAAAAATGATATTTAAAATACAGATCACAGTATTTTACTGTGAACGGATTTTTTTTTTTAACCCTCAAGGGTTACATTTATTTTATTAATTAATTTAAATATTTCAAAATTATATATTTAGCTAGCCTGGGTATTATTTAGCTTCCCTGCCAGTTGATCACTGCTTACAGTGATTAAAATACAAATCACAGTATTATACTACGATCCGATTTTTCTTTAACCCCTGAGGGTTAACTTTTATTTATTTTTTTAACCCTTATTTTAAAATTATATATTTTGCTAGCTAGGTGGAAGTTATGGGAAATTTGGCAATTTACCGTTAGTGCTGCTTACTGCTAGTTTATACACATTTTAAAAGCGTAAAAAAAGTTTTAAGAAAGTTTAAAAAGTAAAAAAATTTTTTAATATGTAATAAAAAGTTTTAGAAAAAGTTTAACCCCTTAAGGACACAACTTCTAGAATAAAATGGAATCATGATGGAATATTTCTGTCATGTGTCCTTAAGGGGTTAAAAAGTAAAAAAAAAAAGTTTAGAAAAGTAGAAAAATAAATAGTATAAATGCTCATAACCACTACATCTGCAACAAACTAGCGAAAAAATTATCCCATGCTAAGGTTCAAAATATGCCATTTGAAATACCCCAGGGTGGGGGGCAGAGCAAGGCAGCCAAGCAGCCCAGACGTCCTCAGCAATTGCTCCCGTGTCTCGCGACCAAAATTGGGGTACCTTACCTAGCAATCTGTACTCACGGACCGCAGCTTACACTGATTCTACTCTGGAGAGGTCGCTGTACCCGGCGGTACCTTTCCCAGGCTCAAACGATGCAGCCTACACAAGGCTGAGCCACGTGGAGACACCAACTCTCCTGGCTCTTAAGCTGAAGCTGGGACCACAGTGAATCGCTTCCCCCCTGGACCGGCGGGGGTTATCCCAGTCCCCACCGACCAGCCCCACCCACCTGGCTGAATGCAGAGGATCGAGCTCCAGCACGCCCCCTCAAAATAGCGAATGCCCCTTCTCTCTGTGAGCCTCAGCCACAGCCAGCAGAGCCAGACAGGTGCGCCACACTAGATCGAATGCTGGGGCATCTAGACAAACTCTTCGCCCATTTCTGGGAGCAGCTGGAGGCACGAATGAAAGCAGCAGCAACTGGGAGACAGAGGAGTGGACGGAGGCAGGCAGGAGATGGAGTGTGCAGACCCCGTCGGGCACAACCTCCCACCGAGCATCTAAGCCTCACACACTAAGCCCACCTGGGCTGAAAGCCAACAGGGACTTTCTCCCACTGCATCTACCGCAGCGGCAGAAGCACGTACACCGCAAGCAGCGAAAGACCACCCAGAGCTTCCGTCACGTCCCAGAGAGGAAGGACTCTGGCTCGACTGTGAGACCTCCCAGTCCATGGCACTATGATGCAGGGCCTCAACAAGGCCCGGGGCTGGAGAGGGGCTATGCATAGCCCATGCCTGGGACTGCCTCTAGGCCGCCTCCAAGTATTCCCATGCCTTGGTATCGGCTGACACTGCAATCTCTATCCAGGACTAGCTTCACAGAGCACAGCATTTACTCATATGCCCTGAGCACCTAATTTCCAAGTCTGGGTATTGGGTGAAACTTGCAATCTCCCATGGAGCAACTTTCAAACTCCCATGCTCCCCTGACACCTGCTTATTTTGTTACTCCATGTTATGCCCTTATCCCTACCTTGATTTATTTCTTTATTACTACAGTGAAGTACTGTTAAAGCTGTTTGACCTTAGATCTGAACAGTACAGTTGTATGCTAGAGAGCTCAGGATCTGTGGTCACATACTGAAATAAATATGCCCTAATATGCAATGTTCCTGTTTAGAGAGTCAGCGACCATCTGTATGCTATTAGCTTTGACATGTCGGACCAGCCTGTGTTCAGTGGTGTATCCTGGTTTTGTGCTGACCTAGGCAGGACAAAACTCAGGCACCCCCCAAGCCCCCCACCCAACCCCCCCACGCGCGCGTGACCCCCACCCATCCCTTCCCCCCGCCCCGCCTTTTAAATACACACACACACACACACTCACTGACAGATACACATACACTAGTTAACAGAAACACAAACTCACTGACACACACAGACACTCACTCACTCACTAGCAGACACACACTAGCAGACACACACACACACTCACTGACACACACACTCACAGGCAAACATACACACACAGTCAGACACACACACACAAACACTCACTAGCAGACACACACTCACTAGCAGACACACACTAACAGACACAAACACTCACTGACACACACACTCACAGGCAAACACACTCACACTAACAGTCAGATACACACACACTCACTAACAGTCAGACACACACACACTCACTAACAGACAGACACACACACACTCACTAACAGACAGACACACTCACTAACAGACAGACACACTCACTAACAGACAGCTTTTTTTGCCGCCCCCTGGAAAATGCCGCCCAAAGCAAATGCCTTGTTTGCCTCGCGGCTAAAACACCCCTGCCTGTGTTACAATTTCACAACTTAAAATTCATTCTTGACAGTATGTGTCGGGCCTCTGTGGTTTAACTGTTATGCTTAACCATTTTCCTAATCTGCCTAGCACAAAATGCAATTGTTTATTCTCATTTACACTATTCGCATAGTCAGCCAGTATAGCCTGAACCTTTAATCTGTTGTTTCATCTCTCCACTGACTATTTCTCCTACTATTATAATAGAAAAATTTGCAGTTTATCTGAATGCCATGTCAATGATTATAATGTCTGTTTTCACTATGCTTGAGATTGCTGTTGTGGCTTCGCAAGCTTTTTGTTATTCCATGCACAACATAAATAAAGACTAAAACAAATAAAAATAAATACCTTGGGGTGTATTCTTTAAAAAATGGTATCTGTTTGTGGGGTTGTTTGAATAAGAAACCAGCTAAACTACTCCAAAATGGAACATGGGTACAGCATAAAACTTCAAGAAAAAAACTGAATGGCTGCATCTCAAATGTGCCCCTTCAACATCCACATATACCTGGCAAAGGTACATATGAGGGTATTCCTATACTCCAACAGCACAGCTTAGCAACCTATGAAGTGTTATACTGCCATAGCACACATAAGGTTTGCAAAATATACAGTAGAAGCTCACTGTGTGGGCCAAAAATGCAGAAAAAAATGCTTATTACCACTACCCTTGGTACAAAATAGAATAAAAATGGTCCCATGCCTTTTGAATTACCCTCGGGTGTATTCTTTAATAAATAGTATGTGTTTGTGGGGTAGTTTGAATAACCAACCAGCTAAACGACTCCAAACTTGAACATTTACAAAGCGTACACCGCGTAAAACTTGAAGTTATAAAAAAAAATGAATGGCTACGTCTCAAATGTGCCCCTTCAACATCCACACATACCTGGCAAAGGTGGATAAGGGGGTATTGTTGTACTCAGATGACATAGCTCAGCAACATATGAAATATTATACAGCCGTAGCACACATAAGGTTTGTAAAATATACTGTGCAAACTAACTTTGTGTGTCAAAAAGGAAGAAAAAAAATATTACAACGACACATGGTACAAGCTAGTGGAAAAATCTCATGCCAAGGTTCAAAATATGCTTTTTAAATACCCTGGGATGTCTTCGTTAAGAAATGGTATGCCTTTATGATGTAGTTGGAATATGGAGCCTGCTAAAATACTCCAAAATGGGACATGGAAACAGCGTAAAAATTAAAGTTTGAAAAAAACTGGAATGGCTGTTTCTTTAATTTGCCCCTTCAATGTCCACATATACCTGGCCAAGTTACATACGGGGGTATTGCTGTACTCAGACGACATAGCTGAGCAACATATGAAATATTATACAGCCGTAGCACATATAAGGTTTGCAAAATATACTGTGCAAACTTACTTTGTGTGTCAAAAGGACAGAAAAAATGCTTATTACCACTACACTTGGTACAAGCTAGCGGAAAAATTATCTCATGCTAAGGTTCAAAAATGTCTTATGAAATACTCTGGGATATCTTCTTTAAGAAATGGTATGGCTTTATGGTGTAGTTGCAATATTTAGCCTGCTAACATGCTCCAAAGTGAGACACGGACGCATCAAAACCCTCCGTGAAAATTCACACTTAAAAACCTGAACTTGTCACGTCTCTTTTACAGCGCTGTAAGTTCACAAAATAGTGTCTAGGTCATACATTGGGCATATTGTTTTACTCAGAAGATGTAACTGAGCATAATTTGGGGAATTTTATGACAGTGGCACATATCAAGTGTAAGAAATACTCTGCAAAAATACAACATGTATTTAAAACTGCCATTTTTTTTTACCTCACCACAAACATTGACATAAATTGGTGAAAAAATGGTGACAAGTTAAGGCACAATATACGCCATATAAGATACTCTGGGTTGTCTGCTTTATCAAATGGAAGACCTTTGTGGGATTAACTGAGCAGTCAAACTGCTATAATACTCCAAAATGAGACATAGGCCCATCAAATCCACCTATGAAAATTCTAACTATAGAAAATGAAATAGCCTTGTCTCTTATATGGCATTGTAGCTTCACAGAATAGTGCCAAAGGCATACAATGGGGGTATCGTTATACTCAGCAGATGTAGCTGAACACATTATTTGCCAGAATAGCACACACCAGCTTTACAAAATACACATTACAAAATTATGTGTGTATATGCCAAAATAGAGAAAAAACACAATTTTACTCCAATATTTAGCAGAGATTGGCGATGAAGCGGCTTTGTAAAAAGTGTCAAAATAACCTTAGGTAAATAGCCTGTGATGTCTACTTTATATAAATCTATACTTTTTTGTGGCAGTTTTGTTTTCTGTGATGGCTACTAAACTTACAAGACAAACATACCAACTTCTAAAATAGTTTCACATTGAAATTTTATTTTAGTCCTTGTATTTTGTGACCTGCAACTTTCAAAATAAGCTGAAATCCTACACATATTATGTACTCTATAAATCAAGACACATAAATTATTTTTTTAAAATTACTTTTCCTAAGCTGGACATATTATGCACGTCATTGTTGCCAAAACTGTGGGGGAAAAAAGTTTTTTTTCTTTTTTTTTTTTCCCCCATTTTTTTATAATGATAATTTATCTATATATATATATGTGATGTTAAATTAAAGCTCTTTTTGCCATCTAAAAATGGTATATAATATGTGTTGGTACAATAAATAAGAGAGATGCAAATTGCGGTTGAACACAAACAGACTATGATTATCCCCCAGAAGGACACGTGACAGAAATTTTCTGTCATGTTGGCATTTTATTTCTGAAGCTGTGTCCTTAAGGGGTTAAATATACATGGAATGATACTGACTGCAACAGTACAGACAATACTAAATTAATTGTAGGTATGTGGAGATCAGATACAAAATCAAAGTATACAATATTATTTTATGTTTGGGGTGTAAACCTATTAAAAATATATCAATCTGTCTTGTTGATGCATGGTACTTAATAATTGAAAGTCAGTCTTAAGGTAAGAGAGACCCAAGTGGATGTCAAACCATTTGTATATACTTTGACTCTTATGCTGACAAAGGCACCAGGGTATTCCTGGTTGGCACCATAACCACTACAGATCACCATAATGGTTATGATGCATACACATTTAATAGGGCTAAATCATAAAGTTTTACCAACAATTTATCTACCTTTCTGGGATTAGGTATGAGCATATGTGCTTCAAACTGTACAGTACAGAAACAAAGAGCAAATTAATCAACTTACCAAGATGTTTTTCTCTTTTCTCTACAACCTCATTCACCTTCCTGGCAACTCGTGCTACAGCTTCGGCCATTTTTTTCGCTTTCACGCGTAATTCCTGTTCTTCCAAGGATAACCTGAAATAACATGTTAGAGTATAGATAAGATAAAGACCTTTTTAGGGATGGGAGTGGTTTTCTGAAAACTAGAGTAACCATCCTTCACATATGAAATTGTTTTATATTAATTTGATTACCTACAGCCATGGTAAGTTTTCAGTGCAAGAAGAAAACAAGGGAAATAAATCTAGCAATAAAGCGTCAAAACAGACAGTTTTAAAGAAAAACACAATGTGTTCCCTAATCGTGTTTTAACTTCATTCACAATAAGGGATTGTATACAATGACATAGAAGAGGGGACGGTAAGTGGGAAAGAGTGCAACTGACAAGTGCTGGCTATCCACTCAAAAGAGGGATCACTCCCAAATCCCAACAATGTAGAAGACAAAGATAGAATAGATAAAAAATATATACATGTGAGGGCGCCACTCACATGTATATATTGTATACAATGAACATGGATGGAGCATAAAAACAATTCAGTCATGGTTTGTGACCAACTAGGTACCTCCCATTATATAATGGAAAAAGTAATTGAAAAAGACATCAAACTACAAATTCCTCAGATAATACCAACCTCATTGTCATCTCTACATGTAGTATATTATCAGGATAAATATTTTAGGCAGGAATATAAAAACTATATAGAGATTAGTCCATAACATGGACAACAGGAGGGACTAGATTAAGAGTGACAAGTTAAGGTCTAAAAGTTGGTGAAACTTTCTCAGAAGTGATACCATGAGAAGCAAGTTAAGACTGGTAATCTTGAAACTAGAGTCACCAAAAACTTTTGTCTAGATAAGAAAGGGTTTTCACATTTTTAATGTTCTACTCTTATTATATAATTCATTCTAATTTTGTACATCAATCTACACTCAAAACCACACAATGAGAAATCAAAACAATGTTTTATTTTATTTTATTTTTAAACTTTGCAAATTTGTTAAAAAGAAAAAAAACATTAATGTCACATTGGCATTAGTAACTCAGTACTTAGTTACTCTCTTGCATAATTTTGGCTGTGTGCTTAGAGTCATTGCCCATTCTGAGTCCGTCCATAGGACGGACTGGAGCTATGGCTCCAGGCGGCACTTTTACAGGGGCGCATTTTGCCGCCCCGGACCCTGCCTGCTATTAGATATGGACTCCCTGGTGCTCCAGTGGGCTGCTGGTGGACTCCCTGGTGGTCCAGTGTGTTGTTAAAGCAGTTGCACTCCTTCGCGGTTCTGGCACACTGTGAGTGCGGTGGGGGGGGAATAGCATACAGTTATGTGGCACCCATAAGCTGTACGTAAAAAGGAATTTATTATTTTTAACCAAGGTGAGTAAAAAACTTGAGTGTGTTTAAATGTTAAACAGTGCTGTCAACATAGTATCATCATTCTTAAATGGTGTTTAGTCTGGACATGTTCTACATAGACTTTGTGAAGTTTGAGGAGGCAAGTCTGGATTTGTTTGGAGAAAGGTGTTCCAAGGCCACCAAATCAGTGTATATATTGTGCAATGGTGTAGTAGGATATGATTTGTGGAGTTTGAGTAGAGTGCTACCTTGGGAGGTGCTTGTAGTAGCTTTCAAAAAGTGATTAAGTTGTGTTTAATGGAATGTCTGTAACCCCATGTGTGTCGTGTATAGTATGAGTTGCATCAGGAACTTGAGACCTTGAGTACATAGCCTAGGGCAGGGGTAGGCAACCTTCTGCACTCCAGATGTTTTGGACTACATCTCTCATAATGCTCTTACAGCCACAATGCTGGCAAAGCATCAAGATGCAGTCCACGGCATCTGGGGTGACAAAGGTTGTCTATCCCTTGCCTAGGGCAAGGTATGTAGAGGTGTGGTAATCTCTGCAGGTTGTGCTCAATTCTCCTGCTTTAAATAGAGGGTTTGAGGTGATTTGGTAGAGTGGTGAAAAGTGCAGAAAAAATGTGGTACATTGTTGTGATTGGGACTAAATTTTCAACGTTGGTAAAATGGTGGTGTGGAATTTATGTTTCATGAAGTTTTGTCCCTGCTTTGTGCCATGGGATGGTATAAATGGGCACTGTAAAGAAAAAGGCCTCATTGTTTGCTAGGGTGGGGATTGGACCATTCATATAGTCTGGTGAGTAATACTGCCTTATGGTACATTTTCACATCTGGGACTACCAGAACTCAACTATTCCTCACGATTGTCAGTATTCCATTGGTATAAAACAAACAAAAAAAAGAGAGAGAAATACATATATCCTGGATACTTGATGGGCCATGAGGACTGGTTTGGGAACCACTGATCTAAAAATTTTTTTTGTTCTTTGAGGACTTACTAATACTGGATCCTAAGAATATAAACACATTTAGTAAAAATTAAATTAGAAATCTAGATATTGCTATTTTAATACATATCTATAATAAAAGTGAAGTTTTATTCAAGCATCTACAACTACTTATTCCTTCTCAGAACAGAGAGACTTTTTTCCCCACAATCAGAGAGTTCCAAGCGGGCTTTCATGTGTCTTGCAGTGAGGAGAGGTTTCTGTCTGGCCAGTTCGGCAATAAGGCCAGAGTGTTGCAGTATTCCTCAAGTTTCTCCATTCTCCACACGTGATCTCAGAGCAATCATCGGGTTATTGGTCACCTCTCTTACCAAAGCCCAGGAAGATATATATATTACATATGAAAAATTTAAAACTTTTGCCCTCATACCTCCAGCCACGATGATACCGAAGGCCCAGCCACACTGTTATATAAAAAAAGATTGAAAAATACCAGACATCCTGATGAAAGTTAGAAACATAGAAACATAGAAACATAGAATGTGACGGCAGATAAGAACCATTCGGCCCATCTAGTCTGCCCAATTTTCTAAATACTTTTATTAGTCCCTGGCCTTATCTTATAGTTAGGATAGCCTTATGCCTATCCCACGCATGCTTAAACTCCTTACTGTGTTAACCTCTACCACTTCAGCTGGAAGGCTATTCCATGCATCCACTACCCTCTCAGTAAAGTAATACTTCCTGATATTATTTTTAAACCTTTGTCCCTCTAATTTAAGACTATGTCCTCTTGTTGTAGTAGTTTTTCTTCTTTTAAATACAGTCTCCTCCTTTACTGTGTTGATTCCCTTTATATATTTAAATGTTTCTATCATATCCCCCCTGTCTCGTCTTTCCTCCAAGCTATATATGTTAAGATCCTTTAACCTTTCCTGGTAAGTTTTATCCCGCAATCCATGAACCAGTTTAGTAGCCCTTCTCTGAACCCTCTCTAAGGTATCAATATCCTTCTGAAGATACGGTCTCCAGTACTGTGTACAATACCCCAAGTGAGGTCTCACCAGTGTTCTGTACAATGGCATGAGCACTTCCCTTTCTACTGCTAATACCTCTCCCTATACAACCAAGCATTCTGCTAGCATTTCCTGCTGCTCTATTACATTGTCTGCCTACCTTTAAGTCATCAGAAATAATCACCCCTAAATCCCTTTCCTCATATGTTGAGGTTAGGACTCTATCAAATATTCTGTACTCTGCCCTTGGGTTTTTACGCCCAAGATGCATTATCTTGCACTTACCCACATTAAATGTCAGTTGCCACAATTCTGACCATTTTTCTAGTTTACCTAAATCATTTGTCATTTGGCTTATCCCTCCTGGAACATCAACCCTGTTACATATCTTAGTATCATCAGCAAAAGACATACCTTACCATCAAGACCTTCTGCAATATCACTAATAAAAATATTAAAAGAGAATGGGTCCAAGTACAGATCCCTGAGGTACCCCACTGGTGACAAGTCCAAGCTTCGAATATATTCCATTAACTACAACCCTCTGTTGCCTGTCACTCAGCCACTGCCTTACCTATTCAACAATATTTGAATCCAAACTTAAAGATTGCAGTTTATTGATAAGCCTTCTATGTGCAACAGTGTCAAAAGCCTTACTGAAATCTAGGTAAGCAATGTCTGCTGCACCACCCTGATCTATTATTTTAGTTACCCAATCAAAAAATCAATAAGATTAGTTTGGCATGATCTCCCTGAAGTAAACCCATGTTGTCTCTGATCTTGAAATCCATGTGTTTTTAGATGTTCATCAATCCTATCCTTTAACATGGTTTCCATCACTTTCCCCACTACTGAAGTAAGGCTTACTGGCCTATAGTTGCCCGACTCCTCCCTATTCCAAGCTAGGAACTGAAACGTTGACTGAGTTGTGACAAAAAAATTTTTCATTGGGTAATATTTAAAAAACAGTTTGACTTGCAAGAGCTGCAGTTCTTTTGTCGGCCACCTTTGCAAGCCTTTCCTGTCTTCCCCAACACAAACCTTGTGTAGCTGTCCAATTACAGACTCCTCAATTATAAGATTTTGCAAGGCAGGTGCGCTGGGGAATTTACTACGTCTTGTGTTTAGCTTCACTGAGTTAAACCAGCCATGGAGGCCCATTTATAAAAGTGCTAATTTCTATTGAAATGTGCACTTTTTCGTAAATGACCACTCCACTCTTCCAACCCACCCCCCCCAAAAAAAAACACTCACAGTTTAGTAGATATATGCATGTATTCATAGGGAGTATAGACTAAAATTGATTACAAAAGCTGCAGTTCTTATGACTGCAGCCTTTGTAAGCCACTCCCTTTTTTTCTGGAAGAGACTTTGTCTTTTCACAGGGAAATAACCAGAGGCTTCTCATTGAGAAGCCTCTGACTTGGTCCCCATGTGCATGTGTGCCAGCTCGTACACACTCACGCACCGCGATGTGCACGCGCACCCTGCTGCTTGTGCACTGCTGAAGCTGTTTTGAGGTCTGTTAGGGAGGGAGGGGGAGGCAGGCAAGCAAGCTCAAGTAGAGTGTGGTTGCCACTTCCGTTAGCTCAGGGGAGCTAACAGAAATAGGAAGGAATCCTCCCTGGCTGTTTGATTGACAGCCAGGGGGGAGTTTCCCAGTTAATTTATAAAAGTGCTAATTTCTCATAGAAATCAGCACTTTTATAAACTGGGATTAATTGAGGGTACTCCTTACCCATAAAGCACTTCAGCAAGCTGAAGTTCTTTTGGGGTGTGGAGTGGTCCTTTAAATGAAAAAAAAAATTATGGGGAAAAAAAGACAATCTTTACACGTAAAGCATTTCAGCACGCTGTGAGCAATTAGTGCAATCTACAACCCCTGGAGGTTGAGTTGAGGCAGAGTTTTCATATACCACAAGGGATTTTTAACCTCTGCTGCACCAAGGATAAAAGTTAATTCGTAGGGAGGCAGAAGGAGATGTACTGGGATGGTTGTTGGCATAGTCCTGCAGGAGGGAGACAACTGGCAGTAATTGTGTGGAGCCATTAGCAGCCAAGCACTATGTGGGTTTATATATGGGCTACTGGTCTGCCATCTTAGTGCCCTTCAGGCCTAGACTGCTTCATTTGTATATATCTGGGGAGGCTGAAGTATCAAGCTGACCAGCCTGCCAGACTGAAGTGTATATCTGGTGTCTCTGGTAGTGTTTGCAAGTGGCCACAGGGTGCAATGACACAGTTCCCAAAACAAATGCTGTCACAGAAGTGTCACATATCTTCCCTTCGTCCCTTATGCTGTGCATGACATACAGACAGAGGTGGTAAGGATATAATGTTCATAACCACCCTCCCTTCAGGTCCATCTGAGATGATGATAAGTGGGCCATTTTTTAATTCCTCTCTCCTCTCTTCCTTTTGCAATTGATTAGAGGGGTCACCAAGTAAGGGCACTCCCTTTTTGCCCATCACCCTTCAAGTGATTGGAGGAATTGTTTAAGAGCAAGAATGTCAAACTCGCGTCCCACAAGGACCATCTTTGTGGCCCGGCGAGCATGAGTACAAGCTACTGTTATAGCAGAGTAGGCACCTGTTTTCCCCATATTGCAGGTGCTTTGTCTGCTAAAACTTACCCGGCCGGGGAGGAGGGCCAGTGAGGGAGATTAGTGTTCCTGCTCCTCACTGCTCCCTTGCGCGCGCAGACTGTAGTGAAGCCAGAATATGACGTCATATTCCGGCACCCGGCATCACTAAACCGCGCGTGGGAGCAGTGAGGAGCAGGAAGGACCCCCAGGGAGATGCCCCCACATCGGCTCCATACGGTAAAGAGCAGTAAAGTATGTGTGTGTAAGTGTGTGAGTGTGTGTGTGTGTGTCTGTCAGTCAGTGTGTGTCTGTGAGCGAGTATGTGTGTGTCAGTATGTGTGTCTGTCTGTGAGTCAGTCAGTGTGTCTGTCTGAGAGAGTGTGTGTGTGTGTGTGTGTGTGTCTGTCAGCAAGTATGTGTGAGTATGTGCGTGTGCGTCTGTCAGTGTGTCTGTGTGTGTCTGTATGTGTCTGTCTGTGAGTATGTGTGTGTGTGTCTGTCAGTGTGTTTGTGTGTGTATATGTGTCTGTCAGTGTGTGTGAGTGTCTGTGTGTGTGTGGAGCGCACATAAACTTAAACACTTTGAGTTTGACATGCTTGTTTTAGAGGGTTGATAATTTTACATTATTTAAACAGTTACTCATTATGTTTCTTCTAAGCCCCAGATGAAGGTGCAATTCTGGCGCCAAAACATGCACCAAGCACTGTTTTATGCACTTTTGAGGCACTTTATTTTGTAGAATATTATGCATTAGTTTATCATGTAATTTTTGCAGATTGTGGGAATACTGGGGTAGCTCAGCTGAGTATAGTGAAATTCCTGATTCCAATATACAGGCTAGCATTTTTTTTTCTAGCTTGGCATTATTTATAGGAAGATAGGTTCTGATTATCTTATTGCACTATTTAGCTGTTTCTTAGCTCCCTTTTTATATAAACCTTTTACATCCACTATTGAGGGTGACATTGGGAGCCTTTTACAATTTGTATCTAGTTATTGTAATTTAAATTGTCTTTCTGTCATTCTGTTTGGATGTCACCAGAAGAGCTGTCTGTGAATTTGTTACAATCTTATTTAAATTTTCTACGAGACACTTTGTAGTTCTTTCAGGCCTTTAGGGAAACCTATTAAAAGGTACATTGTAGGCACCCTGACCACTTCAGCTAATTGAAGTAGTCTGGGTGCTGTGACCCTTTTGCAATTTTTTTTACATTGCAGCTCTAAGTGTCTGCCCTCAGTAGCAGACAGCCACTGGAGCTTCCAGAATCCAAATGGACTTTTGGTCTGTTATCTGACGCTGGACGTCCTCACGGACCTACAGCGTCAGATTTTCCCCATAGGAAAGCATTGAATAATGGGGAAAAATGTTTTCCTGTGGGGGGTCTAATGCCATGCATTAGGTCTACCCCGTCAACTGATAACGGCGGAGGAGCGTGGGCAGAGTCTGACCCAGCACCGAGGGACATCAGCGCTGGATTCAGATAAGTAGCTGGGGGGAGGGAGCGCAAGGGAAGGGGGGACCTATTAAACCTATAGTGCCAGAAAAATGGCTTTGTTTTCCTGACACTATAGGATCCCTTTAAAGGCTCTGGTGAATTGCTCCTTTCAAGAAACGCTTCAGTTATTCATATCTCTTTTCAATGTTAACACTCACCACCATCTAGTTAATTAATCCCCTCTTGAGGTGTAGTCTGTCAGTATATAATACTTATGCTTCCCCCTTATCTTGTATTTAGCCTTCTGGGTGTTTTGTTTTTGTTTTGTTTTTTTAAGTGTAGTACCTTTTTATTTTTTTTATTAATTTGTGCAATAAAGTAACTTTTTCATTTTTTATGGACTCTTCTGTGTCTTATATGCCTTGGTAGCATAATCGAGTTTTGGTTAATATTTACAATGCTGGGTTACCCCCATATAGTTTTCTCTTTTAGTGGAGATTTTTTACACAGAATGATGAAAAAGAATGATGGGGGAAAAAATGGAGGCAGCAGTGCAAAAGTGAAGGACATGCATTAAAAAGGGGGAAAACCTGAAAAGTTCGCAATTCTCAGTTGTCCTTCAGCGCTGCCCTAATTATTTTCTTTATTCTATGAAGTGTTATACCTTGTTTAAAGCTGCAGAGGGAAGTGCATGCAGCACAATACTAACTTACCTTTGATTTCTGTATATTTTGGGTACTGCAGTAACCCATATCTCATCTTCATAGTGAAGATTTTTTAGGAAGGTTATAAAGTCTCAATTTGTTAAAACCATAAATGACATGTATTACAACAGAAAGATCATCTCACAAAGGGAGTTTGAAAGAAAGGTAATTTTGTGCACTTGCCCCCAAACAAAAAGTTACCATCCATTCCTGCCTGGCAATATATAAAATAAAAATGGGTTTTCTAACTTCGGCCTAAAATATGAAATTCACTTTCAATTCTCATTTTAGTAAATTACCCTGATGGTGTTTGTAAGCTTGTTTGAGCATGGCCTTCTTCCCATCTTGTCTCTAAATTTTGCATGTCAATTACTTATCAAATATCCTCTTTTATAATTGTAAAATGCTGCAGAGTATGTTAGATAAATGATGATAATATAATGTAGAGGCAATTCGGCCTAAAGAGAGTCACCTATTCATAATCAGTTGCTATATAATGAGACATGTCTCTGAAATAATGAAATTGCCAGTGGGCACGCTTTATGATATATTCTTAAGATATCTCATAAGATACCAAATCGCGATATGGGCACATTTATTAAAGGGACACGATTGGCACCCAGACCACTTTAGCTCATTGCTAAACATTGTTTACATTGCAGCACTAAGTCTGCTTCCAGTAGCGCTTCCTGGCTGTTAACAGACATTTGGTCCGGTAACGGACGCTGGACGTCTTCACGCTCTGCATGAGGACATCTTGCGGCAGAAATGCCTCTGACAGGTGTTCTTGGAGGGGCCTGCTTGCCAACATCCTGCCAAAAGACTATGGGCCCTTTAAAAACTACGTGAACAGATTTGGTTTGTGGGATTTTATATTTGGTTCGGGAACGCACAAACCAGAGACCTCCCGGGAGCTCGTTAAGCCTAATTGACAGTTTGTAACACTTTCCACCGCAGTGTTCTAAGTGTTCGTCTGGGTGGCCGCTGTTCGCATGAACGACTACGAGGTGGCGGCCATCTTGTTCCCGTGAACGTAGGCAGCGGTGTTTGGTCGTCGAGTTCATGGAATGGTTTACAGGCACTGAAACTCCTGAACACCGCTGGACTTCCAGGATCTCCTGCGTTCGGTTCTACACAACTTTGATGGGGCACTGTTCAGTGGAAACGTTCCCACAAACAAGGCGAACAAGCTCCAGGGTAAGAACATTGCCTAATTTCGGTAGTTTGTTCAGTTTTTAAACTACCGAACTGCAAGCCCTGATTCTCTGGAACTGTTTTGGGCATAAACCATGCATGCAGTCGGTCAAATTATGGACTTCCAGGAAATTCGTGAACCCCTGTACCGATCTGGGTGATTTTTAGATATGTTGGTCTATCAGGGGGTGTAACTTGTGTAGGGGTTGTGTGTGTTTAAAGGTAATTTGGGGGTTTTGTAAAAATGTATGGAGATTGAGTTTAGTACAATTCCTGACTCAATTATCTCCCAGGCACAGAGGAGGGCTTATCTTGTTTTATGTGTGAGTGTCCTGTACCTGAGAGCCAATGTAATTGTGTGTATGTTTTTACTGTAGTCTCAGGTCTAATCTCAGGTCGGGGGAGGAGTGCCCCTTGTGTGAGGACCTGCATATAAGGCCAGTTGTGGCTGCCAATAAACGAGTTCCTGCTTATCCTCAAGATAGAGTCTCATCTCATGTGTGGGGGAGCCACTGTATCTACTCTGGGGATTGCTATATCACTATACTCCCCTCGGTTATAATCACTTGCTCTTCTAAGAGCATATTACTACACTCTCTTCGAGGAGAGATCTATCCACTGGAATCTGGATCCTCGTTTTGCGTCCAGGGTGGGTTGAGGACAGCGAGACCCCAACCAAGCTGTAATGCTGGAAGTGGGGACTGATGGTGTCTGGTGCGGTGCTTGTGGTTCTCGGTAAGCACTAGGAAGCAGCGATTGGCAAAGGCACCCAGTAGGGGTGCCAGGCGGTCCTCCCCACAGCTATTTCCCCCATAGGAAAGCACTGATTCAATGCTTTCTTATGGGGAAGGCCTAATGCACACGCGGTACTTGCCACACATGGGCATAAGCGCCCTTTTGTCATTAACGGAGGAGGCGGAGCCGCAACAAAGCGACGAGGGACAACGGTGCTGACATCAGGTATGTTTTCAACCCTTTATTAACCACTGCGGGGTGGCGTGCAGAGACAGAAGGAGCAATAGTGCCAGGAATTCAGGTTTGTATTCCTGGCGCTATAGTATCCCTTTAACTAAAATATTTTCAGCAGCTTTATAACCTAGACAGAAAAAAAATGGCAGCAGCCGCAAGTCTTTAGACTTGCATACTTTCTAACTTTGGAAGGTATAAAAGCAGTGGCATGGCATGGAGAGGTGTGTCAGTGAACCCGCACCAGGCTGGCTGACAGCCTCTTGGCTAGCCTCACTCAGGCTAGACCATGTAGAGAGTGCAGCTGAATCACTCTTGGCCTGGTCTTCGTGCCCTCAGCACAGCTCATTATGCTGCTTGTAACCAGCTCCATGGTGTCACCAGATGCAGGACACTGGGACCAGAGCCCTAAATCAGGACAGTCTTACCTTGATTGAGACAGTTGGGAGGCATGGACAAATTGAGCAACTTCAGGTGGTTCTTTATTTATATTTTATTTGCATATTTTAATATATTATCAAGCAGACAGGAAAAATAAAAAATAGCATTGAGTAACTAGATACACCCCCCCCCCCCTTCTTGTGCAATAAAAATCAGTATTATAAAAATATTTCCAGAGCTGAGACTATCAGTACCACATTCTGCAAAGTCAAGGAAGCACAGGTCAATGATGCAATCCAATAACTGCTATAGAGGAGCATTGGGGACCTGAAGTTCCAAACATGCATGCAACACTTCTCAAAAGAATGCATTGAATCCAATGCTTTGCCAAGGGTTTCTACTTCACGAGAAAGGGTTATACTCTGTCAATGGACGTGCCTCAGGAATACAGCCACTATAGGTGGATTTAGCCCTAAAAAATAAACATTGCCGTTTCCAAAAAAATAAAAAATTATAATGTTTAACAATGCAGAGTTAAAATTACAGGACCACTGCACCCACACTATTTTATTCACATAAGGAAGTCAGGTGATTTTAATGTTCCTTTAAGTAGGCGTGATCTCACCATATGTTTGCGAGGTGAAGGGTGAAGTTGTCTTCAAATCAATAATAAAGGCCAGGACCATAACAATCTAAGAAAGTCTCCATTAAATCATGCTGTCCACAAAAAATAAATAAAAATAATTAAAAAACATACTTTATTGCCTTTATTGCATCCTAAACTGCAGAAAAGAATAAAAACAAGCATTGTGGTGTGAATGTCTATTATCCATAGAAAAGCTTTATTGTAGCAGTGGACATTGTCATTTAGTAATGATTTTGAAAATTGCAAAGCCTAAGACAGCCGTGAATGTTATGACCTACAATACATGATTTTCTTCTGTGTAATTATTAGAATAGCTCAAGAAGTTATAAGCTGATCATGGTAAAAAGTGTTTAAAATTAGGTGTAAATGTCACTACTTTTGACTCATTGGAATTGTGACAACTATGCAGCGGCCTCTGTCGACCCAATGGAAATATGTTCATTTGCATAATTCTGGTATACAAATGAGTGAAACCAAACAATCAGTTCAATGTATATATTTTTTTGCTTTTTATTTTTTTTTAAAAGAAATTCTTGCATTATATAATTGATATATGAATTATGAATTGCTTGTTCTCCAATGTTCCTTATATTTGTATTTTAAATGGTTTTCACCACATTATAAGGACAAGTCATCAAAGGCTAGTCCTTGTCCAAACAAAAAGTATTATGAGGCAATTAATGGTGTGCTACTGGCATCCCGAAACAAACCAGACAGGACACAGTTTTAGAACCTGCTTGCTGGATGCACTAGTACATTGGCACAGGAACATATTAAGAAAGCTAGGCCTGAGAGCCGCAAGTCGGGGTTGAATCCTTCCTGGAAGGAGGAGGCAGAGGGGTCGATACCTGCCTGGAAGGAGGAGGCAGAGGGGTCGATACCTGCCTGGAAGGAGGAGGCAGAGGGGTCGATACCTGCCTGGAAGGAGGAGGCAGAGGGGTCGATACCTGCCTGGAAGGAGGAGGCAGAAGGGTCGATACCTGCCTGGAAGGAGGAGGCAGAAGGGTCGATACCTGCCTGGAAGGAGGAGGCAGAAGGGTCCATACCTGCCTGGAAGGAGGAGGCAGAAGGGTCCATACCTGCCTGGAAGGAGGAGGCAAAGGCAGAAGAGCCTGCGCACCAAGACTAGCTGGGTGAAATATAGCCTGACCCTAGCCTAAGCGAGGATCTGAGGTGGTATACCCACATTCCGGTGGTATTTTGTCACAGCTACCACTACAAAACAAGATACAGTATTTTTATTTGTATTCACTGCAGAACAGACAGTATGAAGCAAGTGTGCCCCCACCTCCCCACACAGGGAGCTTAGGGATAATAATATTTGGATGGGATAAGATGTATGTTTTATTGTCGCATATTACCCCATACTTCCTAATTCCTATATCTTATATGTCAATGGCATTATTTCAGTTGCTTACCTTTTCCATTGGTAGAAGTCCCAGTTCCCAGATATGCAATGACTGCAGCATTTTCCAACTACACACATCACTAACTACTCCCTGGAGTGTCTGTGTATTGTTGCATAATGCACAATTAGATTATATAATGTCTGAACTGAGTTCTGTATAATACCATGTGCACTGGCTGCAAAAAAGAAAGAGGTGTGTACGAAGGAAATAAAAAAAATTAAATAGTAAAACAAAGGCACTGCCTTATACAAACGTGCTAAGGGAGAACATCAAATATCACATGCCACCACACACAGGAATTGCTGTAGTAGACTTGGTAGAAAAATCAGGTTTATTTTCCTTCCATGCCAGCAAGCCCCTAGACTACAACAATAAGACATTGATAGGAATGAGAGAAAAGACAAAAAGGAGGCAAAAAAAATAGATGGTCAGACAATGAATAGGATAACGAAGAGACGAAAGGCAGTGGAATGAAGAGGTGAGGAGATGGAAAGATAAGAAAAAAGGAGACAAAAAGATCAGGATTTCTAACTGGTGCAGTCACATGGAAGATCAGATGTTAAAACCTTGGACAGCCACATAAAAAATTTTTATATATTTTTTTTACATTACTGACTCATCAATTATTTGTCAGCCATGCTCATAATGTTAAATGGTCAGCTGCAGCTTTTCATTCTTTAGTAACACAAAGATGCGAGGAGAAATGTATGCTCCAAGAAGACGTGTACCAACCCGTTGGTGGCATGTGGGTCCAAAGTAGAATCATCTGCCATTATACTTGGGGGGCAAAAAGTCAGGTCAGCTGCTACTGCAGGTCCTAAGGTATGGCACATGATAAAGAAAAAAATAATTAGATCTCTCCTTTGTATCTTTTAACTGGCCACTATATTCGTGCAGCGTAATTCACGATTAATTTTCATGATCATAGTAAATTTATTTGACTGACACACACAATTGCATATCACAGCATGTATGATTAAAAGTGCTCCCTCTCATAACAATTTCCTAGCAGTAGTATCCCACCTGCACACATCCTGTTGTCTACACCAGACACATCATCCCACTGACTTCTCATTCATGTGTATAAACCCAAAACTTTGCTTCTTAGATGATTATGTATTAATCAGTATCATAATGCCTGATGCGGCTGTACATTTGATATATGTTTAAGTGTGATGTGTAGTGTAGAGCTGCAACAACTAATAGATAAAATTGAAAAAAAAATAAAAAAAAAAAAATCTGTGGCAACGAATCTTATTATCAATAAGTTGGTCTGCATTCCTTATGTTACTGCCATAAATTCACAGTGTTTACAAGACTTACTTTTTGACTCTCAGAAACCTTTCCAGATCTCACACACAAGTCCCCTCGATTTGGTTGCTGTTATTTTGCTGACAAGTTAATGCTCTCCAAATTGTGCCACTAATCAATAAAAGTAAACAGTAAGCAACAAGGTGGGGTATGAAGTCTGAATAATAATATTATTTGATATATTTGAAGGCTTGGCCTGTAGTTGTTAGAGGGGCTTGGCTCCCCTTTAAAAGGGCTGCCAATCCACTCCCACCTTACCGTTGCTGGTCTGGCGAGTCTGAAACGTTTTACTTCCGGTTCAGATCGCTATCTTGGATTTTCCTTACCTGTTTCCTCGTGGTCTCCTGGTCCGGTGCTTCCCTGGCTCTCCTTCCCGTTACCGGCGTCCGCACAGCCCACTCGTTACTTTGCCGCCGCAAAAACCGTAAGTCAGGCCCGCCGTAAAGCAACCGCCGCAAATTCCCTTGCTTTACATGGCGGAGCCCCGTTTATTTCAAACCAGCGTTCGGTTCTTTTCCGTTCATGCATTATGCCATTCGACTAATTCCCTCATCTACTCAATGTTTAACTTTTTCTAAGCTAACGAACTCTATCATTCGGTTATATACATATAACATCATTCTGTTCGGTTTTCGAATGTCACCTAACATAGTTAATAACAATGTAAAACACATGTAAATAATTACAGTAACCCCTCCCACAATGTCCATATATGGAGGTTCCATTTTTCTTATTCCTCCTCCAAGATGGTGGCATCTGGTATATTCCATTGTTATCCAAAGGAGGCTGACCTTTCCAAGATGGAATGGAATACAATGGAATATACCAGATGCCACCATCTTTCTTTTGTGTTTTACATTGTTATTAACTATGTTAGGTATTTAAACCTGTTATGTGTGCTTGTGTTTTATGCACCTGAGGAAGACCAGTATATTGGTTGAAACGCGTTGTGCTACTGTTTTCTATACCTTTATTTATTTTATATGTAATAAAGACAGCCTTTTTGAGCTACTTTGGGTTCCTGAAATTCTGTCCAGGTGGATTTGAAGCAACTCTTTCCCTGGGGGACCATCATCACTGCGGCTACTTGTCATTTTGGGATTACTCACCTGCCTTTTTAGTAGAGAGCCGACTTATATGGCTCTCCAAATTGTGAGTTTTTCCTGTTATACATATATCTGAAAATGTTCTTTTATTTGTTGCCCTATAAAGGTTCTGTTATATTTATTTTAGATTATTAAGGAGAAAAATATCCATTGTGTGCGCCAACTTCTCTCTGTTTCTCCATATTTGATGTAAGTGTTTTGGGTGATACAACACTTGTGTAGCTTGAGACGCACTGGGATATACGTTATTATTTGATTTATAGTGCCATTTATACACCTTTTCTTTGTTTGTTAAAATAAGTTTTACTTTAAGCTTACTAAACAATGTATTTTTTCCATTTGGACAATCAGGTGGAAATGGACAAATTTCGACTAGAATGGCAATTCTTATAAGCGAGTTGCAAACCGTGATCTGGAAACCCCAACTTGCTACTTACCTTCCAAGACATGCAAGGATTCCTGAGAGAGTTCAAGTATACTACATGACAGAGGAGTTGCAGAAACATTTCAAAGCCCTTAAGGAAGGCCTAGAAGACCTCACCATACATACCTACGAGGTGGAGAACAAAATGGATGAGGTCATTGGAGTAGTGAACACTCATGATTCTCTCCTGCAAGATCTCCAACATCAGATCCATACTCTCGAAGATAATCAAGATAATCAGGAAGAATTAAGCAATAGATCACGCTGGAACACTATTCGGATTTGTGGCCTTCCAGAGTCAGTGTCCCTCGACCTGCTGCAGAACACACTTACTGAAGTATTCAGAGGCCTACTACCAGATGCCTTCACTGTGGATTTGTTAATGGATCGGGCACACCAAGCTCTTTGATCACCAAACTCTACCAAATGATGTCATAGTGCGAATGCACGTCTACCATATAAAAGAAAGCCTGATGGCGGAGACACACAACTACAGCTTAAAAAAAAAAAAACAGGTACAATATAGCAAGATCTTGCATCAAACACCGTCCGGAAGCATAGGAAATTAAGACCACTCACACAATTGCTGTTACAGCATAAACCAGGATAAGCCTGGGCACATCCCTTTATTAACAGAGTATTTTTGGGACTCCGAAAGCACAAATTATAGTCCGAGTGTCGGCTTACATAGTTGCATAGCTGAAGAGAGACATGCGTCCATCAAGTTCAGCCTTCCTCATATATGTTTTTGCTGTTGATCCAAAAGAAGGCAGAAAACTCAGTCTGAAGCGCTTCCAATTTAGCAACCAAGGATCAAGCAGCTGTTACCCCACTAATTAGAAATTATACCCCAGTATGTATGTTATGTTTTTGCAAGTATTTATCCAATTGCTGTTTAAACACCTGTATGGACTGATAAAACTATCTCTTTAGGCAGAGAATTCCATGTCCTTATTGCTCTTACTCTAAAATAAACTTTTCTTTACCTTAAATTAAATCTCATTTCTTCCAGCCTTCCAGGCTTCTTAAAAAAAAAAAAAAAGATACAACAGCCCAATAGCCTTACATGCATATATATGTCACTATGTCTGCCAGTGTATGTCTCTCAGTATGTGTATGCCAGTATGTCTGTCAGTGTCACTATGTCTGCCAGTGTATGTGTCGGTCTGTGTATGTGTATGCCAATATGTCTGGTAGTGTATCAGTGTCTGACAGGGGATGTCTGTGTTTGTTAGTATGTCTGTCAGTGCATTTTTCTGTGTGTGTGTAAGTATGTCTGTCAGCAGTGGCGGCTCTAGACTTTGTGAGGTCTTAGATGAAACTCAAACATGAGGCCCCCACTAACACCCAAAGTGGGGGGAAAAATAGGTGTTGCATTGAGTTTATAAGGTGCTGTAGTTGTATTGGACAAGCTTGCAGCACTGGATACAGAGAGCTAGTCTCTGTATTCATTGTTCAGAGGCTTGCAGTGTCACGGCTCCCTGTGCCGCTGTGTTGTGAGCTCTCCGACTGTAGTTATGGCATCATTTGCAAACTAAATTAATTTGCAATAAACAAATTTAATTAGCAATACTGTTAATCATTTATACACGACTGATACAGACAGTGGCTGCTCACTGTTAAAAAAAAGGAAAAAAAATGGGATGCCCCTCCCGCGACGCGCGAGAGGGGGCTTTTAAACTAAAGAGTGGGGGCCCTAAATTAGAATGGGGGGCCCCTTAGCGGTGGGTAGGGGCCCTAAAAATGAATTAGGGGAGGGACCTAATGTCCTCCCCCTGGCCCCACCCCTGAGCGGTGGATGGGGGCCCTAAATTAGAATGAGGGGGGGGACCTATTGTCCTCCCCCCTGGCCCCCACCTTTAAGCGGTGGGTGGGGGACCTAAATTAGAATGGGGGGACCTAATGTCCTCCCCCCTGGCCCCCACCCCTGAGCGGTGGGTGGGGGCCCTAAAAACTAATTGGGGGGGACCTTACATCCTCCCCCCTGGCCCCCACCCCTGAGCGATGTGTGGGGGCCCTAAAAACTAATTAGGGGGGGACCTAATATCCTCCCCTCTGGCCCCCACCCCTGAGTGGTGGGTGGGGGCCCTAAATAAAAAAAAATTAACCCCCCTCCCCCGGGTGACATGGGGTCCCCAAAAACATTAACCCCTACCTACCCCCTCACCTTAAAAAGAATGAGAGTGGACCATTTAACTAAGTACCTGAAAAAAAAACCAAAAAAAAAAAACACTTTCCATTCGATGTTTTCTTTCTTCTAAAATCTTCTTTTTTCAGCCCCAAAATAGCCAAATTAAAAGCCATAATAAGAAAAACCGAGCGCAAATAAAAAAAATCCATCTTCACCCGGCGAGGGCTCCGCGCAGACTGAGCTCTGCAGGGTGGGGGAAGGCTTATAAAGCCTTGCCCCGCCCTGCAATTAGGCTCAGAGCACTCTGATTGGTGGGTTTAAGCCATCCAATCAGAGTGCTCTGACAGGTAAATGAAGAGACTGACAGGTAAGTCTCTACATTTACCTGTCACAGCACTCTGATTGGTTGGTTTGAAATCCACCAATCAGCGTGCTCTGTGTCATTTTTCCAAAGTTCTTTGGAATTTTCCCACGCTGTGTAATTTGACTCATAACTCGCTGATTGGTTACTTAATCCATTCTAATTTAGGGCCCCCACCCACCGCTAAGGGATGGGGGCCAGGGGGGGAGGACATTAGGTCCTCCCCCCCTCATTCTAATTTAGGGCCCCCACCCACTGCTCAGGGGTGGGGGCCAGGGGGAGGACATTAGGTCCCCCCTAATTTGTATTTAGGACCCCACCCACCGCTCAGTGGTGGGGGCCAGGGGGAGGACATTAGGTCCCCCCCATTACTTTACGGCCCCCATCCGCCGCTCATGGGTGGGGGCCGGGGGGAGGACAATAGGTGCCCCCCCTTATTTTACTTTAGGGCCCCCACCCGCCATTCAGGGGTGGGGGCCAGGGAGGCAATAGGTCCCCCCCTTATTTTACTTTAGGGCCTTCACCTGCCGTTCAAGGGTGGGGGCGGCAATAGGTCCCCCCTTCAGGTTAGGAGGGGCAGGGGGGGACTTTTTTTGTTTTTTGTTTGTTTTTTTAATGTTTAATAGACATGCCCCTATTCGCAGTATAGCGATTAGGGGCATAATTTACTAATACTAAGTAATCTTTACTTAGTATTAGTAAATTTGGCTGAAAGACCAATTCAGGTCTTTCAGCCTTTTAGTAGATAGCTCCCTAATACTGTGGGAATTAGGGAGTTATCTACTTATTCATTCCTGTCATTACACTGACTGGCCAGGTAACTTAAATTTTATACGAATGTATGTTACTTGATTATAGTGTTGCAAATGCTTACAGCTGAATCCTGGCTATGTTTTTATACTTTTTATTTAAAATTGTATACAGTGTAACATTCTCCTTCTTCCACTGGGTAAGTATATTAGTACTTAGGCAATACTGTGCTTCGGCACTTCGAAAAGCCGGTAATTTCGGAACCTCGGTAATTCGCCTATTCGGACCTTCGGAAGTACCCGAATGTCCGAATTGCCCGAAATTCGGCCAAATTCATAGTCGGCCCGAAACGAATTGCACATGTCTAATTCTCTGTCCTCACAGAGAAAAGAAAACTGGCACCTATAGCCAGAAAAATGCGACACTCTGGCATAAGATACAGCTGGGGAGTGGAGGGTTTCCTCCTAACCAAAATAGGGGGAGAGAGTTTGACACTGACTTCGGAAGACGATCCGGAGCTCTTCATGCAACAAGTGGGTCTGTCCACCCGGCCAACACAGGGACTCTCCTAACCTACCAAGAGACCCGAGGAATCATAGGGCCACAACAACAACAACCACATACACAGCAAGCCGCTCAGTAATAAAGTCAAGAGACTAACAGCGGTACCCAGAGCCATGATCCTCTAAAGAGAAGAAGGACCGCCCAGCGACTGGTACCACCAGGGACTTCCTTTGTTAACCCAGATTAACTTACTAACTCACCGAGGCCTGGTTACCGGCCTTTCTATATAACACTGAGGCAACAAAGTTGTTACAGCTATTGACAGTCATTGTTTCACTTATGGTCCCCATTGAGATACCACCATGACTTCATATATTTTCTACCTAAATTTATTGCATAAGTTGTACACGTTACGATCAACTTAATAATAAAAATATAAATTGAAAACAACGGCCCTGCATATGTTCAATGTATTTCCTTATAAGTTTAGTGAATTTTGTCTTAAAAAAAAAAAAAAAAAGGATTCTCACCTATATTGAACCGATCATTCATGATTATGTGAAATGATTACTCTGCAGTCTACTTTTACTTTGTTTGCCTATTTGTTAATTTGTTGGCTGACTATCTGCAGCTCACGTAGAGGTTTTGTACCATAAAGGAACACTATAGTCACCAAAACAACTTTAGCAATATTAGTGTATAGATCATGCTTCTACGGTGTCACTGATCAATTATCTGCCATTTAGGAGTAGTAAAATGACTTGTGTTAATGCAGTCCTAGCCACTACTTCCCTGGCTTGATGAAGAAGAACAAGAAAAAAAGAAAAAGAAAAAAAAGTATACAGTGTGTATACTTAAGAAGATTTTTTTTTTTTCTCCTGCTCTGTTAATTGAACGTTAATCACACACAGGTTGCTCCTGCAGGTTCTAGAAGGCAATTAACAGAAGAGGAGATAAGAAATTCTAAAATAAACATACCATGAAATAAAGGACATTCAAACATTAGATCTCCTTAAAAGACATGTGTAGGTCACATGTGCAGGGCTGCATAAACAACGTGATTTAAATGACCACTCCACAACCATAAAGCACTTAAGCATGATCCAACCGATGTCTGTGAAAAGGCACAGTTGAGTGCTGAATTATCTAAAACACAGCTGAACTATAATTTTTTTAAAGCTCCCATCTGAAAATGGATATTTGGCATATCAGTGGCTGTAACCATGCAATGTTTTAAGAATAAAATTGCTTATCGACAAAAAAAACCAAAAAACAGTAAAGAATAAAACCTGTATCCCATGGTTATATAAATGAAGATCATCTTAGAAAACAATAACAAAAAAATTAAATTGAAAAGGTTTAGAAAATTAGTACAGAAAGGGGGTGGGAATAGAAATGACCCCATAATGTCTAGGGCATTTACTTGTAGTCAGCATGGATTGCAAGACAAATAGCTTGCTAGGGCAGAGGCTCTTTTTCTAGATTTTTCTTTTTCTTTTATGAACAAGTATAACAGGTATGCCACCCCCTAAAACTTCAACACCCTAGACAATGATCACTCAAGTCTGTTTCAGCTCGAGTCCTGCACAAAGCACTATGAATAATAGTAGGTTTGGCAACATGCAACACTCATAATAGCCATGTCATGTTTGTAAGGTACGGCATGGACTGAATTGAGTCTAAGAGTCTGCGATCATAAATACAGGTTATTGTGAACAAAAAAAATCTCTCTGAAACACACACACACACATTATATATTACACACACACACACACACACACACACCTCTACAATTCAAATATCATTTTTTTAAAACATTCCTATTTACACCCCATCGCAAAAAGTAAGCAAACGTATCGCATGCTTTTTGAACTGCACAATTTCTTTTCCACATGCACTGCTGTGATTTACATCTGGTAGTAAATACCTCGTTAAAATGACTGAGTTGTTTGTATGATCTGTCCATGTTGTTGGCTTGTTTACTGTTGAAAAATATTGTGCATGTCACGGTCATTTTAATACTTCCATCCGAGATTCATTCCTGCATGAATGGAGCACTCAAGCTGCAATAGTGTAAGTAGCAATAAAATATATATATATATATATATATATATATATATATATATTTAAAAATCAATAAAGCTTAGCTTGGGCTAATGGGTGTGGATGGATGGTATTATGGGTATGGATGGATAGCTGAGAGTCATGCTGAGAAACTGTATCCGGTTCAAATCGATCTGCTGTCTCCTCCTTTGTTGATGATGTCACTGGATAATGGCATCAGTGACCAAGATATGCTGGTGCTGATATTTTTCACTTTTAAGGTCTCTCTCCAGCTGTATGCCCACTTCTCTCATCTTCTATTACAGGTCCTGAACTGTTGGAGATTGTGAAGGATATTTAGGTATTCAGAAGTTCTTTAAAGCTGGAAAAATGATGCTTTTGCAGGTGAATACAATGTAGGGGTGAAGAGAATCTTCTAACAATACTCACATAGCCAGAAATAAGCCATGGTAAATTCAGTTGTAAACAGTTAGCAGTGAGTGAAAGATAACATTTAACAGGCAGGGAATTTAATCCTTCTGGAAGTAGCCCACCTTCTGGAAGTAGCCTTATTTCCCTCAAAGATGTTGCTTGATTTGCCGATAGCTATCACACCCTGGATGGCTATTGTGATGTAATGAAAGGGCGGGAGATGACGTAGACGCGCTCACGGAAGCATGCCGCATCTTGCGGGGTTTTTTTTTCTTGGCCGCAGGATTGGAGACACTGAGTGGGGAAGGGCGTTACGAGGGAAACCGTCCGTACCAACCCAGTGATTGTCGCGGTGCAGGGTTAGCGAGAGAAACAGAGAGGGAGCTAAGAGGAAGCGGATGCCTGCCTGCTTGGTTGAAAAAGCAAAAGACCTATAGGTCTTTCTCTGATTGTTGCGGAAGAGAGAGGGGTGTGACCTCTGTGGACTCTTGGAACAGAGAAACGGATAAGTACACTGGCTGGTTGATAAACACCTATGTTATAATTAGGCACTAAGGCACTAAGATTAAGGAAAGTTACTTATTATTTAGTGTGTATTAACCGTCTGCAATTATAGCTTACTACTACTATAACTTCTTAAAGGACCACTATAGTGCCAGGAAAACATACTTGTTTTCCTGGCACTATAGTGCCCTGAGGGTGCCCCCACCCTCAGGGACCCCCTCCCGCCCGGCTCTGGAAAGGGGAAAGGGTTAAAAACTTACCTTTTTCCAGCGCTGGGCGGAGAGCTCTCCTCCTTCTCTCCTCCTCCGATACTCCTCCTGGGCTGAATGCGCACGCGCGGCAAGAGCTGCGCGCGCATTCAGCCCGTCGCATAGGAAAGCATTTACAATGCTTTCCTATGGACGCTTGCGTGCTCTCACTGTGAAAATCACAGTGAGAAGCACGCAAGCGCCTCTAGTGGCTGTCAATGAGACAGCCACTAGAGGGAATAGGGGGAAGGCTTAACCAATAAATAAACATAGCAGTTTCTCTTAAACTGCTATGTTTATTTAAAAATGGGTTAACCCTAGCTGGACCAGGCACCCAGACCACTTCATTAAGCTGAAGTGGTCTGGGTGCCTAGAGTGGTCCTTTAATATAACATACTTTTATAACTGTCTATTGAAAATTCAATGAACCTGGTATATTGCTGGGACTAGTTTATTTACTGGAGGAGAAAGAGGTGCAAAAAATTAAAGGAAAGAGGGAGAAAAAAGAAAAAAGAGGAAGAAGGGGCAAGGGGAAATAAAAGAAAGAAGGAAGGAAAGGGAGAAGAAAAGGGGAAAAAAAGACAACGTAACATAAGAAAGAAAGGGAAAAGAAAAAAAATAATAAAAGGGCTGAAAAGAAAAGCCTATAAAATATGGCCTCAAAAAAAACAAAAAAAAAAAACAAGAAAAAAACAAGAACCAGTTACAGAAAGGAGGGCTTCAGGGTTTTTTTTCCCCCCAACTAAATAAAGGGAATAATACTAAATCTATATAAGAAGAATCATTACCCTTACTAGACTCTAGAGAAGCTGAGACAGATAAAACAATGTCAAACAATTCATGGGAAGAATAAAAACAATAAAAGGCTGCGCACAAAAGATAAATAAAGTCCAATTAGAGTAAAATAAAATAAAATAAAGAAAGTCCAAATGGTTTGTTCTTACTGATGTCCTTGTTTGATGAGGTCTTCTATTTTTTTGTGGTGGTTTCACTTAATAAAAGATAAAAAAGAGAAGAGAAGGGGACAACCAATGGTGTAGTATGTAAAATTCAAGTCTAGAGGTAAAAAATAATGGTATAAAACTCACATTTACCAGAGCTATTCTCCAGCTCTGGAGTTAAGCGCGTACAGCGGTTTAATCCCCGCTTATGGGATATAGGGCAGGTTCCTCTCCGTGAATGGTATCCAATTCTCGGGATAAAACAAACAGCCAATAGTGCTCACTGTATGGCGAATAATGATGAAATAATAAAAGAAATGTACTTACAAAGTAGGAGCAGACGCACTGCTCTTTGGTGACAGCTTGGGTGGATTGATCCCCACCTACGGATTTCTTTGGGTACAGGAAACTTCCAGGAATTTTTAAGGTTTTTTTTAAAACCAGTTAAAAAAAGGTGTTTAAAATAACAATAAAAGGGCCAGGGTAAATGAGAAGAGTATGTGTCTATAAAAAAAATGATTGGCATAAACAAATGACCAATAATACTTTAATATATATAAAAACACAATATTCAAATATCCATAACGCGTTTCGTCACAAAAAGGACTTTTTCAAATGGAATAACATAGTTTACCTGGCACATAGATGTTATATAGGAACATAATCATTTTATCATCCATTCAAATGTTATTTCCCAATAAGCATTTCGGCTATGCTAGCCGAAAACCATGTGACCATCCTTTCAACATTAAAATTAGAGAGCTAGCCCCTTCGTTTTATATAAAAAAAAACCCACATTGGAAATGTGCTGCAATAAAGTGGTCACATAAGAAAAAATAATTAAGTTTTGATCGGCCGCCATTCGCGGCATATACACCAACTACATTTCCCATAAATCATTGCGGCGGCACTTCCGAAATGCGGAAGTGCCGCCGGTCACGTGACTCCTTTAAACCCTCTAAAACTACACTTTCCCAAGCTCGTTTTTGATTTTAATGTGCTATAATCAAGCTGCATTGTTATAAAGTTTATGCTTATTATGTTATTTTCGAAATTTAAAGTTGTATACATGTTTTTATTTTTGATTGGCTGAACTAAGTTTTGGTGCCAAATTTCAACTAATTATGTTCCTATATAACATCTATGTGCCAGGTAAACTATGTTATTCCATTTGAAAAAGTCCTTTTTGTGACGAAACGCGTTATGGATATTTGAATATTGTGTTTTTATATATATTAAAGTATTATTGGTCATTTGTTTGTGCCAATTATCTTTTTTATAGACACATACTCTTCTCATTTACCCTGGCCCTTTTATTGCTATTTTAAACACCTTTTTTTAACTGGTTTTATAAAAAAAAAAAAAAAAAACCTTAAAAATTCCTGGAAGTTTCCTGTACCCAAAGAAATCCGCAGGTGGGGATCAATCCACCCAAGCTGTCACCAAAGAGCAGTGCGTCTGCTCCTACTTTGTAAGTATATTTCTTTTATTATTTCATCATTATTCGCCATACAGTGAGCACTATTGGCTGTTTGTTTTATCCCGAGAATTGGATACCATTCACGGAGAGGAACCTGCCCTATATCCCATAAGCGGGGATTAAACCGCTGTACGCGCTTAACTCCAGAGCTGGACAATAGCTCTGGTAAATGTGAGTTTTATACCATTATTTTTTACCTCTAGACTTGAATTTTACATACTACACCATTGGTTGTCCCCTTCTCTTCTCTTTTTTATCTTTTATTAAGTGAAACCACCACAAAAAAATAGAAGACCTCATCAAACAAGGACATCAGTAAGAACAAACCATTTGGACTTTCTTTATTTTATTTTACTCTAATTGGACTTTATCTTTTGTGCGCAGCCTTTTATTGTTTTTATTGTATTTTGTTTTAAAGGGTTTGAGGGATTCCCTTTTAAGGTCGCTGCCTATAGTTACTTAGCGCTATCTCACTCCTCTCTTTTACTATTAATTCATGGGAAGAGAATGTATCTATCACAGCTGGTTACTTATCCAAATGTTTGGAGATCCAGCTAGAAAAAAATAAAGGAAGAAATAAACTTGCAGTCTAGAGAAATAAAAAAATGAGATCCAAAATATAGGAAGAAGGGTAGAAGCTCTAGAAGATAAAATGGATCAAATAATTATACAACAAAAAAGTAACACTGACAAAATAATTAAAATAGAGGAAAAATTGGAAAGCCTGAAAGAGAAGATTACAGATCTAGAAGATAGATCTAGAAGAAATAACCTCCGATGTCATAGAACTGATAAGCCCAGCAATGTACCAGATCAAGTCCCGAGAGATACAATTATTTGCTTGCAATCATATCGATTTAAGATGCAAATTATGAAGGCCATGAGAAGTAAAGACCTAAAGGGGTTAGTTTATCAGCAAATCAAGATATTCCAAGATCTCTCATACCAGACAAGACTCCAAAGGAAATTATTTAGCAGGCAGACAGAGGCTCTCAGGGAAAAAATTAAATTAAATATGCATGGGGGTTTCCGACATGCATAAATCTAATATATAATAATCAAAGGCTGACCTTCGATAAACCACAGAAATTAGAACAATGGATACAAGAAGGGAATATAAGATAAGTAAAAGAATGATTTAACTCCTTCAGGACGGAGTCAATAGTGCACGTTCTGATCAAAACAAAACGTAAACAAAAACTGGAATTTGCGCTATGTCTGTTCAACAGTAATTCACTGCTGTCACATTAAGTGCACCCACACTTATTATATATCATTTTGTTCAGGAGAAACAGGGCTTTAATTTATCATTAACTATTCATATGTGGAACATAATTTATTATGAATAAAATTTAATAAAATGTGAGAAAATAATATTTTTTTTTAAATTTGTATTTCCGTCTGACATTTTAGCTGTGAATGTCATAATACTGTTTTTTTACTGCAAAATAAATGCACATATTTGTAATCAGCAATGTCTCACGAGTACAACAGTACCCCTCATTAACAGGTTTTATGGTGTTTTGGAAAGTTACAGGGTCAAATATAGAACGTTAGCGGTAGCCCAGGAATGAGAATTAACCCCATAATGGCATACCATTTGAAAAAGTAGACAACCCAAGGTATTGAAAGTGGGGTATGTTTAGTCTTTTTTTGGAGCCACTTAGTCACAAACACTGGCTAAAGTTAGCGTTCATATTAATATTTGGCCCCCGGGGGCTTCTTTTGCCATGGGAGGGCTGCCTGGGCTGTGAGGCAATCCTCCCGAAGCGGAGCGCTGGGTAGGTAAGTATCCCGGGCGCTCCAGGACTCAAAGCCGTTACGGCGTTCTATGCCGCCGCAACGGCTTTAAAGCCCAATTAAAGCGGGACGGCATAGAACGCCGTAACGGCGTTAAGGGATTAAAGGTTATTTTATTTATTTTTAAGATTGCACATTAGAAAATAAGATTATATAAGACACTTTATATGAAATACAGATGAGAAACATTAGAATTGCACTAGTAAGTTAACACTTTTTGAAGAGAAAAGTGGATTTAAGTGAAGTCTTTAATCCTTTTGGAACACCTAATAGCATACCGGCAGAATTGCTGCAAGCAAACATAGTACCAATCCCTAAGCAAGAAAAGGATGTAGAGAAAATGAACTATCGTCCAATCTCTCTTTTAAATACTGATATTAAACTGTACTTGGCTATGATAAAGGTGATTGATAGAGATCAAGTTGGGTTTGTGCCAGGTAGGTCATCAACACATAATATCAGAAGACTAGTTGACATTCTGAACTCCGTATGGAAGACGGGAGCTCCCATGTTGACCCTGTCATTGGTTGCAGAGAAAGCATTCGACATGGTCAACTGGGAGTTCATGAGGCAATCACTACAAGCATTTGGACTAGAGGGAAGACTTCTCGAGAATATCTTGGCTCTATACACTGTACCAACAGCAAGAATTATGGGAAATTACTTTAGATCAGAGTGGTTCCCATTGTCCAATGGAACAAGACAGGGGTGTCCCCTATCCCCGCTACTTTACATAATATCTTTAGAACCTCTGGCATTAGCCATTAGACAAGAAGAGAACATTTCAGGTTTTGACCATAAGAAAGAAAATATAAAAATAAACCTATATGCCGACGATGTGATTATAACTATAGAAAACCCTCTACAATCAATAAAACATCTTATGACAATTATAAAAAAATTCTCACAGGTTTCAGATTATAAAGTAAATACAGACAAATCAACTATCTTAGCTAGTAATGTAAATATTGAAGAAAAGAAAGAGATAAGAAAGAGGTTTGATTTTGTCTGGATTGAGAAATCATTTAATTATCTGGGAATAAATATTTGTACGGATCCACAAAAAATAGTTGAGATCAATTTTCTTCCATTACTTCTTAAAATTAATAAGCTCTTAAAAGACTGGAGAGCTCTGGAATTTTCATGGTGGAGCCATATAAATATAATTAAATCTTATATCCTACCAAAGTTGTATTTGTTTAGAATGATCCCTTTAAGAGTACCTGATAGTTGGCTGTTAATGATCCAACAATCCTTCTCCAAATTCATATGGCAAGCAAAGAAACCAAGAATGGCAAGAAAATTCTTAGCGATAAATCAAGTCCAAGGAGGAGTAGGACTTCCAATAATTCAACAGTATTACCAAGCGAGTATTCTTTTTCACTGTATTATTTCACAACAGACAGAGTCTAAACTAGAAAAAGAAATGTCAAACAATAAAGATCTGTTAACTTTCTTTTTGGTTCACTCAAAAACGGAATACTGATAATAGTCAACCAAGTTCTGAAAGCATGGTGTTACAAGATATTAGAGAATTATGGAGTAAGATAAGGAAAAATCTGGGACTTAAAAATCGTATCAACAACACTTTACCGATCTTAATATTGGAAAATAACATGGAGGATCTAAAATTTAAAGAATTGGAGCAAAGCAGGCATACAAACTACAGAAGATTTAATGACAGGATCAAATCTCAAATCATATGAACAAATATGTACTAAATTTGCTCTTCCAGAAAGTAAAAAAATAATATTATATAAGGATTAAAAGCTACTTAAATAAAGTACTAGATAAAGAAAAATCGTAAGTTAAGTGTAAATTAAGCAGTTTAATAAATGGGAAAGATATGAGAAATCTACTAAAAAAGTGCAACTCGATACTGAGACATGGGGAAGAAGATGTTGCATTCCCGGCCATGGAGAAAGATCTGAAAATTAAAAAAAGTTTGATTTAAAAAATAAAAAAAATAAAAATAAAAATAAAAAAAGTGGAAAAAAGCATGGCTAACAGTTGCTAAACACATTAAACGTTTAAACTTAGTGGAGTTGCATTTTAAGATAATAAAACAGACTATCTGGTCCCTAACCGCCTGAATAAAATAGATCAGAACATATCAGACATATGCTGGAGGTGTGACAAAGAGGTAGGAGATTCGGTACACATTTGGTGGAGCTGTCCCCTGATGGAGGAATTTTGGAAATTGTTTCTAAGTAAAATTCAAGGAATAACTGGAACTAATTTCCCCTTCTCTCCTGAAATGTTTATATTGCACCTAAACTTTACCCAATACAATTTGCATCTGCAATATTTCTTCACCCATGCACTAATAGCAGCAAAGATCTCAATATCTAGAAGATGGAGAACTAAGATATTACCAAACTGGTAAATTGTAAAAAAAAACAGCTAATCCTACAATTAAAAATGGAAGGCGGTGTAAATAGAAATCTGAAGAAAAAAAAAAAGAAGATTGTTGATTTAGATAAATGGCTAAATAAATTGGCTGTAGCAGCTTAAATTAGGAAATAAATTAGGAAATAAAGGGAGAATAAAGTAAAAGCAACAACAAAGCTAACTCAATTATTAATATAGGAATATATAGGAATATTATAGAGGACAATTAGAGAGGGAACTGTCACCATCTTTGTGTTTGTAGTGTATTTGTGTTTTTTTTTTCTCTTGGTAAATCAATGTTTTATAGAGTATAATAAAATACGTGGATTGATTAGAAAGGAAAAAAAAAAAAAAACATTGATGATGACTAATGTACCAAGGCCTGAAATGCAGGAATTGCAGTAGAATACACAGGCGGGTACGGTCTGAAAAAAAAAAAAAAAAAAGAAATCACAGGCCAACTGGGGAGTGCAACACTGCCCAATTTATGCCCTCACCTATGCATTACAAAGGACTCAATAACCAATGACCTGGTCCCTTTTAATGACCCTACCATTTCACTTTCTCAAGGTAAAAAATAAAAAAGAATTGCCATTTCCAGGGATACACCAATGTTTACATTGCATTTGACTTGCGCATTGTGGCAATTTTACAACATGACAGGAGGCTTCGTATTTTGCATAATCTCTCTTTACTAGCTCCACACAACAGCAAAGAAACATATAGAAAAAAGAACCAATCACAATAGAGTAGGATGAACATAAGGCATAGTGACCTCATCATTTACTCTTTCTTTGCTGCTCCATCAAGCAGACAGGTCAGAGTATTACTCTTCTCCATTACTTTATGCTTATATTGCCTCTTTTGAGGTTGTTTCTGTATTATATTTTTTATATACTTTGCTGTTTGTTCTTGCTGTGCTTCTGTACTATGTGCAGCTGTGTTTTTTTTTTTCTATGTTATTTATTGTGTTTCTACCTTATTCTTGGTTTCTGCCCTCTCCCCTCCTTGCTCTCACTTCTCTGGGGCTTGAGGGGCTTTTGGGTCTTATTGGGGTTGCCTGTTAATGTTGAATTAGGCCATTTATATTAGCGGTTTATAGGGATTTCACCCAAAACCTTGTATTAGAGCATGGATTAGTGCTCTCTGCCAGGACAGTGGCCTAAGCCCCATACTGTAATTTTTACTGTACTGTGCTGCTGAACGGAGACATGCTGTTACAGCCTCTGTTAACTGCTGAACAGGATTTCCAGGACATACTGCTTAAAGTACAGAGTATTACTCTTCTCCATTAATTTATATTTCTATTGCCTTTTTGGGACTGTATTTTAATAGGTTTTGCTATTTATTTTGCTGTACTTCTATGCTATGGGCAGCTGGGGGTCTTTCTTTATTATTAGTTTACTTTGACTTTATTCTGCGTGCTTGGCCCTCACCCCTCCTTATTTCTCTTCTCCCAGGGTCTCAAGGAGCTTTTGTGCTTTGCTGTGGGGTTATCCCTACCCTCCCGCTGGTTCCGCCGGCTCCCAGGCATTTGTTCCCCTTTCCTCTGGTCCCCCAATATATCCCGGCATGACTGCGGCCTTTCCTCCATGGCCACTCTCGGCCCCTCACGAGCAAGCCACGGCAGCCATCTTTAGTCTCGCGAGATTGCGAGGGGCCGTTTTACTTCATCCGCGTGCCGCGGCAGCCATCTTTAATCTCACATCTCGCGAGATTGAAGGTAGCCATCTTGCTACACCAGCGCACCGCGATTTCAGCGCTCAGGAGTAGCTTACGCTTGTGCTGCCAGCTTAGCCTTAGCTGCTCTCACAGCTCAGGCGGCTCTGACACAGGCGTTGGATCCCAAGGTCCCAAGTTTGAATCCAGGTACAGGTCTGGCATTCTAATCTGTTCTATTATTACATGTTGATGTTGTATTACTTCAGTTATTTGAAGTTTAAAGGGATATCACCCTTAACCTCAGATTAATTGTTAGAGCAGGACTGTGTTACACCTTATGTGGAATTACTTGGACTGCTGTACACCTGGGGTTACCCCTGGCTAGGTCAATCTGTTGCACACAGATTGGTACATTTTATATATACGGCCGTGCCTCACACTTGAAGGATTCATACCCCGGGCACCCCGCTGTGTATACGCTATTCTATACTGCTGAATGGAGGCAGGCTATGACAACCTCTGTTAGCTACTGGACAGAAATTTCAACACTTCTGGCTCAGCGGGATATCTCCCATGACCGTGCATTAATGGGAAGAGCTCAGAGAGGCTCTCTATCAGGCTGATGGCCAGCACTTAAGGGTTCATACCCTGTGCACCCGGGGTGAGGCCCCTATTAGATGTACACTGCACTGCTGCAGGGAGGCATGCTGTTACAGACTCTGTCAGCTGCTGGACAGGATTTTCAGCACTCCCTGCTTACAGGAATTTCTCCCTCGACAACGAATTTAATTGTTGGAGAACGGATTGATGCGCTCTATCAGGGTGGTGGCCAGCACTAAAGGGTTCAGACGCTGTGCACCTGGGGTGAGACCCCTACTATATGTACGCCACACTATACTGCTGAGGGAAGACATACTGGGACAGCCTTTGTTAACTGATGGACAGAATTTTCAACACTTCTAGCGTAACAGGATCTCTCCCATGACAGCGCATTAATTATTGGAAGAGCTGAGGGAGGCACTTAAGGGTTCATACCCTGTGCTCCTAGGGTGAGACCCTATTATATGTGTGCTGCACTGTGCTGCTGAGTGGAGGCATGCTGTTGCAGCCTCTATTTACTGGATGAGCCCCAATCTATTTTATTTGGCCACTGTTCAGAGTACAACCCTGCTGGGGTTTCTGTGAACACTACCTACAACTATGGTAGGCTGATCAGTTTGCCCTGCATCCTTAGACTGCCTACTGGTTTGTGTCTTCTACAGTGGTATCCCATATCATGATAAAACTACCTGCCTATTTCTCTCTGGGATTTGGACGACCCATGCCCTCCCCTCCCGGACGGAGTGCCATATGTGGCAGCATTTGACCAGCAGATGATGTCCTTCATGGCTCTGGGTGATTGCGACTCCAGAAACACCCAAGACTAACTGCTGGACCCCATCATGGATAAAATACCGGAAAACGCCAACACAGTCCAGGAACGGCTCCCGATGTTCATGAATGGACTCAGAGATGTTCATCAGAAACCCCAGTGTTCGCCTCTCCTATGGGAAGCGCATAGCAGCACTCCTCCGTATTGACGGATGGTTGTCAGATCTGGGACGCCAAATCATTTGGACCCCAGGCACACTTCCTGAGGGAACTTATAGCACATGTTAATGGTCCCGCTGCCCTCATCAAGACCCACACCTCCAAGAGGACGTTGTAATGTGGTAATCCCTAAGGGGTGTTCTTCGGGACTGGCGGACAGCGGGGCTTTGTCACCAACCATGTGACATCTGACCACGTAACCCGCTATCGCTAACTCTATAACCCGGTAGGAGCGAGACTCAACTTTGGGTACTCCGGACGATCGGACAAAGAACACGCAGATGCGCTAGATACTATTTCTCCTCAGGTTAACGCCTCTAAGTTACCATCGACTGTACTTTCTACTGCACCCACAGGAGTTTCCATTGTATTTAGGCGGAAGGCATTCAAACCTAATAAGGAACCTTTCGAATCGACGACATAAGTCGCATAGGTCTCATATCCTCGAGGAATTTTCACACGGTCCTTCACTGCAACACCGTGACCCTACATACGCTCACCCGGATTGTAGGAAACTGCCTTCCTCCATCCGAGCCATATTCCCAGTCTCGCTACATTACCAGGACAGGCAGTGAGGCCTGGTCAGTTTCACTCAGACAGACCCCTACGATTAACCGGACTTCGCTCGGTAGTCTGATGCTAGCTTGTGGGGCAGGGGGCTGCGAGGATAACCTGCGAGACCATACCCACAGAAACAGGTTCACAATTCAGGAATTCTCCCTTCACGTTGCAGACCTAGCATTCTTTATGCAGTACTTCACTATCCACTGCCTGGTAAAGGAGTACTACCTACTACGAATGGACAGAGCATCGACAGTCAGGCATACCAATCACCTGGACGGAACTAACCCCCGTCTTTAATCAGACATCATGAAAGGTATCTTCGATTCCTGCCTTCCACGCAGAACCCCGAGGTCGGCCTATCTCCTGGGAGAGATACATTTCAGAGGGACTGCACGAGGGTGCACAATAGTGATCGCACTCAGCCACCTGGGCCTCCCCAGGGGACGTATGCTTTTTCCTCACTTGCGATGATTGCGAAACTTCTCCATCATCTCATTATTCAGCGATTAACACCATCTTGGCCGTCCCACTGTGACTGAGTCAACCTTGTTTCTCGGACCTTACGGGACTGACTGGTGATGATCTCCTCCTCCTATATTCATATGCTACTATTCTCAAAGATCCGAAGGATACCCGCGTCTTCTCTTCCTGGAGGGTCGGCTGACCCTGGTGGCCGGGACTCTTGCTGGGGTTCTTGGCAGGTCAGCAAACTAACGCAGGCTGATAGGGACCTCTTAGGAGTCTCTTGGGCCCCAGGGACGCAACAATGCTACGGTTGCTACCTCTGGACATTCCCGGTCTGATTGATGTTTGGAACTGTACCTTGATCCATTATGGGGTGGTTTGGACAGCTCTATGGCCCGTGTCCCGGTCTGGGGACTCCCGATGGACAAGGATCCTAAAACGTATGTGCCAGTTACCCAGTGACATCCACCTCTGGCTCATGGGATGTGGAGGTCGTTCTCCTTTTTTTCTACGGGACTGGGGCACCTACTGATGGACTTTTATGCTTGGACCAGTGGCTTTCCGCCAGGACCGGATGATCGAGCGTTCGATGGGGAGGTTTCTCCCATAGACCCAACATGCTAGGTATCCTGTCGCACTTTCAGCTCCTTCATTCATTTTCTATTTCTTTCTCAGCGTTAAAAATGCAAAATACAAAGCCTCCTGTCATGTTGTAAAATTGAAGATTATGCTAGTTTTATTGTACTAATAATCTTAATTTTAGTAATGACAGGAGGCGAGCATTTTCCCTCCCTGCTTAGCTACCCACCCTTTCTGTTAGTTTTATTTGTATGTATCATGGGTCTAAGGTAGGTTTGGCTCGCAATGTTTTGTGCTTACATTGTATTTCCATTAATCGTGAACTCTCATTGGAGTTTTACATTATAGTTATTCACTTATCAGATTCTAGTTTACAATACTCTTTTATGGGATGATGTATATGGTACGTTAGGGGCCTTCGAAGGGACTGTTCCGTCCTGGGCGCGTAGCCCAGCAACACATGAGACAAGTGAGACCAGAGACTGGATTATAGACCAGATTGGATAAGGATCATTCCCCATTATTACTTTACTCGACTAAGGGATACTCTTGTGAACACCTCTACGTCAGCAATCAATTGGACATCTTGCTGCTAGTGAACAGATTACATTCTATGGTGCAAATCTACAGCATATATAATAAGTGGTGAGATCCAACCATTTTTTCCCGTTATTAATACAGTGCATTTTGTCCAATCAATTGCATGTACTATACAATTTGACTAAAGCAGAAAAAGAAGCATTGCGAGATTTTAGCAAGGATGGAAACATTATTATCCGACCTGCTGATAAAGGCAGAGCCATTGTGTTACAATATTACAATAAGTACAAAATAGAAATCCTCAGACAACTATCAAACACCACAGCTTATTTCTTACGGATTCTTCATTTTCCAGTTTATTTCTATCTTTTTTTTTTTCCCCATTTCATTTATCATTTTTGTTAGTTCATCGCCTCACATCACACACTGACACATTGCTTCATTAGCCTAGTTTGACTTATCTGGGGATGATTATTATAGTCTGCACAGTTTCCCCTTGCTAGAACCTTTTTTGTGTTCATACATCTTAGCATGATGATTTTAAGTTTGGTTTGTTACTCCGTGATTATATATTTTTTTATTTTTTTATTTTTTTTTATTCTTTATTTTTGTTGCGCATTTGCTTAACATAGTCGCTTGAGATGCCACAACAGCTGTCTCGGGCTTCAAACAGAAAACATGAATAAACATTTGGCATTGAAATACTTTGCACAATTTTAAATTAGGAAAGTAAGTTCCTACGTTACAACATTCTAATTAGAATTATCGCTAGATCGCCATAGTCTCCTGTTTGGAGGAAGGAGTTGTATGAGTATAGTATAATCTGTACATCCAGTGTGTGTGTAGGGTTCTAAATAACTATTCCTCATCCCGTGTTAGTGATTCGAAATATTTGCTATGGCGATAAAGAATTTTGCCCCACTCCTTGTTACTGTGGCTCTGTTTGGGGGTCCCAGGTTCTGGCTCGCTTGGTGTGGGCATACTTAATTTCATCCCTGGGTTGCCCCATGTGTTTAAGTGGTACTCGTGCGGTATCAAGCGGTTAGTGGCCCCTAACCAGGGAGGCCGCGGGGGGGCGGAATATACCAGCGGCCTGTTGTTGGCCCTAACCTGAGAGTGTTTTGCCGTGTAGTGTGCTACTCGTCGTGGCTACAGCGGTGTGCAGGATTTTTGCCATTACATAGGTTATTTAATCCTGGGAAAAATAGTGTGCCTTACAGTGGTGCCTAGGTGCAAAGCATTAAACAATTAAGAAAAATTAATTCGAAACCCAGTGAAAGACAAATTATAGCGAAAAACTAATTATAACAGCAGAGGCTTCATTGATGAAGTGCGCCTATGGGTTGAGAGGCAGTCAGTGGTGTCAGGTGGTTGCCTCAGGGGCTCCTCTTCCCCTCGGTAGAAAAGGGACAGTCCTGGTGGGGTCCCACATATGGGAGCTGGCGGGCTCTTCTGTGTGGTCAGATCCTTGTGGTAGTCCCAGTGCCCTAAGGAAAGAGTCCACCTCCTGAGTGGAGTTGAGGTGTAGAGTGGTGCCGTTGTGGTCCACCGATAGTGTTTTTGTTGCAGTCCAGCGGTATATCAACTTGGCATCTTGGAGGCGGCGGGTCATAGGGCGCAGGGTTCTTCTCCAGTGGAGTGTGGATCGTGTCAGGTCCTGATAAAAGTTAAGACTCGCGGTTTCAAAGTCCAATGGTGTTTTGCCTTTTAGGGCAGCGAAGATGGCATTTCTGTCTGTTTGGGTATGGCACCGTACGATCACATCTTTGGTTGCTTGGGGGGGTGCATGTGGCGATTTCTGGATATGAAATATCCCTGCTATAGTTAATTTTTTGGCCTGTGCGTGTGGCAATATGGTGGCGGCCAGGCGTCTAAAGTAGTGTGGCAGCTCCGCCTGACTTATTTCTTCGGGGATACCCCTGATTTTCACGTTGATCTTACGGCTTCACTCTTCTGCTGAATCCAGCTTGTTGATCAGGGTTGTGTGTGAGGCTTTTAGGTGGTGCACTGTTTCTTTTAGGCTTCTCATTTCGTTTTGGACATCTATGATGTCCTCTTCAGTGGTCTTCACTCGGTCTGTGACCACCTGGACCTCTGTTTTCATTAAAGCCATGTCTGCCGCAGACATTTGTTTTAGCTCCATTAGGAGGTTTTTAATATCTAATTTTGTGGCAGGTGTCAGTGCATCAGGGTCAGCTTGGGCTGAGTGATGTTCTAGGGTGTCCCCCATGGCAAGCTCCGAGCACGTGGAGCTTGTGTCTGGGTCGGGTGTGGCCACCATTTTCGGGGCCGCGGTGCGCTGGAGCATGTTGCTAATGTCCTGTGTATCTTTGCACGCACCTGTTGCTATCCGCTGGGATTTTCGTCCCATGTTTGTCGGGTCGGTGGCTGTGTGCTCCGTGGGCTGTATGGGAGTGGAGAAGACCACGTTGTGGAGCGCCGTTTCGAAGGCCCTGTAGTCTGGGTAGGCCTTGGATGTGCGGCGTGCTTTCCGTCCCGTCTGGCGTTATGAAAAGGGCATTGATCAGGCGAGTGCTTTGCCCCCCTGCCCTGGCCGTCGGTTGGTAGGATTATAAGGGCTGTGAGAGGTATATTTGTCGGTAATTAGTCGCGTTTTTGCCGGAGCTCGCTAAACATGTGACCGCTCCGTTCTGTGGTTAAGCTCCACCTCCCCGTGATTATATTTTTTAACCACACTTCTTTTATGTACTGTTACAGCACTAGATCACTATGGCAATGGGATGATTTCCAGATTGGGATGTCCCGCCGCTGGAAGTGTGACGTCATTACACAAACACATCACTGAGCACGTTATGGGTGGTCCGATCGACTGAGCAGCATGTGGGACTGTCTCGTGCATCTATGGGTACTTGGTAAGCTTACTTTCTTAATTTTATGGGGTATGTATACAGGGAGTGCAGAATTATTAGGCAAATGAGTATTTTGACCACATCATACTCTTTATGCATGTTGTCTTACTCCAAGCTGTATAGGCTCAAAAGCCTACTACCAATTAAGCATATTAGGTGATGTGCATCTCTGTAATGAGAAGGGGTGTGGTCTAATGACATCAACACCCTATATCAGGTGTGCATAATTATTAGGCAACTTCCTTCCCTTTGGCAAAATGGGTCAAAAGAAGGACTTGACAGGCTCAGAAAAGTCAAAAATAGTGAGATATCTTGCAGAGGGATGCAGCACTCTTAAAATTGCAAAGCTTCTGAAGCGTGATCATCGAACAATCAAGCGTTTCATTCAAAATAGTCAACGGGGTCGCAAGAAGCGTGTGGAAAAACCAAGGTAAGAAAGGCTGAAAGACGACCACCACTGAACAAGACACACAAGCTGAAACGTCAAGACTGGGCCAAGAAATATCTCAAGACTGATTTTTCTAAGGTTTTATGGACTGATGAAATGAGTGAGTCTTGATGGGCCAGATGGATGGGCCCGTGGCTGGATTGGTAAAGGGCAGAGAGCTCCAGTCCCACTCAGACGCCAGCAAGGTGGAGGTGGAGTACTGGTTTGGGCTGGTATCATCAAAGATGAGCTTGTGGGGCCTTTTCGGGTTGAGGATGGAGTCAAGCTCAACTCCCAGTCCTACTGCCAGTTCCTGGAAGACACCTTCTTCAAGCAGTGGTACAGGAAGAAGTCTGCATCCTTCGAGAAAAACATGATTTTCATGCAAGACAATGCTCCATCACACGCGTCCAAGTACTCCACAGCGTGGCTGGCAAGAAAGGGTATAAAAGAAGAAAATCTAATGACATGGCCTCCTTGTTCACCTGATCTGAACCCCATTGAGAACCTGTGGTCCATCATCAAATATGAGATTTACAAGGAGGGAAAACAGTACACCTCTCTGAACAGTGTCTGGGAGGCTGTGGTTGCTGCTGCACGCAATGCTGATGGTGAACAGATCAAAACAATGACAGAATCCATGGATGGCAGGCTTTTGAGTGTCCTTGCAAAGAAAGGTGGCTATATTGGTCACTGATTTGTTTTTGTTTTGTTTTTAAATGTCAGAAATGTATATTTGTGAATGTTGAGATGTTATATTGGTTTCACTGGTAATAACAAATAATTGAAATGGGTATATATTTGTTTTTTGTTAAGTTGCCTAATAATTATGCACAGTAATAGTCACCTGCACACACAGATATCCCCCTAACATAGCTATAACTAAAAACAAACTAAAAACTACTTCCAAAAATATTCAGCTTTGATATTAATGAGTTTTTTGGGTTCATTGAGAACATGGTTGTTGTTCAATAATAAAATTAATCCTCAAAAATACAACTTGCCTAATAATTCTGCACTCCCTGTACACACTGTATTTATGTATGTACAGCATCTTGATAAAGACCTTATAAAGGTTGGAAAGTGGATTTTTTTTTTCACATGCAAACATGGGCGTCCACAGGGGGGGCAAGGGAGGGCAGCCTATAGATTAGGGAAGTGAGGCATGGGGCAGCCTATAGATTAGGGAAGTGAGACATGGGGCAGCCTATAGATTAGGGAAGTGAGGCATGTGGGGGGACAGCCTATAGATTAGGGAAGTGAGGCATGTGGGGGTGGACAGCCTATAGATTAGGGAAGTGAGGCATGTGGGGTGGACAGCCTATAGATTAGGGAAGTGAGGCATGTAGGGGGGCAGCCTATAGATTAGGGAAGTGAGGCATGTGGGGGAGGCAGCCTATACATTAGGGAAGTGAGGCATGGGGGAGGCAGCCTATAGATTAGGGAAGTGAGGCAGCCTATACATTAGGGAAGTGAGGCATGGGGGGTGCCGCCTATATATTAGGGAAGTGAGGCATGTGGGGTACAGCCTATAGATTAGGGAAGTGCAGGAAGGGGCGGCAAGGAGCAGGAAATGTCTGCAAGGAGAAGGAAGGGACAGCAAGGAGAAGGAAGGGACAGCAAGGAGAAGGAAGGTAAAGTAGAAGAAGGAGCAGAAAGGGTCTGCAAGGAGCAGAAAGGGATCAGAATGAGAAAGGAGCAGAAGTGCGCAAAATAAGCAGAAAGTAGCAGAAAGGTAAAAGAGCAAAAGGAGCCAAGGATAGAAGACTGTGTCAGAAGAAAAAGAAGACTGTCAAATGAAGGAGAAGAAAAGGAGATTGGAACAGGAAGGACAAATTAAGTGAACCCTCCACTTTATTCTGGACACCACATCATAAGGCTTTGGTACCTGGGCCTGGCAGGGAAACTTTGGACCTTCTCATCTCCCCAGGTAAAAAAGAAATATCAGTGTTAATGTGTTCACTTTTATTTACTGAGTGTCAGGAAGCACAGAGTGCCGCTGGGTAGGGGTGTTGCTAATTGGCTAGAGCGGTCAGCTGGCACTCTAAGCCAATCAGTAGCTTCACATTCATAAAAAAGTAAAACATTTTTATGAACCGGGAACTAGCGATTGGCTTACAGCGTCACCCATGCCTGACGTCAATCTGCTCTTCCTGACACTCTGTTTCAGAAGCCGAATACCACTGAGTGACCTGGAGCTGGAGGTAGCTTTTGGGGTTAAACCATTTGAGAGCAGTTTAACCCCTTATAGGAAAGAGAGCACCCAGGGGCTTCCTGGCATCATAGCATTTTTATTAAGATGAAGTTGTTATGGTGACCAGAATGTTCCTTTAATTTGCTTAAAAGGAACACTATAGTGTCAAGAATACAAACATGTATTCCTGACACCATACTTCTGAAAACACTATTCACCCTGGCTTTATGTGATAATGACTATGCCCCTTCCCTTTTATGACACTGTCAAAAAGGTACCAAGCATGGATGTCATTACAATTATGCTCCTCCCCCCCCCCACCCCCGGGAAAAATTCATGCAGACGCCCATGCATGCAAATTTGAATACAGTTTATTGATTCATTGAAAATCCAGCGTGTCACGGCTTACCTTAGTGGGAGTCCGGTATGCAGAGATATGTGCTCACCCTTGCAATTAAACACAGGCCAAGGTGGTCAGGTAAAAATTCACCTGGCCTGTGAGTCTGTACAGGATAATGCTCCAAGTCGCAGTACAGGTACGGACATAAGCAGTAGAATTGTCGTGGGTAAGCCAAAGGTCAGAGGGTGCAGAAGTCAGGATAAACGAGGATAAGCCAAAGTCAGAGGATGCCAGATGTCAGGATACACGAATAGAAGGTCAGGAGCCAACTGGAGAACACTGGAACACAAACACCAACACAGGAACCAGAGTCAATTAACTGACACTGCCCTCAGGGAGAGGCAGTGTCTTATACCTGGCTAATCAATGATGCTTTACAGCTGGACCACGATTGACAGGAGCAGTCACAGGTTAAGTCCAGCCCCCAGTGCTAGAGACTTGGCAAGGATAAGTTTCATGCCAAACCAAGAACTGAAGTGGCTCAGAGGCAGGAACACAGGCTGAGAACCATAAAGCACTCAGGTTCAAATCCTCTGTTGGGCTCTTGTGGGGGTGACCTCGTCTGGCAGTCTGGATGTCGCGGTGAGAACCATGACACAGCGAGTGCATTTTTTTTGGATTACATATACATTGAAGCGTAGTGCAGCACCCTGGTTTGAATACGTTTTTTTGGTATTTAATTGTGGGCAGAGTGCTAGATTATTTGTTTTATGTTTAAAAAAAAATAAAAAAAATTATATATTTATATATTTTTTTATATTACTAAACAGTGATATTATAATATCAGCAAACACTTACACAGAGCTTCTAAGAGCTGGACAAATGTAATCTACAACCCCAATGTTTGAACACCTAAAAATATGTCTTTTTCAAGGGATAGCATTATTTATCATTATCATAGGATTACAAAATAGGCCCACTGAAAACATCAGAAATTTAGGCTGGACTGGCTTCTCCTTAGCTGGGGGTTTGGGGGGGGAGGGGGGTCGACTAACTGCAGGATGTTGCAGACCCTAGAAGTTTACATTAAATGAAGTAATGTCTAAATGGTAGTTAATTGGCAATCTTATTTTTTTTGCATAGGTTTAGGGCATCTTATAAAGGTAATACAAGTAGGAAGAGAGTGTTCTTTTAAATGTTGGCTTGGATGGGAGAAAGTTAGAACTACTTATAATGGCAGAAGGTATCAGGATTTCTGAATGAAAAAAAAAACTATAATATATATATATATATATATATATATATATATATATATATATATATATATATATATATATATATAATAAATAAATAAATAAATAAAGGAAGCAGAAAAACCATAAGAAAGAAAAGGTAAGAGGTTAAAGTGTTTGACGATACGGTCAGTGGGCAAAAAGAGCATGGGCACTATAGTGTAAGGAGCAAAAAGAAAGGGGGGGCGGGAGGGGGGAGATGCCCAGACCTCTAAATGTGAGAATAGTTTTAAAATGTTACTTTTAATGATGAATCTTTAAAAAATAAGGAGATTGTAATTAGTTATGGGTAAACTATCCCATAAACTATAAATGAAAACAAAACAAAAAATACTGTAATAAGAAACTAAAGAAAATACAGTTGTGGGAAAGAGACTAAATATAAAATGTCTCTATTAGTGAGGATACTGCCTCAATATAAATAGAGGTAGTAAATTAGTTTGAGAGTAGGTTTGGCTAATTGTCTTCCCTAGAGACTGGATTCAGTATGCAGGCTTTACTTAGTCAAGTAGAAAAATCTCAAATATATCTGATTTGACCCTGTTGTTACTGTTATAAGGCTGTAATTAAACGGAAAGCAACTGTGTTGCAGTTTGTGGATTGAATACGAGCACCTTAGACATTTGGCTACAACGTCTAGAGTCCTTATTAATAGTACAAGGCATCATGGCAAAAACTACACAGAGAAAGCTGGCCTGTGTCATCATGCTTTTTAGTGGCAGCTTGCTTTATTCTACTTGTAAAGAAAGATTAAATCTGGACCTGCCCATGTTTGACATTGTACAGGATGAGCTTATTTCTCAAAACAAAGAAATTGCTGCTCGTTGAGAAACTCAACACAATGTGGATACCCCGCGAGAACAACGCATTCGGAAAGAACACCAACTTGACAAGTTTGTTTGTGCTTTTGATACCGCCTAGTCAGCATTTCTAAGATTTCCATTGAATATAGAGAAAAGGGGTCGTATTGAACATCCCCACAATCTATCATGGTACCTATTAGTGGAGACATTGAGTTTCTATGGTGACTATTTCTTAACAAAAAGACAATTATCCTTAAAATATATTTAGCACATTTTAAAGACCATATAAAATTAAAAAATTAAAAAGTTATTCTGTATTCACAACTCAGTTCAACCACCCATGGCAATTGCCCAGCTGCCATGCATGTGATAGGTACATATGCACAGTCATGCTTGATAAGTTTAATATCATTCATGTATGTTCTGACCAATAGCCTACAGAGCATTTTGTAATTAAATATAAGACTTTAGTGAAGAACTGGGAAAACTATACGAATAGAATAAGGCATCATGCAATAACTGTATCCGAGGTGTGTTCTTGAGTTTATAAATTGGGAGCAAGGAATAGCTTCACATATTAAAATCAACTGTCTACTTGCTATGAATCGGAGAGGCAACTTTAACTTAAATGAGCTTGAAATGTACCATTATTTTTCTATTACTGCTTTAACGCCAAATTAATTTTAGGTTATATTGAGCCTCAGGCCAATCAAACAACATAGATAAGAAGAAGAGACAGTGTTGGTTAACCAACAGGCAGCAACCCTTAAAAAGGGAATCCCTCCAAACCCTTTAAAACAAAACAAATAAAAACAAAGATAAAAAAAATAAACAAACAATGTCCAATTCCAATAATGGAAGCAAATATAAGAGAAAGTCCAACCTAAGGATTCTCACTGTCGTCTTAAAGTGCAGGGGCAAGGTCTTCAGATGTTGTTATGGTTCCACTTATATGGAAGATAAAACAGGAACAACCAATAGTGCAATATGTATAGCTCAAATAAAAACGCAGATAAAATAATGGTAGAGAACTCACATTTATAGGGTAAAGCGCGTACAGCGGTATAATCCCCGCTTATGGGATATGTAGTGAGTACCTCTCCGTCACTGGTGTCCAATACTCAGAAAAGAGAAGATAAAAAGAGACAACCAATAGTGCTCTCTGTTTAACGGTCTCAATGGAAATTCATTAAAATGGTACTTACAAGTAGAGAACAGACCGACTGCTCTATGTTGTCAGCATTGGTGGAATGATCCCCACCTACGATTTCTTGGGGTGCAGGAAACTTCCAGGGGTTATAAAACCATAATAGTAAAAAAAAACAGTGTAATAAAAGGCCAGGATAAAGTAAAAAATGTGTATATAAAAAAGGATAATTGGCACAAACAAATGACCAAAAACCTTTTTTAATTAAAAAATACACAATATAAAATTTCCATAACGTGTTTCGTCAACAGACTTTATCAAATGGAATAAAATACAATACCTGTCAAGTTGGTGTTATATAGCAACACAATTAATTAAAAGATTGGCGCCAAAATAATCCGGCCAATCAGATTAAGGTAAAATTTGGCATGCATAAATATACATAAATAACTTAGCTAACGTTAATAAATAATATAATGAAACATTTCTAATAGTTTTTAATTTAAAACGAGGATGGGAAAGTGGCCCAGACACCGCACCCATCACGTTCCCAAAAAAGAATTCTAAAGTTTAGAGGATGAAGAAGTGGGAGACGGGAAAAAAAAGGGAAAGTTGGAAAGACAATAATATCCCCCAAAGATTTCTGTAGTGGTATTTTCAACCTCTCCCAAAAAGTTCTATCAGCTGCACAATTGTCTGTCCTAAACAAAGGTCTCAAATTTGCCCCTACATCTTCGTTTAACTCATTTCAAGCTTTTCTTGATGTAAACAAATTTGTTCGAAAACCAACATTAAAAAGATTTTTTATTGGCAAAAATGATGAAGCACCGTTCCCACCTCCTTCACCCCAATAGATGAAGGTCTTTTTACAAATACACACCTTAGAGAAAAATCCAAATTGTATCCATCTCATTGTAAATCAGCCCCCCTTATCCTATTTGAAAAACTTGTCCAAAAAGATCTTGAGCAAATCAGATACAAAAAATATGATTCTAATAACCTTACAAATGCCAAAAGGAAGGCAAAGAGCTTCAAAAGGATAAAGATATTGTAATAAAACCAGCCGATAAGGGTGGCGCTGTAGTCATCCAATCTAGTAAGATGTATATAGATGATGCCCATAGGCAACTCAATGATACAAACGTATATGAAAAACTTTTATCCGACCCTACAAAAAATATACAAATCATCTTATCTATTTTTTTTTAAATAAAGTTCTAAATTTAAATAAACACGAATTTAACTTTTAAATAAAGAATTTTAAATAAAGAATTTCCAATTACTCCTGTAATTTATTTTCTTCCCAAAATTCACAAAAATGAACAACACCCTCCAGGTAGACCAATTGTCTCTGGCATTGGCTCTCTTTTATGTAACCTTTCCCCAATATATCGATACCATTCTTCAGCCTTCTGTTAAGCATATGAAGTCCTATTTAAAAAAAAAGACTATGTTGCTTTTAAAATTTTTAAATAATTTTATTTGGAAACCTAATTTTATACTAGTTACCTGTGACGTACAGTCCCTCTATACTATTATCCCTCATGATATAGGATGCCAGGCTATAAAATAAATTTTAACCCTAGAAGCAAAAATTCCTGCCACCCAAATCGATTTTATAATAGAAGGTATTAATATAATTTTAAATAATAATTATTCTTGGTTTTTAGATTTTATTTACAAAAGAGGGGTACGGCTATGGGGACTAGGTTTGGCCCCAGTTACGCAAATTTATTTATGGCGGACTGGGAAACCAAAGCAATTTGGGGCAACCATGCATGGCGGGCAAACCTAGTCTCATATTTTAGATATATAGATGACCTCTTTTTTATTTGGGAAGGGACAGAAGAAAGTCTTATTGCATTTATCAATAGTTTAGATATTAATAATAGGGTTATTATTCTTACACATGAATACAGCAGGGAATCCATAAATTTTTTTAGACCTCAACATTTTTATTAAAGAAGGACAATAACAAAAACCTTTTTTTTTTTAAAAGTCTGTGTAAATATGGTCATAGACAAATCTAGTTGTCATTAAATGCCATGGCTTGAAAGTGCCCCAAAGAGCCAATTCCCACGCCTTTGTGGGAATTGCTCAGAAATGGGAGATTTTAATGAACAAGCAGAGGTTTTAATAAATACTTTTATTGAAAAAAATTATTCAGAATTAGATTTAAACAACACAGTTAAAACAGTCAAACAAAAAGAACGCAAAGATCTTTTAATTTACAAAAATAAAGAAAACAATGAACCCATGTCCCTCCCTGTTATTTTTAATTTCAACAATAAAAGTAGCAATGTTAAAAAGATAATAAGAAAGCATTGGCATATACTGAAACATGATGAGGTACTCAATTCAATTATACCCACACATCCAAATATTGTTTTTAGAGGAGCACCCAATTTAAATTTATTTTTACCAATTTTACTAGGAAATCTATTAAGAATATTTATTTTTTTTCCCCAGATGAAAGGTTTCCATAAATGCAAACACTGTATAGTGTGTAGAACCACAGATTCCTCTGTTCTATCGAAAGTAACCCAATTTATGTCTAATAGGACTAAGAAGTGTATAATATTTATGATTTTATTTGCTGCAATACAAAAAATGTAATCTATCTGCTTGAATGCCCATGTGGCCTCCAATACGTGGGGATGACCACAAGGTGCCTAAAGATAAGACTTAGCGAACACTGCAGAAATATTAAAAATGGATACTTAAACCATACAGTATCCAAACATTTTATTATACACAATCCACACTTACTCAAATGTACTGGTATAAAAAAAAATGCTCTACCCCTTGGCAAGGAGGTGATATAAAAAAGATACTTGGAAAAACTGAAATGGAATGGGTGTATAATCTTTAGACTTTTATACCCCATGGTCTTAATGCAGACTTTGATCTGCATAACTTTTTATAATAATACGAGATTATGCTTGTACTTTTATTGTTTAATGTGTATTTTTATTATTTATGGCCTTTTATTTTATATTAATATCAAATTAAGTGGCAATATTTAATTGTGCATATTTATTCATTTATTTATTCCTTATTTTATTAAGTGAATTAATAATCAATTTCTCTAAAACTATACCACTACTATTCATAAATATGTAGTTGATTTTTTGTTTAGTGATACTTTTTTACTCAGCAGGGTTTTTCCCTGCTTTTCGCCATAATTAAATATGGTTCTTTGTATGTATTTTTATAATTAGATATGGTTAATCCTGCCCTTCATAATATGGCCTCAACCCACTATCCCTGCCCTCCCCAAGATGGCCGCGTCCTCTCTCTTGTTTCGGCCCAACCCATTTTCCCCCGCCCTCACGGCCGCAAACATCGCCACTATGGGAAACTACATTACCCATGCGGCTAAGCTTCCAAAACGCAGAAGTGCCGCGAGTCACGTGTTATAATACTTTTGTTTTATATAACTTTCCCATCCTTGTTTTAAATTCAAAACTATTAGAATGTTTAATTATATTATTTATTAACCTTAGCTAAATTATTTATGCATGCCAATTTTTACCTTAATCTGATTGGCCGGATTATTTTGGCGCCAATCTTTTAATTAATTGTGTTCCTATATAACACCAACTTGACAGGTATTGTATTTTATTCCATTTGATAAAGTCTGTTGACGAAACGCGTTATGTCAATTTTATATTGTGTATTTTTGAATTTAAAAAAGTTTTTTGATCATTTGTTTGTGCCAATTATCCTTTTTTATATACACATTTTTTACTTTATCCTGGCCTTTTATTATCCATTTTTTTTATCCTATTTTTTACGATTCTGGTTTTATAACCCCTGGAAGTTTCCTGCACCCCAAGAAATCCTAGGTGGGGATCATTCCACCAATGCTGACAACATAGAGCAGTCGGTCTGTTCTCTACTTGTAAGTACCATTTTAATTAATTTCCATTGAGACCGTTAAACAGAGAGCACTATTGGTTGTCTCTTTTATCTTCTCTTTTCTGAGTATTGGACACCAGTGATGGAGAGGTACTTACTACATATCCCATAAGCGGGGATTATACCGCTGTACGCGCTTTACCCTAGAGCTGGGTATAAGCACTTATAAATGTGAGTTCTCTACCATTATTTTATCTGCATTTTTATTTGAGCTATACATATTGCACTATTGGTTGTTCCTCTCTTTTATCTTCCATATAAGTGGAACCATAACAACATCTGAAGACCTTGCCCCTGCACTTTAAGACGACAGTGAGAATCCTTAGGTTGGACTTTCTCTTATATTTGCTTCCATTATTGGAATTGGACATTGTTTATTTATTCACTATTTATTGTGGTGCAGCCCTTTTTTCAATCAAACAACATACCCTGCAAACCGAAGACTAAACTTCACTCAAGAGAGTGAGAGTTCTAGTATTTGAAATGCACTTTCAAATTCCTGACAATTCTCGCTTTAGTGAACTAATTCAATAGTGATAATGCTGCTTTAAAAGGCACTGTTATTATACAGGACTTTTGACATTAACCAATATGTCATTTGTAAAGTATGAAAAATAAAATTAAAAATCCACATCTCTTTATCCTGCCATTAGTTGCCTCCATTTTAACTCCCAGTTAGATCATTGTTACAATGTATTTTGTACCCAGCAGTCAGCATACACAAATACATGAGAAGAAAATCAATGTATCCATTTATGTATCCATTTATCCTCTTCTTTATATGCAATAGTTGCCAAGGCTTTGCCTTACCACACTGGATTATGACATTATTTGAAAAATAAAAAGTAACAACACCTGACACAGGCGGATGTGGGGGAATGTTGGCGATGTGGGGTAGAACTAGGCTCATACCTGCACATTTGGTGGTCCTGCCCCCACATAGTTCCATTTTGGCGGATGATTAATAATAAGATCAGGGAAATTACAGACACAGACCTTCCCCTCCAACCCCTGCAGATGCTCCTGAACCATACAAACACACCCCTGAGCAAATACAAAAACTCGCTCACCATACAATTGCTCACCGCAGCCAAAACACTCATACCCCTACACTGGAAGGCCCAGACAATCCCCACATATCGCCAATGGGTGGATAAGGTAGAAGCCATTCACGAAATGGAACTCATGACGGCCTCCCTGCAGGAGCGCTCGGACAAGTGCGCCCTCAAATGGTACCCCTGGAGCTCCTACCTCGAGAAGGGTGCAGCATGATTAGCGGTAAGACCGAGGTCACGCAGACATAGGACGTACTACACATTAAGTCGGGTAGGACACCCATAACCTTCGACGGACGCCAGCTCAACTTTTGATTCCACCCAACGGAGAGAATTCGAGTCCACTCCTGACCAATAAATACAAAAAAGGGTAGTAGGGCGACAGGACTATATGGTAGACAACCTCCCACATGCTACGAGAAAAACAATATAGGCACCTGTCGACACAGGCTGACTCCTGTCGGGAACACGGGCGTGAGCCCCCCACCCCGGGGGTACCACCACTGGAGGTGGAGATGTGGGAATCTAATCCAGCATCGGCCTCCTAGATGGGACCCATACCGAGTGAGGGGTCATACGGGGTTATACCTGTTTCCGATAGGGTGTTGAGTGAGCCCTATAGTCTTCGCAGTAAGGCGAACTAAACCCCGGGAGGTAAGGCGAGAGAAACGTTTATAGCCCTAGAATGGGTCCAGATAACATGGGCGAATGGTAGTCTTATGCCCCTATACATTAAACAACTCTATTCGACAGGCGAATAATGTAGGTACTGAGTCTGCAAGCAAGGATAGCATAGTGCTTGTAGACGTGGGACGGATAGGGGTGGGAGGGGAATGGGTCAGACGGGAAGACCGCTGTAAGGGGAAGGAGGAAAGGGACAAATTTCCAAACAAACGCTGTAAGGGGAAAGATGCCTTTTCTTCTCATATTTCTCTGTTTCCTCAATGTATATCGCATTTGTTTGATGTCATGTACATGCTACGTGAAACAACAATAAAAAGGGAATGACAAAAAAAAAAAAAAAAAGTAACAAGATTATATCCAATGGCAAGAACTGCAGTGAACTAAAATCAAATTACTAAATTTGCCGCAAAAAAGATGACTTCAAAAAATTCACCAACTAAGGCTACAGTGCATTCAGACTTCTTAATGTTTGACTTTATATTGCAGCCTTATGCTACAATTGTTGAAATTAATCTACACTCAATACCCCGTGAAGATAAAAGACGGACACGATTGCAAAATGTATAAAAGAAAAATGCATTGACATAAGTATTCAGGCCCTTAACTCAGTACTCCATTGAAAGACCCTTGGCAGCAATTATAGCCTCAAGTCTTTTGGGGTATTATGCAACCAGGTTTGCACACCTGGATTATGTTGTTTCTGTCATTCATCTCTGCAGATCTACAGAAGCTCTGTCAAGTTGTATGGGGAGTGTCGATGGTCACTCCCCAATTCTTTCCAGAAATGTTTCATTGGGTTCAAGTCCAGGCTCTTGCTGGACCACTCAAGAACATTCACAGGAGGTGTCGCTAGGCCCATGCTGCATTGTTATGGCAGTGTTCTTAAGTTCATTGTCCTGTTGGGAAGTGAACATTTGACCCAGTCTGAGGTCCTGAGCACCATCAAACAGTTCTTCCTTAAGGATATCTCTGCATTTTGCTACATTCAGCTTTTCCCTCAACCCAGATCAGTCTCCCAGTCCCTACCCCTGCAACCCCCCCCCCAAAGCATGATGCTACCAACAGTTGGGATGGTATTGCACAGGTGATGAGCAGTACTTTGTTTCCTATAAACATGCTTTGAATTGAGGAATTAAATGGTTGAATCTTCATTTCATTAGTCCAGAGAATCTTGTTTCTCATAGCCGGAGATCCATTTAGGTGCTTCTTTGCAAATTCTAAGTGGGCTTCCATATGTCTTGCTTGTAGTGAGGAGATACTTCCATCTAGCCAGTTTGACAAATATACGGGTGGTCAACTCTTGTAAGAGTACTGGTTATTTGAAACCTTTTCCATTTAAAAATAATTAATTCATTAAAGGTACACTACAGGTATCCAGACGACTTCAGCTCATTGAAGTGGTCTGGGCGCATATTCCCACGTCCCTTAATCCTAGAAAGGTAATTATAGCAGTTTTTAATTAACTGCAATAATTATTTTTATGGGTTAACTTCACCTCTAGTGGCTGTCTACCAGCAATGCATGAGGACATCTAGCGTAAAGCCTCATAGGAAAGCATTATATAGTGCTCCCTCCTCCCGCCGAGAAATGAAAGTGAACGCTGGAACAAAGTAAGTGACAGAAGTGGTTTTCTGCACCACAGGGAGAGGGGACACTATGGGGAGCGATAGTGCCAGGAAAACAATTTGGTTTTCCTGGCACTAGTTTCCTTTTAAGTGTTTTGCTTTGTTAGTATAGGTCATGGAGTGTAGACTGAAAATTACAAATGTAAACAATTGTAACTTAAGGCTGCAATATAAAAATTTGTGTCTGAATACTATCTGAATGCAATGTGCAGCAACCGTTCAGACATGCTAGTCTAAAATTTGTACATCAGTTTTCCGTTTAGTGACCAAGCCCAGCAGGTTCAAACTCACAGTGGTGCGTTAAACTTGTATGAAACAAGTATTTTTAGTAGGGCTAACACGTATACAAGGTTCAATATACTCACTCATACACAAATGCCATTTACAACCTCATAAGGGAAAAAAATAGGCATTGTGTCAGACAATTATGCACATCTACATCACATAAACATTAGCTTATCCATTTATAAAAATAGGCTTATGAATTATTTAATACTCCCGCAGATGACTACATGTTCTACTAAAAGTCAATATGAATCAGAGAGCTATAATAAAAGCAATTTTATAAATGAAGACACAGGAGGGGAGTGTATTTACAACATTATTTAGTTCACCAATTTGTTTATTCATGAGGAAAACTTAGAGACTAAGGGATTTGTTCATTAAAGAAAAACTTTACTGTTGGAAATGCAAACATGTATTTCTATCAGAGTTTCCTCCTGCATATTTAGATTTAGAGCCACCCTTTTAAGCCTAATATAATGAAAATTGTACTCATCTTCGATGTGCCAGCCTTGCTGTGGCCGTCACACTCACCAAGATCATTACTGATGATTTTAGCCAATCGACTACTTCTTCATAAAAGTAGCATTATGGGTCTACTGAGCACACCATGCGCCAATCAACATTGCCTCATATTGATGCATTATACCAATGCACCTCTATGGGGAGTGTTCTACATCTGCTGAGCGGAAAGATATCACATGGCGGTCCAGCAAAGTTGCAGGACTGTCATAGGAAGCACCTCTGTTTTCTTCGAAAAGGCATTGTTTAAAAATGGGAGACTGAAGGGACAAACGCTTTGAGCCCAAACCACCAAGGTAAGCTTTAGTGGTCCAGATCCTGTGAATGTCCCTATAAAGTACAAACTGTTGCAAACTAAAAAACTGAATGGCAATAGACCAAAACATCCTAGCTATAACAAGCTGAAGAATTTTTCAAGATTTTCACCTTATTTTTTCCATTCAAATTTCAATCCACTACAATTCAGTTTAGTATCCTCAATCGCAGAAGTCTTTCAAGGTGAATGTGATGTGTGGACTGTTGGGCTGTGTGTGTGTGTGTGTGTGTCTGAGTTTGTGTGTTATGATGTATGGGCGGTTGGGATGTTGTTGGCTGTGGATGATGCACTTCCTTTCTTTTGGTTCTTTACTTCCTGTTGGCAGTTGGTGGAATGTTCTAGGGATTTGAAATGGCGGCTGCCAGGACCGCCATCAGGACATGATAACCTTCACTGTTGTCATGGGCCTGGCAGTCCTGGGGGGCCCAGACTGCTCTGGGAGTTCCGGGCCCCACATTGCCCAAGCACACACACACACACACACACACACACACACACACATACATATATGGTTACCTGTGGCAACTCTCTGATGGCAGTGGGACTTGCGAGATTTAGACAGGGGAGCTGAAGGGAGCTACTGGGCAGTGAAGTGAGCGTGTGCTGTGGGCCCCCGCTGCAATAAACAGGTAGCCGGGGGGCCGCAGGGGTGTGTGTGTGTGTGTGTGTGTATATTATATATATATATATATATATATATATATACACACACACACACACACACACACAGCTTAGCTGCCCAGTAGCATAGAAAGGGTACTATATGTTAGTCTCCAGTGCGGCGTAGGAGTTTATTTTGGTTTAATGCTTTGCTGTGGCTAAGTTGGGGCTGGCTTGCTAAATAAAGCTGTATTAAAGCCCAATATATGGTCGACCGTTCAAACTGCATACGAACCATAAACCTTTACTGACAGTTGTTAACCCACAGAAAAGTATCTCAATCACGACAGCAGCAAGGCTTCAGAGGTATGCCTTAACTCTGGGAGCCTATCAGTATAAGATAGGACAATATTGTCATATCTCCCTGCATTCTAATGCAAATGCCTTTTCTATGTTCCAAAATGGATTCACAATTAACTGCCAAAGAAAGCTCTACAATCTACAACAGCCAGAGAAATTGTACAGGAGACAGCCAAGGACTCCGTGCTGAGGGAAATACTTGTTTTTGTATGCAGTGGTTGAACACTAAAGACTCATACATCTCAAGTCATTCAAAACAAGTGCTCAGGAATTACCAATTCGAAATCACTGCTTAATCTGTGGAGAAAGGGTTGTAATCCCTTGTGTGTTACAAAACAGATTCTTCATAGCCCGCATGAAGCAGAAGGCAAGAGGTCATGTATTGTGGACAACCATTGATGAGGATATTGCCTGTTATGTTTCATAGTCGCACTGGTTGTGCACAAGCGCAGCGTGACTTGCCACATGATGCAGTACAACCTTGGACCTGGCCTCCATCACCATGGCAGAGAATTCACACAGACTGGACCAGTGGAAAATAAAATGTATCTGATTGTGGTAGATGCATATTCTAAATTGCCATAAGTTCTATTCATGTCACAGGCCACAGCAGGAGCTACTGTTAAAGCATTACAGAAACTATTTGCAACATTTGGCTTGCCCAGAGTGCTTGTTCCAGATAAAGGACCGCAGTTTGTTTCTGGACAATTTCAGGCTTTTCTCAAGGAAAATGGTATTCGGCTTCATCAAACAGCACCGTATTATCCTGCTAATGGTCAAGCAGAATGTTTTGTTCAAACTCTATAGGGTTTTCTGAGAAATCTGAAAGCAGAAGGAAAGAGACCTGAACAACATTTGTCTGAGTTCCTTCTACAGTATAGAAATACACCTCATCCAACCACTGGACAAGCTCCAGCATGCCTTAAGTTAGGCAGAGAACTCAGGACAAAGTTGGATCTGTTAAAACCAGAGATGCAAGTCGGGAAAGCAGGCCGTTGTTACTAGACAGGGGATTCTATTTGGATGCATGTTTATCTTCATGAGAATCGTTGGAAAGTAGCGGTAATAAAGGAAGTTCTGGGGCCAGCGCACTATAAAGTTTTAACCTGTGATAGATGTTGCACACTGAGACCTACAAATCAACTTTGACCATGTAGAACAGACAACCTATCACAGTGATAGGGGCCACTCATGCAACCAGACATTGATATCTGGCATGGAGTTTGGCATAATGACGTTTCTGAAGTCTGCAATACACCTGCTCCTCGGTCAGCTGAGGCCACAATTAGTGATGAGCTATGTGACAGACAGATGAGCTATGTGCAGAGCTCATACAGTGGCTGAGCAATTACACCATAGTGACTCTAAAGGTACATAGTTTTAAAATATCTTCTTATTTTTGTTAAAGACATCATGATCAGTCTATAATTTTAATGGTAGGTGCATTTTAACTGGGAGAGACAGAATAACACAAAAAAAAAAAAATCCAGAAAAAACACATATCAAAAAAAGTTATAAATTGATATGTGACCCCTTCAACTTAAGGTCTCGAACATTTAGCTCCCTCCACAGATTTTATATGGGATTATGGTCTGGAGACTGGCTAGGCCACTCCAGGACCTTAATGTGCTTCTTCTTGAGCCACTCCTTTGTTGCCTTGACTCTGTGTTTTGGGTCATGGTCACAGAGGTGTCTCTAGACTTTATGAGGCCTTGGCGAAACTCAAACATGAGGCCCCACTAACACCCAAGTAAAGGAAAAAAAAAAATAGGGTTGCATTGTGTGTGTGTAAGGAGCAGTCTCTATATTGAAATGTGGGCTTGCAGCACTGGATTCAGAGTTAGTCTCTGCATTCATTGTTCAGAAGCATGCAGTGTCACGGCTTCCTGTGCCCCTGAGGTGTGAGCTCTCTGGCTGTAGTTGTAGCATAATTTGCAGACAAAATTAATTTGCAATAAATAAATTTAATTTGCAAGTATGCCAATCGTTTATAAACAATTGTGGGGTATGGTTGCATAGCCTGGCAGTCGTGTATACATAAGAACTGGTGTGAAGGGGTTTTTGGAAGCAAAAATGTTTTTGTTTTTTTTTTGTTTTTTTAGCAAAAAAGCTTTAAAAAAAATAATTTACCAAATAAGTGTGCATGATGTATGTCTTCAGCTGGTGACTGAGACAGGGTGAGTAAATGGTTACCAGTGGCAGGGAGAGTGTGACAGGACGAAGGAGGTAAATGGGACAGGGTGGGGATGTGTGTGAGAGAGAGACTGAGGGAGGACAACAGGATGAGTGGAGGAGTGTGACAGAATTGGAGAGGTTAATGTGACAAGATAAGTGTGGCATAGAGAGGGGAGAGAGAGTGACAGATGAATGTGGCAAAGTGTGACAGGATTAAAAGGCATTAATGTGACAGGGTAACTATGGCAGGGTTGGAGGGTAGAATGTGACAGATTGAGAGGGGTTAAAGTGACAGGATGAGTGTGGCAGAGCGACAGTAGGTGCAAGTGTGACATGGTTTAGGAGTGGTTAATGTGAGTGTGGATGCGTGAAGCAGCTGAAAGTGTAGGGGGTGACTGTGTGCGGTTGTGACAGTGTGTGAGAGTATGGTGATACTACATTGTGGGGGGTGACTGTGTGTTAGGCAGGGTGACTGTGTGTGGGGGAGAGAGTGACCCTGTAAGAGACAGTGGGTGATTTGGCACCCAGGTCGAATATATATATATATATATATATAAATCTTCAAATTTTTAAATGTATTTAGCACCGAGCAGTGATTGTGTGTTTGAATGTAAGCATGTTTTTGTATGGAGTATGTTTGTGAGTGAATGTATGGGTGTTTTTGCTCGTATTGGCATTTGAATGCAGGCATGCATTTTTTCTGTAGTGTGGTTGTTGAATATGGTGGTGTGTTTTTATGTAGTGTTGACATTTGGATGCAGGGTTGTATTTGTGTGTAGTGTAGGTGAAATGCTGAGATGTATACACACATGCAGTTAAATAGAAACAGTCATACACAGATACAGACAAAACACAGACAGACAAGTGTGTGTTTTTGTATAGTGAATACAGTGTGTTTGTGCAGTGGATTCACTGTGTGTGCTTGTATAGTGGATAATGGTGTGAGGGGGGTTATGGTGAGAGGGAAGGGGTGATGATGAGAGGGTTACATTTGCCTACTTTTAAGACCTACTTAGGAACAGATTATTGATATGTAAACCTATAGAATTCAAAGAGGGTGTACATTTTCCCATGAGTGTAGAGATAGTGCATTAAATTATGCAAAAACAACACATCCAAAATAATAGAGTTGTTTACATTTAAAATTGATACACCTGCAATAATGTTCCAGACGTCACATAAGTCTGCACTGCCCAAACATGTAAGAGATCAAACAATGTTTCTCTATGAGACTTTTCACAGTGCCGACTATCCCTAAACAACCAATGTTGGTGTAGCAGGGGTGTCTGGTAGATGCACTCTAGTCATCGTTTTTTTGAACTGCATCTCACAGAAACATCTGCTGTACCTCCCAAATAAATGAACAAAAGTATTATTGGGGAGACAATGAAAATTGAGAGGGCATAAATGGATCTGTATACTCTGTTACTATTAAAAACTTTTACAATGTATAAAGTGGGACAGAGAAAGCAGGGTTAAGATACAGAATGACTCATGATACCCCACAGTTAAAATGCTCAGGCTGAATGAACTAGATTTATTTCATTATTTATATACAATAGGGGTTATTTATGTATAAAGGAAGTTTGGGCAAAATTCTTCAAATGGAACCAGTAGAGCGTTCCTGCCAAATGCTCTACTTTTAGAATTTTACCCTAGAGTTAACCCGAATGTATGCTTATGCTTGAAAATTTCATCAAAATTACCACCTAAACTTTATATATTAAAAAAAATATAGAAAATAAAGAAAACCATGCATTTACCTAGTGATAACCACATATATACAGAAATAATACACATTTGTTTCTGTATAAACATAAAAAGTTAAGCAAAATATATGGCGTGTCTGTAAAGACCTTAGCAGAGTACAAAAAGTAAAACTGGCCCATAGTACATGGGCACACCAAGTACACTCCTTGTGCACTTCTAGGATTTTAAGATTTCACTAGGGAACATGGAGCAAGGATATACAGCTGCTATTCTGATGAGGGGAAAAATTACAACAGAAGGCATAATCATTATTGTCACCTATGTACTAAAGCGAGAATTGTTGGGAATAAGAATTACATTTTAAAATTAACATCAAAATAGACCAACTAAAAGCATTGCTGACTTGGAGAATTTTTTTCAGTGCGTCTATTTTGGGCTTTAATTTACATTCCAGAAAATTCTCACATTAGTGAATAACTCTCTTTTAACATTTGGAAGCTTGCCTGAGTTTAGAACCTGCGTTCCTTGATACATATAGCCTAAAAAACAAAACATTCATCACTAAAGATCAATTCAGACTTACAATAAAATGTCTCAGATGCAGCTTTGTGTGAGAAATAAGTGTGTTATCACCATCAATATATCAGGAAAATCAACTGTTGTCCCAAGTTGAGTAACCAGTTTGTGTCTAATAAACAACGCCTCTAAAAATTAATTCAGTAAGTACAATTAAAATGTTCATGGGCTTCAAAGTTGTGAAATACAAAACATCTTTAATACTCTCAAATGCATAATGCAGGTCAACATAGTAACAGTTTGGCTATTTTATCCTAAGTTTTGGAGTTTGTATCATAATTTGTTACAATTTATTGTTTAGTAAATAATTGTAGCAGGACTGCAGTCAACTACAACTTGACTTTTAGAAATGAAAACTGATTCAGAAAGAAACAAAAAAAAAATATACAATTTATCTAATCACATTTTGAAAATTATAGCCTGAATTTTTAAATTCCCTTTTTCAATTTACTAAAAGTTAATGTTTAGTGAATAAACCCCCAAAACGTGCAAGAAAAGTATAAAATATATATTCACACAGCACAAACTACTGTTGGTCAATATACAGATATCCAAAATCAAATAGATTCAGAGTCAAACAAAATATGTTTGTTTTTTTACTATTAAAATTACAAATCTGAAATGAACAAATGTGGCATATTCCTCATCTATGCTCACTACCAAGCCAGCCTACACACACTACATGCAAAGTCTATTCAATTAATCAATTACACAGTCAGGTGCAATATATATATCTATAATCTCACTACTGTTTTCTTTGATCACAATGCGGGAAGGCAACTTGCTGTCAATGAAATAAATGGACATTAGTGGAACACATGGCTATGGCTGTAGCTGGAGGTCTCCTTACCGGCAGATCACACCCACTTAGCTTCAATCCCCAGCAAGCAGTAATAAGCAGGAACAGCTGCAGGCTCTGGAGGCCGCTCCCCCTGGCCAATCAGAGCTGGCCACTCCCGAGGCGGACCATATTGGGAACAACAACACTGCGGCCTAGCAGCTGGTGGCTGGGGGTGGTGAAGCCTTCATGGATTTTGCCGGCGCTGTGGATGAGGATCATTGCTGATCAGGGTTTGCTGTACTTTAAGCACTGCTCTGTTAGGTAGATGTAAATGAAGATCTCCATACTGCCTGATGTGATATCGGCTGTGATTCTCATGGTTTTTATGTCAGATGCTCGTTTTGAGGGGTCAATGTATTTCTGTAAATGGAGTTCTGGGTGAACATGTGTGGGGGGTTTTGATAGAGACCACGGGAGGACATCAAATGAAAAGTTTTGAAGAAACTTACTTAATGGAATTTGGATTATTTGATTTTTCCCTATTAATCCATGAATTTTGCTAACGTTATATTTTATTTACTGCCCCCTCAGTGTACAGTCATGTTTCCATGGTGTATAGAATGCAGGTTCTACTTGTCAGCAATACAAGTGTGTGCATGCAGTTCTTTGCATTGTTCTGGTGTTTCTTTAAAAAAAATTACAAGGCTGGGGGGGAGGGGGGGCTGTATGTGTGTGTGTGTGTATATATATATATATATATATATATATATATATATATATAGTGTGTGTGTGTGTGTGTATATAGGAATTTTATGTATATACGTATTTTTTTATTTTTTTTTATTTTTATTTTTTTTAGCTGTATTTGTACCATCCCACCACTGAGGGACCTGGTAAGGGGTAATGTTTAAAGGGACACGAAAAGCATTAACAACCTTCGCTTAATAGTGGGTTGTTTTTTTTTGTTTGTTTTTTTTTTAGATCTTGTCCCCAGCAGCCTTACTCTTACTGCTCAATTCTCTACCATTTAGGAGTTAAAGGATCAGTCATAAATCAATATGTATTCGACATTCCCCAATTAATACATTATTCTTTTATGCATGTATTTATTGGGGTATATCTTAAAAGATGCAGCTATTGCAAGCCTTCCCCTTTTTTCCCTAGGAGAGACTTTCATTGAGAAGTCTCTGAAGCTATCTGTGCGCACACACACTGTACCGAAAGAGACCTGCTCTGATCTGATGTCTGGGTAGAGGTAGGTGGGGAGAGTCAGGCGTGCTCAAATAGGATGCGCCGACAGCTAACGGAAGCAGGAAGCAAACAGTCCAAGCTAGTTGACATCCAGCGGGTGTTTAATTATTTAGTAATCAAAGTGCCAATTTCTAAAATGCCTTTTATTGGGATACTTCTTACCCGTGAACACTTCAGCATGGTGTGTGTGGAGTGGTCATTTAAATCACTTTGTTTATGCCGTCTTAGTCACACCTCCCTGCATGTGACCTACACAGTATCCCTACACATGTCTTTAAAGAGAGATCTAATGCTTTAACACCTTCGGACCAAACTTCTGGAATAAAAGGGAATCATGACATGTCACACATGTCATGTGTCCTTAAGGGGTTAATGTCCTTTATTGCACGGTCTGTTTAACAGTTCTGTTAATTGCCTACTAGAGTCTGCAAGATCCACCTGTGTGTGATTAAAGTTAAATTAGTAGAGCAAGAGGTAAAAACTTCTAAAGTATACACACTGTGCTGTCGCACCTGATTGAACATAAAATATATTTTTTTTTTCATCATGTAGGCCTGTCGCAACCAGGGGAGATGTGGTTAGGGCTGCAGAAACAGAAGGGATTTTACTCCTTAATGGCAGAGAATTGAGCAGCGAGACTGCTGAGGCATGATCTTTACGCTAAAGCTGCTTAATTGAGCTAAATTTGTTTTGGTGCTTTGAGTATCCTTTTGAAGAAGTTCTAAATACCAGAACCACTACAGGTTAATACAGAAATTGTGTAAAGGAACTATCCTTGCAGTCCCACAGATCAGTGTATTTTCTGTGAAAAGGCAGTGTTTAAATGTGTTGCTAAGAATGCATCTCTAATGGCTGTCAGCGACACAGACAGCCATTAGAGGTGGTTCCTATTATGATCCTACAATATTTGCAAGACTGATGTTCTGTATCTTCAGTCATTGATGTAATGCATCTCAATAAAGAGAAACAGATCAACACGAATGCAGAATAGACCTGCAATGTTTTTATTAGAAGCAGCATTGGTTCAGATCATAATTAAAGGGACACTATAGTCACCTAAAAAACTTTAGCTTAATGAAGCAGTTTTAACGTATAGATCATGCCTCTCAGGTTACACTGCTTAATTCACTGCCATTTAGGAGTTAAATCACTTTGTTTCTGTTTATGCAGCACTTGTCACATTTTCCCTGGCTCTGATTTGACACAGGCTGCATGAAAAAAAAAAAAAAAACATGGTTTCACTTTCAATCAGATGTAATTAACTTAAACTATTTTATCTCCTGCTCTGTAAATTGAACTTTAATCACATACAGGAGGCTCTAGCAGGGTCTAGCAAACTATTAACATAGCAGGGAATAAGAAAATCTAAATTTGAACAGAACGTGCAATAAATGAAGGCTACACATTAGCTGATAATTTACAGGATGTGTTTAGGAAAGCTGTGCAAGTCGCATGCAGGGAGCTGTGACTACGGTGCATAAATATAGTGATTTAACTCCTAAATGCCTAAGAATTAAGCAGTGAGACTGCAGGGGTATGATCTATACACCAAAACTGCTTTATTAAAGGACCACTATAGTGCCCTGAGGGTGCCCCCACCCTCAGGGTTCCACTCCCGCCAGGCTCTGGGGAGAGGAAAGTGTTAAAACTCACCTTTTATTCCAGTGCGGGCGGGAGCTCTCCCTCCCTCCCTCTCTGCCTCCTCTCCCTCCTTCGTGAATGCTGCAGCGCAAAGCTTCATAATGCTTTCCTATGGACACTTGCTGTTCTCACTGTGATTTTCACAGTGAGAATCGCAAGCGCCTCTAATGCTGTCAATGAGACAGCCACTAGAGGATTTGGAGGCTGGATTAACCCTAACAAAAAAAACTGCTATGTTTATTTAAAAAAGGGTTAATCCTAGAGGAACCTGGCACCCAGACCACTTCATTAAGCTGAAGTGGTCTGGGTGCCTAGAATGTGGTCCTTTAAGCGAAAGTTGTTTTGGTGACTATAGTGTCCCTTTAATGACTTCAGCCAGGGGAGGAAGTCAGAAAAGGTACGTAAAACTACTTTATTTATACATGTAAAAACCTAAGCAGTACCTGTAACATTAGAAATACATGGAATTCTGTCATTGGTGTGTTCCTTTCAGTGCGTAATGTATGACTTGTGATAAAAGGAACATTCCATCACATGAAGCACTTCAGCTTAGTAATGTGCTTAATATGTTCGGTGTCTAGTAATATTTGTGACAGCTTGTATAAGTGCCGATTTCAATAGGAATCTGCACTATTATAAACTTAGGCTTTGATTTCATGATTGTTGGGTAAGCTTTGTGGATTTTTTTTTTTTTTTTTATTCTTTTGTGCAAAGAGGAACAAACAGGCTTGTAGCGCCACAACAAGCATTGCATTAACTTACAGGAAAATACACCGCCATGGCATGATATACTTGCACGTTTTTTGTAACAAAAATAAACAAATCAATGCCACAAGTGTAGTTAATAAAGGTTATGTAGACAGGAGTGGGTCGCTTAATGGTTATCATTGGAGACATAGTGAGTGATATGGGCATTTGTGAATACAGGCATCAAAACATTACTTTTCAGGTAGTTTAACCCCTAAAGGGATCATACTATAGTTGCATCATGCTCGCTTTCCTGGCATTCATAGTGCCCTTGAGTGTTTCACCCCTCAGGGGTCCCCCTCCGCCTCGCCTGGAAGGGGAAAGGGGTTAAAACTTACCTTTTTCCAGCGCTACGGAGAGCTCTCCTCCTCCTCTCCGCCTCCGACCGCTTCTGCCGGGTTGAACGCGCATCGCCGCGTACAGCCAAGGCCAAGATTCAGCCTATCGCATAGGAAAGCATTTGCCAATGCTTTGTTGGACGCTATGGGCAAGCTCCTCACTGTGAAAATCACAGTGAGAAGATTTAAAAGCCTAGTGGCCGTCAATGCAGACAGCCACTAGAGATTAGGCTCCATTCATAATTATAGCGCTCTGAACCGCTAAGTAAATTATGAAAAAATGGGTTAACCCTAGAAGGACCTGGCACCCAGACCACTTCATTAAGCTGAAGTGGTCTGGGTGCCTAGAGTGGTCCTTTAAGGACTGAGCCAAATGTACACGTTGTGATCAAAACAAAAACGTAAACAAATTAGAATTTGCGCTATATGTCTGTTCAGGCGTAATTCGGCCTATTTCATATTATGTGTATGTATGTATATATGTGTGTGTGTGTGTGTATGTGTGTGTATATATATATATATATATATATATATATATATATATATATATATATATATATATATATATATATATATATATATATATATGTGTGTGTGTGTGTATTGTAACAAACCACCTATTTTACAGGTAGGATTGTCACAGATCTTGCAGTAACCACAGCCTTCTAGGGTATACAAAGTCCAGGACACATTCAGCTCGGTTTTCCTTTTTATTCAATAAGAAAACAGGTGCTTTAAATAATAACAAAACAAACAAAATCCCTTGCTCTTACTTGAGCTCTTACTAGACAGGAATTGCTATCTGCAATTGGGTGGCTTTCCCACTTACCAATTTTCCAAACAAAAGAAATGGCTTTGCAATAAGCACAATTTTATTAATGACACGGAGGCTCATATTATGCTTTCTCTTTCTTTTATTATTCTCCTCAGCAGCAAGAATTTAACTTGAAAGAGAATAAAAAACGAAATAACATAAGTAATCTGCCTAGTAACAGGGCAGCCAATCATATACATTTATCAACATTAAGTGTCTTGAACAGTCTTCTAACTTCCTCTTTCTTGCTGCTCCTCAGGTCAGATAAGTGACTTTTTTCTGTACTCTTAATTTTTCATTGCACACATATTTTTTGTTTATATCACTTTAAATGTTGGTTGTTTTAACTGTTTGATGTTTGATTGTCTTTAACTGTTGTCCCTGTTTCAGGGGTCAGTATTGCAGTGTTTTTCCTACACTGTTGGGCTTAGCTTCAGACATTTTTCCCTCTCTCCCTGGCTTTCACTAACTGCCAGGGCTGAGAGGGGTCTGACAGGCTGTGAGACCGCACCGCCCACGCGTCTGCGGTCTCACTAGTGCCCTCCCTTCTGTGTAGTTGCCGGCACCCGCTTAGAAATCCCAGTGGGTGCCGAGCAGCTCTGTCTCACTCTATTCCCCGCCGGGTTTACTTAAGTCCGGCGGTCTGGGGCCGCGAGGAGTTCTCTCCTCGCGGCCATTACTGGAGGGGGGGGTGGAGCAAGTTTGCCTTCGGCGCGCTTTCTTCTCTGAAGCGCGGGAAGGCTGAACGGCTCCTAGTTGCTCCTGCTGTCCTTCGGGGGGGCAAGGTTGTATGTTTATATTTTCCCCTATCTTGCTTTTTAGGGTTAATCAACCCTTCTCACTACTCTTCTTATAGCCTTTACTGTTTCTTTGCTTGTTTGTTTCCCCTGTACAATTTTTTTTCTGCACTTTAGTCTTTAACTGGCTGTGTGCTGGGAGTTTGTTTCTGGGTTGATTTAAAGGCATCTCTCCCAATTCTAAAAAAAAGAAATTACTGAGAGTTACTAAAAAAAAAACAAAAAAAAAACCTGTGTTTATTTATCCAGATCTGTTGCTCCCTGCCTAGCACACCTATTCAGTCATTCCCATTTGTGGGCATTCTGTTATCAGTGATTTGGATAATAAAATGCAAAATCACGGAGATGGACATGGGGGCCCGGGATGCCCTAATATAGAGAATACCTTAACCACCCCTGGCCTAGACCCGGGTCATTTACCCTCTCAGGAATTCCAGTCTCTCCTGGAATCAACTATGGCCGGTTCGGTCCAGCGAGCCTTGGCTTCAGCCATGGGGTCTGTGTCCACCTCCCTATCCCATTCCCTGGCCCAGGCACTCATGTTACCCCCTGAAGTGCAACCTACTATAACGGCCCAAACTGATGTACCAGTCCCTGCGGCCCGCAAGGCAAAGGCCAAAACTAAGCATACATCAACGCTCCCACTGATGCAGGTCTCCCCTGCCATGACTGACCCGCCTATGGCGGTCCCAGATGGCGTGTTGCCACGCACAAGAGCCACTGGTCGGGCGCAAGCGGCCAGAAATTGGAAACGGGCACGTGCCCAATACGAAGAGTCAGATTCTGACCATAGTGAGGAGATGGGGTCAGATGACCCGGATTATATTTACAATGATATGGCTTCCGACTCGGATGAGGAGTCTAGTCCTGTAGTGGAACCGACGGGTGTGGAGGATGGTGTTCGGGACCCTCAGGGGTATCCCCTGTTCGACCCGGACAACCTCCGCCACCCTCGCTCGGCGGAGTGGGACCCGCCAACGCACATTGCGCAGTATTTGGCGCTCCATCTGCGTACCCCTCTCTCTAACGAGAGTAGGAATAAACCACGAGCAGAGTGTCCCAGACCCTCCGTACCAGACATGGCCTGCAAAACCCCCATGGTGGACCCACATATTGCCCAGTTCCTCTCAAAATCTGTCTGGAATCCCAAGAAGGGGCTGGAGTTCTCACTCCACAGCTGTCAAGACAAAATACTAGACACCCTGGGGCCAACCACGAAATTATGTGAATTACTCGAATCCGCTAAGGCGGGAGAGTCCACCATTGATTTCGATGTAGCCATCGGATGGGTCCAACGGCTTATCTGCTTGTTGGGTATTGCCAGCACAGCCATCTGGGCGGAACGCCGTAAATCAATTTTACTTAAGATTGAACCTAAGTTGATTAATTTGGCAAATAGAGAACCTGGACCCACAGCCCAGGGGATGTTATTTGGAGAGTCCTTTGTCAAGGACATCGGGGCTTTTGTCAAAACTTTTACCACTTTAGATAAGGCTCAGGCCAACCTTAAGAGAGTGTTTAACCCCAAGGTTTTGCACGGGGCCGGGAGATCTAGGAGCCGTCCACCCGGCCGAGTCTATCGGGGCCCCTCCAGGGTCCATAGAAGCTCCTTCGGAGCGCCCCGCACATACCAGGAGTTCCGGCCGTCGCCCTTCTTCCCGTCCAGGGGACGTCCATGGCCTTCTCGGGGAAGCCACAGACAATCTACTTACAGACGACCTTACGGTAAGTGCAATATCTCTAATTCCTCCACATCTACACATAGGGGGCAGGCTTGCGCTGTTTGCGCATGCATGGGACGAGCTCACAAAAGACACTTGGGTGTTACAGACTGTCAGAGGTTTCTATCTCGACCTTATATCTACCCCATTTCAAATCCATGTCCCAAGAGAACTGACATTGGCCCCAGACCAAACCAAACTCCTAACAAAGGAGATTACAGACCTCCATACCAAACGGGCAATCCAAGAGATCCCATACGATACCCCAGGTTTTACCAGCAACCTATTTTTGGTAACCAAAAAAGGCGGAGGTATGCGGCCAGTCATAAACTTAAAGGAACTCAATGCGTTCCTCGCATACCAACACTTCAAAATGGAAGGCATTCATTGCCTCAGGGATTTATTACAACAGGGAGATTGGATGGTCAAATTGGACCTCAAGGACGCGTACCTCACCGTCCCTATTGCAGAGGCACACTGGGACCTCTTGCATTTCACATGGCAAGGGCGACGTTGGAGATTTACATGTCTGTCGTCAGCGTCCTGGTGCTTCACGAAACTCATGAAGCCTGTGGTAGCCTTTCTCAGAGCACGAGGAGTTCGTCTGATCATATATCTGGACGATATTTTAATCATGGCATCCTCACAAGACCAAGTACTGCTCCACCTACAGTGGACCATCACATTACTCGAGACTCTGGGTTTTTTGATAAATTGGGAGAAATCCATAACCAATCCAGTCCAAAAGATAGAGTTCCTGGGATTCCAGATCGACGCAATCTCACAATTCTTACTCCTCCCGGACACGAAATTGAAGGCCATCAAAAAAGAGATCAGGCGCACATTACGAGCTCAATCTCTCTCTATTCAACAACTAGCCCGAGTATTAGGACTACTGGCTTCCTCGATACAAGCCATCTTCCCAGGGCCTCTACACTATCGTGCCCTACAACGGCTAAAAGGTTCTCACCTCAGGTCCGGCCGTTCATACGAATCCGCACTAGTCCTGGATGTAGAATCACGAGAGGAGCTGAGGTGGTGGCTAGACCATATGGAGGCGTGGAACGGCCGAGCAATATTCGGAACCAGCCCGGACCTGATTATAGAATCGGATGCAAGCCTCCATGGCTGGTGCGCGCGTTGTGGCAGATGGTCCATGGAGGAATCCACAATGCACATAAATTGCCTGGAACTTCTGGCAGGATCGTTCGCCATCCGCAGTCTCTCCCCTATGGTAGGGAGATGTTGTATACTGCTCCGTATGGACAACATCTCGGCAGTCCGTTATATCAATCATCTAGGAGGCACCAAATCCAAACGACTAGCAAACCTAGCGAAGGAATTTTGGCAGTTTTGCCTTCAGAACGAGATTGCGGTGACAGCGGAACACATTCCGGGCTTAGACAACGTACAAGCGGACTGGAATTCCAGATATCTGCGAGATCCGGGAGACTGGCGTCTTCTCCGCTCTACCTTTTGCCAAATAGACGAATTGTGGGGACCACTGGACGTAGACCTTTTTGCATCCAGACTGAACAGTCACCTGCCTCAATACTTCAGCTGGCGACCAGATCCAACAGCCTCGGGGACGGATGCTTTCCTACAGACATGGCCGAAGTCTCGGCATTACGCATTTCCCTCTTTCAATCTCATTTCCAGGACACTATCATACCTATGCACACAGGACTGTTCACTAGTGATAGTGGTTCCACTATGGCACGCTCAGCCGTGGTTTCCTCGACTACTAGAAATGGCAATCGACTCTCCACGAGTAATACCAGCAAAACCAGACTTGCTCTTGGACCCAGAGGGGAATCCGCACAACCTAATCAATCAGGGCCTGCTGCAACTCACGGTCTGGTTGATTTCCGGAGTCCCTGGACATTCACAGACATTCCACAGACGGTTACAAGACTCATGGACAACCCCTGGGCTCCAGGGACCAGAGCGGCCTATAACTCTGCATGGCGAGTGTTGGCTAGCTGGTGCATGGAACGGTCAGTGGATCCGGTTTCAGCACCTCTGAAAGAAGTACTGGAGTTTTTGACGTCCCTTTTCGAAGAAGGAAGAGCGTATCGTACCGTTAACGTGTACAGGTCGGCGATCTTGGCATGACACCGAGACCTGGAGGGCTCCCCGATCGGTCAGCATCCCTTTGTTTGTAGACTCCTGAAGGGGATACGCTTTGAGAAACCTCCACAGACCCGCTATTCTTCATTCTGGGATGTCAACATTGTCTTGCACTTCCTGGAAGAATGGATGCCAAATGAGGAACTCTCCCTTAAACACCTGTCTTGGAAACTGCTGACTCTGTTATGCTTACTGTCCTGCAAGAGGATATCGGACGTGCGAGCCTTGGACTGGGACGCATTGTCATTCACCCCAGAGGGCGTATCATTCTCCATATCGAGACGAACTAAAGGCAATACAAAATCTATCTCTTACCTGAGATACCCAGGACATCCTTCACCATGCCCGGTCAGATGCCTTCGGTCCTACCTGGATCGTACTCAGAGGTTACGCTCACCTGAATCAAGTCAATTATTTATATCCTTTCGAACCCCTTTTCTACCAGTGTCCACACCCACGTTAGCTCGTTGGGTCAAGAACCTGTTAGCATTAACAGGAATTGACACTTCGAAATTCTCTGCACACTCGGTGAGAGGCGCGATGGCATCCAAGGCATCAACGATTGGTTGTCACCTCGAGGACATATTAAAGGCGGCTGATTGGTCGCAAGTATCGACGTTCAGAGAATTCTATTTTCGGCCAATTGAACATATCTCTCTTCAGGTAGTGGCCAAGCTTTGAACTAGCATAATATGAGCCTCCGTGTCATTAATAAAATTCCAAGATTTTACTAGTAACATGACGTAAAGTCATGATTGTATTAATGACACGGAGGCAAGTATTATCCCCACCCACCCGGTGGGCGTGATACAGTCTATAAGGAGAGTCTTAAGACTCTTGCAAAGGTAAGTAACAAGGAATTTCAAGAGCATGTACACCATCCTTTTTATGTACACACTTAACTTGTTTTACCAGTTTGTTATATCAAGTGTAAGGAACATAAGGATAACATACAGTTCCAAAGTTTGGATTTTACCGTACATTCTCTTTGTTTCCACAGCGTAACGTACTGGACACTGACTGGGTAGAACACCGGAAGTTATGGGAGGTTACGGGACTTATTCTGTTCAAGTTACGACGGCTCTTCATCGAGACAGACAAGAAAGAGGAAGTTAGAAGACTGTTCAAGACACTTAATGTTGATAAATGTATATGATTGGCTGCCCTGTTACTAGGCAGATTACTTATGTTATTTCGTTTTTTATTCTCTTTCAAGTTAAATTCTTGCTGCTGAGGAGAATAATAAAAGAAAGAGCATAATACTCGCCTCCGTGTCATTAATAAAATCATGACTTTACGTCATGTTACTAGTAAAATCTTGGAATTGTCATTCACTCTCCTAGCTGTATTTTCCTCCCTCACTCACTCTGCAGCAGGCTGCCCTCTTCTTTTAAAGGCCTGTCTACTAATTGACCAGCTACAGGTGAGTGCCAATTAGTTAACTCTTAAGTCAGATCTAAATTGTGGTCTGTTACACAGCAGCTAGTGCTGTTGGAGCATTGGCCCACCCTGCTCTCCAAATACTCCGCCCCAGGGACCCATACCATGTTTTGCAGAAACTCAGCAATGTAGATTGCAAACTCTAACATCTCTCCCTGTGGCATTTAACTGAAAATTCTCAGGTTGCTGTTTAACAAATCAGGCCTGATGTATCTTCCATCAATCACAATTCCACTTTTACGCTCACAATATATATATATTTTATTCAGGGGAGACAGGGCTTTCATTTAACATCAAATATTTAGGTATAAAACATTAATTTAATATGAATAAAATATTTTTAAAAAGGGAGAAAATAATGAATGTTAAAAAATTTTTTAGTTATACATGACATCCTGTGAATGTCATAATACTGTTGGCTTTTACTGCAATAAAATACACATTTGTATTCAGTGATGTCTCACATGTAAAACAGTACCCCCTATGTACAGGTTTTATGGTGTTTTGGGAAGTTACAGGGTCAAATATAGCATGTTACATTTTTCAGTTTTCTCACATTGAAATTCGCCAGATTGGTTACGTTGCCTTTGAGACCGTGTGGTAGCCCAGGAATGAAAATTACCCCCATGATTTCATACCATTTGCAAAAGTAGACAACACAAGGTATTGCAAATGGGGTATGCAGTTGAAAATCACAGTCAGAGCACGCAAGCGTCCATAGGAAAGCATTATGAATGCTTTCCTATGCGACTGGCTGAATGTGTGCGTGCGTGCATGCATTCAGAGGAGGAGAGGAGGCAGAGAGCTCCCCGCCCAGCGCTGAAAAAAGGTAAGTTTTTACCCCTTTCCCCCTTCCAGAGCCGGGCGGGAGTTGGACCCTGAGGGTGGGGGCACCCTCAAGGCACTATAGTGCCAGGAAAACGAGTGTTTTCCTGGCACTATAGTGGTCTTTTAAGGACGGCATAGCACGCCTGCCGTCCTTAAGGGGTTAACACATGAACCAAATGTTTAATAATAAATATTAAACATAGCGTGCGTGTGGGCAAGAGTTGAGAGGGGAAAAAAAAAAAAAAAAAACAGGAGTATGTGTGCTCAAGGTGTCAGTCACATCTAGGCTAGAAGCAGGGATGAGTGTACAATCTGAGTATAGAAGATACCAAAATGATACCACTATTAATTTTAAAGCAAAATAGAAAAACGGTAGTTTATTGACACAATATAGATGTATTGGTAAGAGGGCTAATCTCTCCTATATAAAAGTAAATACGTCTCAATTCACGTAACTAGTCCGCCATATATAAAGTGCAAAATATTACTTAAAGTGCTTCGTGCCAAATCACCATAAATATATAACTCAATACACTAAAGTACAAACAAATATATATATATATATATATATATATATATATACACAATACTGCCTGCAATTCCTATGCACAAAGCAAATAACTTTAAAAAAATGGAGGGCACACAGATGTCAGTAATCTGTGCAGCAGAGTTCCTAAAGTATACTCTAAGTGTCAATGATCTGTCCCAATCCTGAATGTATGGATCCAATACAATATGGACTAAAAAATGCAAAAAAATGATGAAAAATCAAAAATACATTCTGTAATAAAGTCTAGGTTAGATCTCACCCAAAAGTATATAAGGCCGCCTCCTGGTGGACAGTCATACTGTATTGATTCTCTTGAGGGTAGAAAAAACGATGGATCTCCTTCACTTTGCATGTAGGGATTCTCATGTAGCAGCAGGATGGGGCAGCATCTTTTTCACTCTGTATGCAGGGATTCCCATGTAGCAGCAGGATTGAGCAACATCCCCTTCACTCTGTATGCAGGGATTCCCATGTAGCAGCAGGATTGAGCAACATCCCCTTCACTCTGTATACAGGGATTCCCATCTAGCAGCAGGATTGAGCAGCATCCCCTTCACTCTGTATGCAGGGATTCCCATGTAGCAGCAGGATTGAGAGCATCCCCTTCACTCTGTACGCAGGGATTCCCATGTAGCAGCAGGATTGAGCAGCATCCCCTTCACTCTGTACGCAGGGATTCCCATGTAGCAGCAGGATTGAGCAGCATCCCCTTCACTCTGTACGCAGGGATTCCCATGTAGCAGCAGGATTGAGCAGCATCCCCTTCACTCTGTACGCAGGGATTCCCATGTAGCAGCAGGATTGAGCAGCATCCCCTTCTCTGTACTGTACGCAGGGATTCCCATGTATTCCCATGTAGCAGCAGGATTGAGCAGCATCCCCTTCACTCTGTACGCAGGGATTCCCATGTAGCAGCAGGATTGAGCAGCATCCCCTTCACTCTGTAGGGATTCCCATGTAGCAGCAGGATTGAGCAGCATCCCCTTCACTCTGTACGCAGGGATTCCCATGTAGCAGCAGGATTGAGCAGCATCCCCTTCACTCTGTACGCAGGGATTCCCATGTAGCAGCAGGATTGAGCAGCATCCCCTTCACTCTGTACGCAGGGATTTCCATGTAGCAGCAGGATTGAGCAGCATCCCCTTCACTCTGTACGCAGGGATTTCCATGTAGCAGCAGGATTGAGCAGCATCCCCTTCACTCTGTACGCAGGGATTCCCATGTAGCAGCAGGATGGAGCAGCATCCACTTCACTCTGTACGCAGGGATTCCCATGTAGCAGCAGGATGGAGCAGCATCCCCTTCACTCTGTATGCAGGGATTCCCATGTAGGAGCAGGATGGAGCAGCATCGCCTTCACTCTGTATGCAGGGATTCCCATGTAACAGCAGGATGAGGGTAGGCAGATCGGGGGCTGCGTGCTCAGGACGTTGTGTCCTTTCAAATGGCTCTTTAGGCTCACTCCATGACACTGACCACCTTGACAAAACGGAGCCTTATCTCCCCGAGTTTCCAGCACTTGGGATCTGCTGCGCCTCGTTTAAACTAACAGGAAAGTGGTTCTCTTTTGGAGGCAGACAGCCAGCTAGCTACTGACTTACAGATAGGTGCCCTCGAAGGCACAGTCAGCCTGAATACGCTCACCTGATATTACAGGAGTTTCAGACCAATGCAGTTAGCTTGCTAGATTTTCTCACACTAGGCAGTTGCCCTCGAAGGCACCGCTAGATTTTCTCCTCAAAACCTATTTACTACTGATAGATTGTATCACGAGGCAGTTTATCAGTTTTGCAGTCTGCTCTAACATCTCCCCCTCCATCCCGGAAAGAAAACCTACAGGACAAATATATATATATATATATATATATATATATATATATAATTTTATTTGGGGGTTTAATCTACTAAATTGAAGAGGGAAAAAAGGTAACATGCCCCTTTTACGGGAGGGATAATTTTAACTACTTTTAAGAATCTTTTAGACTGAGTAAGTTTCATGGGGAATGTAATTCATACAAGTGCAGTGCTTCCCAGTTTAGTAGGGATCGCACCAGCTGCCATGGTAAGCAATACTGTGCTGGTTGGCGGTCACAGCTGGACTGAATGATTTAATACATCATGTATCTCTACTATATATGATATATTCAATGTATTGGGGATAATTAAGGCAAAGTTTATATTTACAGTACAGGTGTCATGTCCTCCCTCTTTTCAATCTTTGTTTTTATTGTGGAATAAGAAGATCACAAAAAAGAAGAAATTATCAGACCACATGTTACTTATAATAATAAATAAAATAATAAATCAAACATCAGGGGAAAAACAATTGTCACGTCTGACATTAGAAACTTCATTTGCATTTCATCACGTGCTGCTTGCAGCCACCAGGGCCGGATTAAAAGCCAATTGGGCCTGGTGCTGACAATTATGATGGGCCTAATTACAGAACCTTGTCGACAGAAAACATTAAGAGAGTTATACCTTCCAAGCATCTTGTACCTGGTGGAGTTGATGCTCGAGGGAAATAATAACAGGATATAGTTTTCAGAACACTTACACCCTATGCTAAGCTTTTGCTTTCATTGTTCAAGTAAATCCATACCCCCTAACAGCAGTGTCCGGTGAAGCAGGATTTCGGTGGGATGGGTAAAAGTGTGGGTCACTGATGTGAATCACGCAACCAGAACAGCCCAAAGGGACAAACATGCCCAAAAAGGGGGTGTTTGCAAGTAGAATGAGCTGATCAACCTGGCGTGAATGCATGTGAAACCTGGTTATTACTGATGAGCTCATCCAATATTTCGCTACAGGGGCATGCGTGGAAATTGCTGTGCTGAGCCAATCAGTTTCTCATCATTAAGATACATTATACCAATGCATCTTCATGGCAAATGTTCAACGTCTTGATTCTGGCCGTGAAGGCATCAAACATCAGCACCACAAGGATTATAGGGCTGTAATAGCAAGCACCTCTAGTGGCTGTCTGACTAAAACCATGGTTTACAAAGAAGTGAGGGCAGGATTGATTAAATTTAAGGATTCATTAAAATGTAGTGGCCCTGATGCTTCGTTTGTCTTTTTAAGTAGGATGCTATTGCAAAGTAGATTCCTGATTTAAAGACTAATCTTTCTCAGTTTTAAAATAAGACGCACAATCTCGTAGGCTATTAGAAATATTAACTAAGTTAATTATGACTGGATCTTGCAGGAACGAATACATGGGAAAGTAATGAAAGCATGTCTCTAAGAAAACATTTTTTTTAAATTGAAGTAAAAAGAAATGTGGAACAGTAAATAACTAGGCTAGCAAAGAGCAATAAACCAGTTAAGCCCGGTCATAGAGTTTTGAAAACAATACAAAGGTCTATGACGCAGCTGCATATAAAATCTCTTAGCCGATTCCTTGTCGAAATAATGACATTTGCTTTTGTAATGGAATATTGTGGAGAACCTATTGCCCTGAAGCCATAGAGTATATGACTGTAGAGAACAAGGAGAAACTACTTCCAACCTCTGGTCTTAAGGGAAGAGTAACTGGGTCGTTTTTAAAATATGGTAGTTGTCCTCCTACCCAAGTAGGCTAGTAGAGCTCAGAAGCGTGGATCAGGTGTAGCACCCAGCAGTTTTTCAGAATCTTAATGGTAAGTATAGCTACTGCAAGTAACTTTAAATGGATACTATAGATCTTAAGACACCATTAGCTTAATGAAGCAGTTTTAGTGTATAGAATTGAACAGTCTCGCTGCTCAATTTTGATCTGTACATCCTAATGCTTTAAAATGTTATAATTTCAAACCAACCTGCTGTACCTAATGCAGTGTCGGTGAAAAGTTCTTAAATTGGGTTATTATAGTCACCAGAACAACTACAGCTTAATGTAGTTGTTCTGATGTCTATAGCCTGTCCATGCAGGCATTGTCATGTAAACACTGCATTTTCAGTGAAAATGCAGTGTTTACATTACTTTCTAGGGACACCTCCAGTGGCAGTCATTCACATGGCCACTAGAGGTGCTTCCTGCGTCAGTGCTGAGCAATGTGCAGCACTGGCGTTTTAGGGTCTCCACTATCTGCATGTAGTCGCTGAGCTTCCCGTTAGATATA
>OW240922.1:54702032-54713989 GCA_933207985.1 Pelobates cultripes
AGGGAGGGAATAAGATGAGGGGAGGGTGGAATAAGAAGAGGGGAGGGAGGGGAATAAGAAGAGGGGAGAGGGGAGAGGGGAATAAGATGGGGGGAATAAAAAGAGGGGGGAATAAGAAGAGGGGGGGAGGGGAATAAGAAGAGGGGAGGGAGGGGAATAAGAAGAGGGGAGGGGGGGGATAAGAAGAAGGGGCAGCTCTATAGGACAGGGGCCAAGACAGGGAGCTCTTTCACACTACGCGCGCACACACACACAATGCATCCCTATACATACACAGAAACACAACATGCTTCCCTTACACACAGATAAACACACAATGCATCCATTACACACACACACACAATGCAACCCTTACAAACAAAGACAATGCATCCTTTGCACACATACACAGAAACTGTATATGACAATGCAAACCCGTACACATGCATGCAAACACACACACTTCTTTTCTTACATACACACAGAAACACAATGCATCTCATGCACACACATACAGACACACACCTTGCATCCCTTATGCATACAAACACAAATTCACACAATGCATCCCTTACACACAACCAGAAACACATAATACATCCCTTATACACAAATACACACTGCTTCCACTACACACAAACACACTGCATCACCTGCACAAACTGGTAACCCTAAACACTACATACCATAAGCACACATATTAGATCCTCTACAATAACACATAACACATCCCTACACACTCCACTCCCTGTGAGCGAACTCATGGGTGGGTGGAACTTATGAGTGGGCCTTATGGGCATACTCACCGTCAGGCCCTGGGGCCCAGACCTTGAGCTGTGTAAGGGGCCCGAAAAAAATTGAGCTGCTTCCAATTCTCCCAGAACATTGAATTTTGTGACCACAGTTGCAAACAGCCTCAAGAGATCCTGTTCTACACCAGACCAGTGGAGCCAAACTGCAGCCCATCATCATCCTCATCTGCTTGTAAGTAGGCAATCTAGTATATTATTAGTGACACTAATCTATAATGTACCTCACATTAAAGGGACACTATGGCTTAATGAAGTGGTTCTGGTGTCTATAGCTGGTCCCTGCAGGCTTTTTAATGTAAACACACACCGTGTGCAGCACTGGCGTTAGTTCATATGGGTGGGGCATTGTGATGTCACATGGGGGGGCAGCAAATTTTTATTTTGTCTAGGGCGGCAAAAATCCTTGCACCGGCTCTGATCCTGGGCAGGTGCACCAGTCTACTTGACTGGTTTTGCCCCCCAGGCCTAAGGCTGCCAGCCCTCCCCTGGCCGCTGGGGAGGTCTTTTTGCGGCCGCTGGCGGACTTGTCCTGGCGGCCGCTGAGGCAGCTGCGCGAGCTGCGCTGGCTCTGCTCCCCAGCAGGCAGCTGAATGAGACCGGCGCCGGAATATGACGTCATATTCCGGCGCCAGTCTCATTCAGCAGTGCGCGAGGGTGGGATGGCACTAACACAGGAAGCACCTCTAGTGACCGTCTGAGTGACTGTCACTAGCAGTGTCACTTTGAAGCAATGTAAACACTGCCTTTTGTCTGAAAAGTCAGTGTTTACGTTGAAAAGCCTGTAGGGACATGCTATAGACACCAGTACCACCACATTAAGCTGTGTGTGTGCATATGCTAGTGAGTGAGCTTGCTTGCATGCGTGTGCCTGCTAGTGAGTGAGCTTGTGTTTTTTATGTCAGTGAGCTGATGTATATCAGTAAGATTGTTTGTCTATGAGGCTGTGTATCAATGAGCTTGTGTGTGTCACTGAAATGTCAGTGAAATTGCCTGTGTCTGCATGTGCGTATGCTTACTGTATAATTAAACGTTTTACCCTGAAAGGTCCTATATTTTATATTAGAAAAAGCAATATATATATATATATTTATTAATTACTCAATCATCTGTCCTGGCAAGACATAGCCTTACATATTACACGCGACAATATATGGCGCAGTGACTTATGGGACGGGCACACATTTTTTTTTTCTGGGCTGCTTTGTATCCCCAGTCCGGCCCTGCCTCCAGGGTCCATAGAGGCTCCTTCGGAGCGCCCCGCACATACCAGGAGTTCCAGCCGTTGCCCTTCTTCCCGTCCAGGGGACGTCCATGGCCTTCTCGGGGAAGCCGCAGACAATCTACTTACAGACGACCTTACGGTAAGTGCAATATCTCTCATTCCTCCACATCTACACATAGGGGGCAGGCTTGCGCTGTTTGCGCATGCATGGGACGAGCTCACAAAAGACACTTGGGTGTTACAGACTGTCAGAGGTTTCTATCTCGACCTTATATCTACCCCATTTCAAATCCATGTCCCAAGAGAACTGACATTGGCCCCAGACCAAACCAAACTCCTAACAAAGGAGATTACAGACCTCCATACCAAACGGGCAATCCAAGAGATCCCATACGATACCCCAGGTTTTACCAGCAACCTATTTTTGGTAACCAAAAAAGGCGGAGGTATGCGGCCAGTCATAAACTTAAAGGAACTCAATGCGTTCCTCGCATACCAACACTTCAAAATGGAAGGCATTCATTGCCTCAGGGATTTATTACAACAGGGAGATTGGATGGTCAAATTGGACCTCAAGGACGCGTACCTCACCGTCCCTATTGCAGAGGCACACTGGGACCTCTTGCATTTCACATGGCAAGGGCGACGTTGGAGATTTACATGTCTGCCCTTCGGTCTGTCGTCAGCGCCCTGGTGCTTCACGAAACTCATGAAGCCTGTGGTAGCCTTTCTCAGAGCACGAGGAGTTCGTCTGATCATATATCTGGACGATATTTTAATCATGGCATCCTCACAAGACCAAGTACTGCTCCACCTACAGTGGACCATCACGTTACTCGAGACTCTGGGTTTTTTGATAAATTGGGAGAAATCCATAACCAATCCAGTCCAAAAGATAGAGTTCCTGGGATTCCAGATCGACGCAATCTCACAATTCTTACTCCTCCCGGACACGAAATTGAAGGCCATCAAAAAAGAGATCAGGCGCACATTACGAGCTCAATCTCTCTCTATTCGGCAACTAGCCCGAGTATTAGGACTACTGGCTTCCTCGATACAAGCCATCTTCCCAGGGCCTCTACACTATCGTGCCCTACAACGGTTAAAAGGTTCTCACCTCAGGTCCGGCCGTTCATACGAATCCGCACTAGTCCTGGATGTAGAATCACGGGAGGAGCTGAGGTGGTGGCTAGACCATATGGAGGCGTGGAACGGCCGAGCAATATTCGGAACCAGCCCGGACCTGATTATAGAATCGGATGCAAGCCTCCATGGCTGGGGCGCGCGTTGTGGCAACATATCCACCGGTGGCAGATGGTCCATGGAGGAATCCACAATGCACATAAATTGCCTGGAACTTCTGGCAGGATCGTTCGCCATCCGCAGTCTCTCCCCTACGGTAGGGAGATGTTGTATACTGGACAACATCTCGGCAGTCCGTTATATCAATCATCTAGGAGGCACCAAATCCAAACGACTAGCAAACCTAGCGAAGGAATTTTGGCAGTTTTGCCTTCAGAACGAGATTGCGGTGACAGCGGAACACATTCCGGGCTTAGACAACATACAAGCGGACTGGAATTCCATATATCTGCGAGATCCGGGAGACTGGCGTCTTCTCCGCTCTACCTTTTGCCAAATAGACGAATTGTGGGGACCACTGGACGTAGACCTTTTTGCATCCAGACTGAACAGTCACCTGCCTCGATACTTCAGCTGGCGACCAGATCCAACAGCCTCGGGGACGGATGCTTTCCTACAGACATGGCCGAAGTCTCGGCATTACGCATTTCCCCCTTTCAATCTCATTTCCAGGACACTATCATACCTATGCACACAGGACTGTTCACTAGTGATAGTGGTTCCACTATGGCACGCTCAGCCGTGGTTTCCTCGACTACTAGAAATGGCAATCGACTCTCCACGAGTAATACCATCAAAACCAGACTTGCTCTTGGACCCAGAGGGGAATCCGCACAACCTAATCAATCAGGGCCTGCTGCAACTCACGGTCTGGTTGATTTCCGGAGTCCCTGGACATTCACAGACATTCCACAGACGGTTACAAGACTCATGGACAACCCCTGGGCTCCAGGGACCAGAGCGGCCTATAACTCTGCATGGCGAGTGTGGGCTAGCTGGTGCATGGAACGGTCAGTGGATCCGGTTTCAGCACCTCTGAAAGAAGTACTGGAGTTTTTGACGTCCCTTTTCGAAGAAGGAAGAGGGTATCGTACCATTAACGTGTACAGGTCGGCGATCTCGGCAGGACACCGAGACCTGGAGGGCTCCCCGATCGGTCAGCATCCCTTCGTTTGTAGACTCCTGAAGGGGATACGCTTTGAGAAACCTCCACAGACCCGCTATTCTTCATTCTGGGATGTCAACATTGTCTTGCACTTCCTGGAAGAATGGATGCCAAATGAGGAACTCTCCCTTAAACACCTGTCTTGGAAACTGCTGACTCTGTTATGCTTACTGTCCTGCAAGAGGATATCGGACGTGCGAGCCTTGGACTGGGACGCATTGTCATTCACCCCAGAGGGCGTATCATTCTCCATATCGAGACTAACTAAAGGCAATACAAAATCTATCTCTTACCAGAGATACCTAGGACATCCTTCACTATGCCCGGTCAGATGCCTTCGGTCCTACCTGGATCGTACTCAGAGGTTACGCTCACCTGAATCAAATCAATTATTTATATCCTTTCGAACCCCTTTTCTACCAGTGTCCACGCCCACGTTAGCTCGTTGGGTCAAGAACCTGTTAGCATTAACAGGAATTGACACTTCGAAATTCTCTGCACACTCGGTGAGAGGCGCGATGGCATCCAAGGCATCAACGATTGGTTGTCGCCTCGAGGACATATTAAAGGCGGCTGATTGGTCGCAAGTATCGACGTTCAGAGAATTCTATTTTCGGCCAATTGAATATATCTCTCTTCAGGTAGTGGCCAAGCTTTGAACTAGCATAATATGAGCCTCCGTGTCATTAATAAAATTCCAAGATTTTACTAGTAACATGACGTAAAGTCATGATTGTATTAATGACACGGAGGCAAGTATTATCCCCACCCACCAACCCACCCGGTGGGCGTGATACAGTCTATAAGGAGAGTCTTAAGACTCTTGCAAAGGTAAGTAACAAGGAATTTCAAGAGCATGTACACCATCCTTTTTATGTACACACTTAACTTGTTTTACCAGTTTGTTATATCAAGTGTAAGGAACATAAGGATAACATACAGTTCCAAAGTTTGGATCTTACCGTACATTCTCTTTGTTTCCACAGCGTAACGTACTGGACACTGACTGGGTAGAACACCGGAAGTTATGGGAGGTTACGGGACTTATTCCGTTCAAGTTACGACGGCTCTTCGTCGAGACAGACAAGAAAGAGGAAGTTAGAAGACTGTTCAAGACACTTAATGTTGATAAATGTATATGATTGGCTGCCCTGTTACTAGGCAGATTACTTATGTTATTTAGTTTTTTATTCTCTTTCAAGTTAAATTCTTGCTGCTGAGGAGAATAATAAAAGAAAGAGAAAGCATAATACTCGCCTCCGTGTCATTAATAAAATCATGACTTTACGTCATGTTACTAGTAAAATCTTGGAATTGTCATTCACTCTCCTAGCTGTATTTTCCTCCCTCACTCACTCTGCAGCAGGCTGCCCTCTTCTTTTAAAGGCCTGTCTACTAATTGACCAGCTACAGGTGAGTGCCAATTAGTTAACTCTTAAGTCAGATCTAAATTGTGGTCTGTTACACAGCAACTAGTGCTGTTGGAGCATTGGCCCACCCTGCTCTCCAAATACTCCGCCCCAGGGACCCATACCATGTTTTGCAGAAACTCAGCAATGTAGATTGCAAACTCTAACATCTCTCCCTGTGGCATTTAACTGAAAATTCTCAGGTTGCTGTTTAACAAATCAGGCCTGATGTATCTTCCATCAATCACAATTCCACTTTTACGCTCACAAAATATATATATATATATATATATATATATATATATATATATATATAATTTTATTCAGGGGAGACAGGGCTTTCATTTAACATCAAATATTTAGGTATAAAACATTAATTTAATATGAATAAAATATTTTTAAAAAGGGAGAAAATAATGAATTTTAAAAAAAATTTTTAGTTCTACATTTTTTTAGTTCTACATTCCTGTGAATGTCCTAATACTGTTGGCTTTTACTGCAATAAAATACACATTTGTATTCAGTGATGTCTCACATGTAAAACAGTACCCCCTATGTACAGGTTTTATGGTGTTTTGGGAAGTTACAGGGTCAAATATAGCATGTTACATTTTTCAGTTTTCTCACGTTGAAATTCGCCAGATTGGTTACATTGCCTTTGAGACCGTGTGGTAGCCCAGGAATGAAAATTACCCCCATGATTTCATACCATTTGCAAAAGTAGACAACCCAAGGTATTGCAAATGGGGTATGCAGTTGAAAATCACAGTGAGAGCACGCAAGCGTCCATAGGAAAGCATTATGAATGCTTTCCTATGCGACTGGCTGAATGTGTGCGTGCGCGCACGCATTCAGCCGACGGGGCGGATCGGAGGAGGAGAGGAGGCAGAGAGCTCCCCGCCCAGCGCTGAAAAAAGGTAAGTTTTTACCCCTTTCCCCCTTCCAGAGCCGGGCGGGAGTTGGACCCTGAGGGTGGGGGCACCCTCAAGGCACTATAGTGCCAGGAAAACGAGTGTTTTCCTGGCACTATAGTGGTCTTTTAAGGACGGCATAGCACGCCCGCCGTCCTTAAGGGGTTAACACATGAACCAAATGTTTAATAATAAATATTAAACATAGCGTGCGTGTGGGCAAGAGTTGAGAAGGGGAAAAAAAAAAAAACAGGAGTATGTGTGCTCAAGGTGTCAGTCACATCTAGGCTAGAAGCAGGGATGAGTGTACAATCTGGGTATAGAAGATACCAAAATGATACCACTATTAATTTTAAAGCAAAATAGAAAAACGGTAGTTTATTGACACAATATAGATGTATTGGTAAGAGGGCTAATCTCTCCTATATAAAAGTAAATACGTCTCAATTCACGTAACTAGTCCGCCATATATAAAGTGCAAAACATTACTTAAAGTGCTTAGTGCCAAATCACCATAAATATATAACTCAATACACTAAAGTACAAACAAATATATATATATATATATATATATATATATATATATACACAATACTGCCTGCAATTCCTATGCACAAAGCAAATAACTTAAAAAAATGGAGGGCACACAGATGTCAGTAATCTGTGCAGCAGAGTTCCTAAAGTATACTCTAAGTGTCAATGATCTGTCCCAATCCTGAATGTATGGATCCAATACAGTATGGACTAAAAAATGATGAAAAATCAAAAATACATTCTGTAATAAAGTCTAGGTTAGATCTCACCCAAAAGTATATAAGGCCGCCTCCTGGTGGACAGTCATACTGTATTGATTCTCTTGAGGGTAGAAAAAACGATGGATCTCCTTCACTTTGCATGTAGGGATTCTCATGTAGCAGCAGGATGGGGCAGCATCTTTTTCACTCTGTACGCAGGGATTCCCATGTAGCAGCAGGATTGAGCAACATCCCCTTCACTCTGTATGCAGGGATTCCCATGTAGCAGCAGGATTGAGCAGCATCCCCTTCTCTCTGTACGCAGGGATTCCCATGTAGCAGCAGGATTGAGCAGCATCCCCTTCACTCTGTACGCAGGGATTCCCATGTAGCAGCAGGATTGAGCAGCATCCCCTTCACTCTGTATGCAGGGATTCCCATGTAGCAGCAGGATTGAGCAGCATCCCCTTCACTCTGTACGCAGGGATTCCCATGTAGCAGCAGGATTGAGCAGCATCCCCTTCACTCTGTACGCAGGGATTCCCATGTAGCAGCAGGATGGAGCAGCATCCCCTTCACTCTGTACGCAGGGATTCCCATGGAGCATCCCCTTCACTCTGTATGCAGGGATTCCCATGGAGCATCCCCTTCACTCTGTATGCAGGGATTCCCATGTAGGAGCAGGATGGAGCAGCATCACCTTCACTCTGTATGCAGGGATTCCCATGTAACAGCAGGATGAGGGTAGGCAGATCGGGGGCTGCGTGCTCAGGACGTTGTGTCCTTTCAAATGGCTCTTTAGGCTCACTCCATGACACTGACCACCTTGACAAAACGGAGCCTTATCTCCCCGAGTTTCCAGCACTTGGGATCTGCTGCGCCTCGTTTAAACTAACAGGAAAGTGGTTCTCTTTTGGAGGCAGACAGCCAGCTAGCTACTGACTTACAGATAGGTGCCCTCGAAGGCACAGTCAGCCTGAATACGCTCACCTGATATTACAGGAGTTTCAGACCAATGCAGTTAGCTTGCTAGATTTTCTCACACTAGGCAGTTGCCCTCGAAGGCACCGCTAGATTTTCTCCTCAAAACCTATTTACTACTGATAGATTGTATCACCAGGCAGTTTATCAGTTTTGCAGTCTGCTCTAACATCTCCCCCTCCATCCCGGAAAGAAAACCTACAGGACAAATATATATATATATATATATATATATATATATATATATATATATATATATATATAATTTTATTTGGGGGTTTAGTCTACTAAATTGAAGAGGGAAAAAAGGTAACATGCCCCTTTTACTGGAGGGATAATTTTAACTACTTTTAAGAATCTTTTAGACTGAGTAAGTTTCATGGGGAATGTAATTCATACAAGTGCAGTGCTTCCCAGTTTAGTAGGGATCGCACCAGCTGCCATGGTAAGCAATACTGTGCTGGTTGGCGGTCACAGCTGGACTGAATGATTTAATACATCATGTATCTCTACTATATATGATATATTCAATGTATTGGGGATAATTAAGGCAAATTTTATATTTACAGTACAGGTGTCATGTCCTCCCTCTTTTCAATCTTTGTTTTTATTGTGGAATAAGAAGATCACAAAAAAGAAATTATCAGACCACATGTTACTTATAATAATAAATAAAATAATAAATCAAACATCAGGGGAAAAACAATTGTCACGTCTGACATTAGAAACTTCATTTGCATTTCATCACGTGCTGCTTGCAGCCACCAGGGCCGGATTAAAAGCCAATTGGGCCTGGTGCTGACAATTATGATGGGCCTAATTACAGAACCTTGTCGACAGAAAACATTAAGAGAGTTATACCTTCCAAGCATCTTGTACCTGGTGGAGTTGATGCTCGAGGGAAATAATAACAGGATATAGTTTTCAGAACACTTACACCCTATGCTAAGCTTTTGCTTTCATTGTTCAAGTAAATCCATACCCCCTAACAGCAGTGTCCGGTGAAGCAGGATTTCGGTGGGATGGGTAAAAGTGTGGGTCACTGATGTGAATCACGCAACCAGAACAGCCCAAAGGGACAAACGTGCCCAAAAAGGGGGTGTCTGCAAGTAGAATGAGCTGGTCAACCTGGCGTGAATGCATGTGAAACCTGGTTATTACTGATGAGCTCATCCAATATTTCGCTACAGGGGCATGCGTGGAAATTGCTGTGCTGAGCCAATCAGTTTCTCATCATTAAGATACATTATACCAATGCATCTTCATGGCAAATGTTCAACGTCTTGATTCTGGCCGTGAAGGCATCAAACATCAGCACCACAAGGATTATAGGGCTGTAATAGCAAGCACCTCTAGTGGCTGTCTGACTAAAACCATGGTTTACAAAGAAGTGAGGGCAGGATTGATTAAATTTAAGGATTCATTAAAATGTAGTGGCCCTGATGCTTCGTTTGTCTTTTTAAGTAGGATGCTATTGCAAAGTAGATTCCTGATTTAAAGACTAATCTTTCTCAGTTTTAAAATAAGACGCACAATCTTGTAGGCTATTAGAAATATTAACTAAGTTAATTATGACTGGATCTTGCAGGAACAAATACATGGGAAAGTAATGAAAGCATGTCTCTAAGAAAACATTTTTTTTAAAATTGAAGTAAAAAGAAATGTGGAACAGTAAATAACTAGGCTAGCAAAGAGCAATAAACCAGTTAAGCCCGGTCATAGAGTTTTGAAAACAATACAAAGGTCTATGACGCAGCTGCATATAAAATCTCTTAGCCGATTCCTTGTCGAAATAATGACATTTGCTTTTGTAATGGAATATTGTGGAGAACCTATTGCCCTGAAGCCATAGAGTATATGACTGTAGAGAACAAGGAGAAACTACTTCCAACCTCTGGTCTTAAGGGAAGAGTAACTGGGTCGTTTTTAAAATATGGTAGTTGTCCTCCTACCCAAGTAGGCTAGTAGAGCTCAGAAGCGTGGATCAGGTGTAGCACCCAGCAGTTTTTCAGAATCTTAATGGTAAGTATAGCTACTGCAAGTAACTTTAAATGGATACTATAGATCTTAAGACACCATTAGCTTAATGAAGCAGTTTTAGTGTATAGAATTGAACAGTCTCGCTGCTCAATTTTGATCTGTACATCCTAATGCTTTAAAATGTTATAATTTCAAACCAACCTGCTGTACCTAATGCAGTGTCGGTGAAAAGTTCTTAAATTGGGTTATTATAGTCACCAGAACAACTACAGCTTAATGTAGTTGTTCTGATGTCTATAGCCTGTCCATGCAGGCATTGTCATGTAAACACTGCATTTTCAGTGAAAATGCAGTGTTTACATTACTTTCTAGGGACACCTCCAGTGGCAGTCATTCACATGGCCACTAGAGGTGCTTCCTGCGTCAGTGCTGAGCAATGTGCAGCACTGGCGTTTTAGGGTCTCCACTATCTGCATGTAGTCGCTGAGCTTCCCGTTAGATATATACTGACTCAAGGCTATGAGGAAATGCTGATTGACCAGTGCTGCATTGGATTGGCTGAGATTGTCACTTCTAATGCTCTCCGTCAAGGAGGCGGGACGGGGCCAGCATTCACTCTTTCCTAAGTGATAGATTTCTTCTTGTGATGTATATAGTTTATGTACTGGATTTGAAGCTATAGAGAATGGGCAAAAAATAGTGTGTTGTCATAGTTTATTTTTATTTATTTTTTACAATATTTTTAGCAATAAGATTTTTGTAACATACAAAAGTAAGATGGGGAAAAAACAAAGAAAGGAAATTAAATTGATAACATATGAGGACAGTGAGTCCATTGACATTGGACATGGGAGCAACAAGGTTTAAATATGGTTGTTTTAAGTAACAAAATATCCCATATCAACATATCTCATGTTATCTCAAGAAATTCGTATATAGAACAGAACCTGCATTTGCGTTCAAGATCAAAACCTTAAGTTTTGAGATCCAATGGCAGGCATTAGTTGTTTTTGAAAGAAAACAAAAAGGTGGGGTAGTAGGGCAAGGCAAGGGGTAAAGAAGAGGCAGGGCCATAGGTGCTCTTTCTGGGGATCACTCACCTAAGTCAGATTTTTAGACATGTACACTAGCCGGGACGTCCACATAAGGGCGCACTTTTCAGACCTACCCTGAAGTCCATTTTGTCATAGTTTATGATTGGGACATGTGACAGATTCCCTATGCCTGAATGACAGGCTGTGAATTTTGTTGCTTATTTGGTATACGAACATCTGAGACCTGTCTATTTTGTATACCGAACAAACTACCGGACGGCCTGACCACCCAGGGCAGGCGTGTGCTGCCCATTAACCTCTTTCACTTCTGTTCCGTAAGCGCAATTATAACAACATTCTGAGCGGTCGGCTGGGTGGCCGCCGTTCGTATGGCCGAACATGGTGGCGGCCATCTTTAGCCGCCAACATGTACAGCGGTGTTTGGTCTTTGAGTGCATGGAACTAAAATCGGGCACTCAACGGCGCGAACACCGCTAGAACTTTCACAGAAGTTTGGCAAAATACATGAGAACTGAATGGCGTTCGGTGGGAGCAAGATCCCAAAAAAGAACTAAAGACTGACTGTA
>OW240922.1:54716902-54741381 GCA_933207985.1 Pelobates cultripes
ATATATTTCTTAATGTTAACCATCTGTAGTCTTTCTACAGAAACATTAAGTTATTTAATTAGATCCAGGTTTCCACCCCAGATATAGGTTGCAATATTGCTGCACATGCACCCCAGTGCGTCTCTACAAATCTTACTCTTCATTAGTGAGAGCTCTGGGTATTCAGTTACTAAAGGAGTCCATGAGATAAGATTAATATTTGTTCAAATCGTCTGATTTCTAAATAAAGACAGAAGTAGGAGCTGTTACCTGGACTCATATAAAGACACTATACAAGGACTGTTATCACTGTAAGAACCGGCCTGTTTTAGAAGAGTAGTCGGCCATGGTAACATAGCTTTGAGAAACCAAAATATACAAACATTTTAAAGTGCAGCCAATTCCCATTGTGAAATCAATCACACAATTCCACCATGAAAGATAATCCAAACCAAAACAGAGTTTCTTCGTAACCGCAATATTACACAGAGTGCGCCACCCTCTTTCTGTTTTGGGATAGCTTTAAGAAAGCTTATAAAGGAGTGAGCCAGCACGGTTAGAGAATGTACATCAAGCATGTCAAACATGCGGCCCACTTAGCCTGTGGCCACTTTCAGCTGTGGCTGCGACCAGCAAGTCAGGAAAAATATTTCCTGATTTTTGCTCTCCCGGCCACAAGAGGGCAGAGTGTCTGTGTGTCTGCTGAGCAGACAAAGAACAGCCACTCCCCATTCCCTCCGGCTTGCAGTGCCAGCCACTCCCCTTTCCCTCCTGCTTGCAGTGCCAGCCACTCCCCCTTCCCTCCTGCTTGCAGTGCCAGCCACTCCCCCTTCCCTCCTGCTCGCAGTACCAGCCACTCCCCTTTCCCTCCTGCTCGCTTTAACAACCACTCCCACTTCCCTCCTGCTCGCAGTGCCAGCCACTCCCCCATCCCTCCAGCTCGCAGTGCCAGCCACTCCCCGTTCCCTCCTGCTCACAGTGCCAGCCACTCCCCCTTCCCTCCTGCTTGCAGTGACAGCCACTCCCTGTTCTCTCCTGCTCGCAGTGCCAGCCACTCCCCCTTCCCTTAGTGTATTAATGGGAGGAAGAAGGGAGGAGGGCAGCATATTAATTGGAGGGGTGGTGGTGTATTAATGGGAGGGAGGGGACAGTGTATTAGAGTGGTGGGGGGCAGGGAGTTAAATTAGGGGTAGGGAGGGCAGTGTATTAAAGTGGAGTGGGGGAAGTCTATTCAATTAGAGTGGAGCAGTGGTGTACACATGGGGCCCCGCTGTGAAAACTGATCCATGGGTTACACCGCGCAGGCCAGGTCGCAACACATTGCGGTGGGCACCTGGTCACAGGGAAACTGGGCCCTCTGGAGTGACTGGCATGGTCGCAGCTGCGACCCCTGTATATACGCCACTGTATACACAGACATACATACATACATACAGACACACACACACAGAGACACATATATAAATACATACATACATTCAAGCACACATACACACAGACGCATATATACACCCTGTTCCAAATTATTATGCAAATTCTATTTAAGTGTCACAAAGATGAAATATTTTGTTTTTCAGTTTAACTCATGGATGGCATTGTGTCTCAGGGCTCTTTTGATCACTAAAAACAATCACGGACACCTGTGATAATTAGATTGCCAGGTGAGCCCAATTTAAGGAAAAACTCCTAAAGAGAGGAAATAGGTTCCCCATTAGGAAAGTTATGTTAATGGTTATTGGTATGTTTGGTAGGTTTCGAGTCCTGTCGGTGGCTCAGAACCTGGTGGGGTAGGGGTATCCGGGTATACCCCTACCATGGTTAATTTATAATAAATGGTTGGTGTAACGGCACCCCGGGTATAGAGGGGTTAAAGCCGCCAAAGAAGTTCCCTTCCCGAATAAGAAGTCAGCCTCCGAACACTCCAAAGCAGGTAGATACCCAGATGTTTTAAAATTACAGCTTCCACGATGCTTTGCCTGCCTATGGAATACCTTTAGAATGGCAAGGCATCACGAGTTTTAGTTCTAAAACATTTGGCACCCCTGTGGTAGGTACATGCTCTAAAAGACTCAATGATGTTATTACAATAAGAAGGTGGATCAGTTAAATATCAATATGGCAGGGGTGAGGATTCATGGAAGAAGCAGATCTCAGTTTTTTGTTCTTTTATATATCTGCACAGAAATATTTCATTTTCAGATTTTAAGTACTCTTTTTAAGTACTCTTGAACCAAATGAGTTTGCAGTAAAAATTCTGTTTTGGCATTGGTTGATATGTATCGTGTGAAATCCAGAATAAAAACAATCGTTTTCAAGGGGTCTAAAAACGTTTACAGAACGCTGTATATTAATATATTATCAGGATATGAAAAGTCGTTTCCCCTTAACCGCATTGCGCTGCGGTGAATGATGTGTTTTTCTGATGAGCTAGGAATGGTTTTATTTGGGTATTTTGCAGTAAGTGCTTTTCTTTGAATCGTTGTCCCAGACTGCCTCATGTGCACCTGTATAAACCTCAGACTTGCAGACAGGATCATTACTCTCCTTTGTTCACCAGATAGTCGACTCATCGATCCCCTTTTAGAAAATCGTTGAGCATTATTGCAAAGCGATGCATCTCCCTTCAATTGCTGTGTCATCAGATTACATTCACTTTAACTTTCTGCAGAACTTCAAGTCCACTCTAGTCACCAGCACAAACCTTGGTTCATCTCAATACCTCTACCCCAATTCTTTGTTTAATATGGTACCATGCAATGGACATATGGCATTTACACCATCAAATGGGACTTTTTCAAAGAGCGTATTAAAGTAATATATATCCCAGCTGATGAACTGCCTGATGGTGATCATTGTTTCCGGGTCGGTTTAGCTAGCAAACACGAATGGCGACCTAAATACTATCAGTGTTTTTATGCACTACATGGCACTGACTTTATTTGATTTCTCTGAGACTGTTATCCGCACACTGTCTTTGTGAAGGGATGTTCAGGGAATATTAATTCAGTTTAGACTTGCACAAAAAAAATAATAATACTAATTAAAATATAAATTTCAAACCGTATCACTAATATACACAGTCTTGTGATACTTCAAACATATAATTAAACTCGCAGCTAAGACACGGTAAGAACTTCCCAAATTCTCAGAATTGAATATGCAATATATATATAGTGTCAGAGCTTAATGAATCTGTCCCTATGAGTTAATCTTTAATAAGATTGTTAGCTGTCTGGTGCCTTCCACCGTCTAAACTTTGTGCTTGTGTTCTCGTATTTGTGGTTACGACTAAGACGACACCACACAGCACTACAACCAAGCATCGAATGTTCTGTAAGAACATTGTCGATTTAACTGTGCATTCAACAAAAACATTTAAAACAAAGGACCTAGGAGCAGATTATGGGTGCATAGTGCTCAACAGTTTGTCCGTGATAGTGCTCGGTCTACAACCAGGTTGGGTGTCGGATAAGCGGGTAGTCAGCACCTCGTCCTGACCAGGGAAGTCATGGATCGTATTGTTGAGTTAAGTGTACCCTAGTTGTCTGAATGGGAGGTGATCTGTGTCTCCAGGTACTAAAACTAAGGGAATGGGTTATGGAGATGTCTTGTAACACTCTATTGTTTGTCATGTATATCTTCCCATATTTTCCAGGTTGCCTGGAATATCCATACGTCTTTGCTATTGGCTAGGGCCATGCGCTTAAAGATATGGAATTGTTGTATTTTGTCCCAGAGCTGGGTTTTAGTCGGGCAGATTACACATTTCCAGTGGAGGGTGTTACGATTGCCCCCGGTCTAGCAGGAGGGTTGATCGCTTGGATGTCCTGGTTCCCGCTGTAGAGAGTCGAACGGAGGTCCTTCGGTAGCAAGCTGCAAGTGTAGAATATCCCCAAGCACGAAATAAGCATCAATATCCCGGATCCCTACAACATGAGTCGAGGCTGCAAGTTGAGGGTCAAAACGAACTGGCTTTACTGGCACATAGCATGGCAATTTATGTAATTCCTCAGGTCCAAGGACAGCCCCCTGTGGACCTGATGGAGTACAGGTACAGTACAAACAGGTAACCAATCACAGTACACTGTATCATTTGAATTATTACCCGCCCAGCTTGGAGATAATGAGGCCAACGGTTTTACAATCTAATTATCTCCAAGCGCACAAAAGAACACGTTTTATTATGTCCCAGAAAACTGTATAAAAATCCATAACTTGTACATTATTATCGGAAAACCATTCATTCTACCATTCAGCGGAAGGCTCGCGTTCGTATAGATGAAACAGGCGAATGGCGCTCTAATCTCACGAACAGAATGGACTGTTCCTGCTGTATAAAGTCCGTTCGGCATTTTGAGATTGTGAGCGTTTGTTGGCGGCCATGTTTTCTGCTGATTTAGCGAGCAGCGGGACTTCGTGTCTAACTCCTGGAACTAAACTCGGTATCAGTTCATGCGAAGTCCCGCTGTTTGTCTGGTAGTGGGGCTCGTTCGGTAAGGGAATGGGGCCACCTGGTAGCAGGGTACTTGACCTGCGGTTAACCGCAGAAACCACAAGTTAATGACCGCCACGCGGCCCACGGTAGGGGGTCGTCGTTCGGTTGTTAGTTCGGTAGATTCCGTTCGGTATTTCGAGGCGAACGTCGATGCCCCTAGGCTTATCAATTACATTGTGGTTAACCGCAAACCGCAGCTGCCTGGGTGGTTAATGGCTGCCACACGCCGCTGGCTGGGGGGTCGAGCGTTCGGCAAGTTGCGGGGTGACGGGGTTAAGTGGCGGCACACGCCAATTCTGGGGGGTCCCCTGTTCGTACCACGAATGAGTCCTTTATAATGGTTCGGATAATCCGTTCGTGCGTCTTTTCGCTTTAAACTTAGCCAGGGACAAACAGTATCCATCGGTTAGCAAACAGTAACATAGTTAGTTTCAGTCTTTTGTAACAGAGGGTTAGAAGATTTCGGGCTACTAGGAGGGTAATGGAGCTTAATTGTTTGTGTGCCTTGTCTAGTTCAGGCGGGAATATTGGTAGCAGATAAGTCTTGGGGTCTTTTGGTAGGTTAGGGACTTTGAGTACGACCAGAGTATTCTGTAACAGAGGGTTTGGATGTTCGGGCATGTCCCCCACACATGAAGGAATGTGCCCTCCTCTGCTGACCATCTCCAACAGAGTTGAGACACAGTTAGGTATATTCTATGAAGCCTGTGTGGGGTCATGTACCACCTGTATTGTAGTTTTCTATGGGCCTCTATGTGTGTGTGTAGCATCTCGTCTGTCTGGACAGGACGTTAAGGGCTCGTACCCATAACACAACATATTTTTTGGAGGAATTCTCCATATTCTGACTACTTACCTTTCTTGAGGACTGTGTATGAAACAACGGGAAGCCTGCATATCAAGCGCTGAAAGGTCTGTGTAAAAATGTTGCTCTACTCAATAATTCTCAATATTTGAATGTAACGGACCGTTTTGCACACAAGGGGTAAAAACCGTTTAGGCGATCGGCCCCCTTTCCAGAGATCCAGGCACAGCTACTGCAGAACACCAAAACTCACGAACTGGATACAAAATAGCACTCCAACTCCCGAACTGGAACCTCCCAAATAGCTGCCAGCAGACGAACAGGAAAAGCATACAATCAGCTTACACTCCTGGCAATCAGTCTCTAACAGCATACAGTGAATCCCCCCAAGAACGAGACAAGGCTCCGTGTTGAGGGTCAAGCAGTGGTCTGTTTTAATGAGGGCTACCTGCCCAGTATTTATGCAGGTCTCCCACCTGGTGGACACTCCCCTAGGGGACCAGATGGAAGACTGTAACAAAAGACAGACATGTACCAATTACAGACATACAGAAGTAAAACATCCCCACAATGCATCCTGGCTTCCTCCCCTCTGCCCTGGGAGATAATTGGGAAGTAACTCAATTATCTCCCAAGACAAAGGCAAAACTCCATTACACACGTGGGAACACAAAACAGCATAACACTTTAAAATGCACACAGTAACATTTACTACATTAAACACAGGCATGTAACACATCCCTAGATAGCTCAGGTCTGAGTGCACATTATTAGGTGAATGGCACTCAGACTACACGAATACAATTCAATCGCCATGGAGCCAAAGTCTTTACAGTCAGTTTCATACGAATGGGCTCCATGGGATTCCTATCTGGGGTATAAGACATTCACACAAAAATACCGAACACCGGGTCATTCGTGCGCTTTCACCGAACAAGAAGGGAGGTCGGCGGCTTCAGCGGTGTTCGCGCAAAACTGTGTCCGATTTTAGTTCCATGAAATAGAGGCGAACACCGCTGTTCATTCGTATGGTTTAAAATGGCCGCGACCTCGTGTTCGGGATACGAACGGCGGCCACCCAGCGTTCATCAATTAAGCTGCGGTTAACCGCAGCTTCAGGGAGGTTAATTGCCGGCACACTCCAGCTCCCAGGTGGTCCAGTCATTCGTACAGTTGTTCGGTAGATTGAAACTACCGAACAACCGGCAGAAAAGCACGAATACAGCTTTTCTGCATGCAAAAATAAAGTCTTTAAAAAGGGGGCCATAGTCCAAAGGCAGCAGGCGAGCAACCAGGCTTCTCCAATGCAATGTGGCGAGATTGGTCTCGTCACAATATGTATTTGTGTGCAGTGTTGGCGTAGGAATGCTGGGATGTATGCATTGTCACTGAAACAGTGATACACACAGGAACACAGATAGACATGCAGTGGTGTATTTGTGTGCATTGTTAATGTTGGAATGCAGGGTTGTATTTGTGTGATGTTAGATGCGATGTATGCATTGCCACACGCACAGATACACACTTACACATACTGACACTCATACACACACAGGTACATATACACAGACAAGCAGGTATACATACAAACTGACACATAGGTATACATACACACAGATACACATAAACACTGACACAAAGGTACATGTACTCTGACACAAACACAGCCATATAAACACACACTGACACAAACAGCCAGATACACACTGACACAGCCAGATACACACTTACACACACAGTGTCAGATACACACACACACACACACACAGCCAGATACAATCACAGCCAGCCATACACACACACACACACACACAGTGAGATATACACACAGTGAGATATATACACACACACACACACACACAGTGAGATATACAGTGAGATATACACACACACACACACAGTGAGATATACAGTGAGATATACACACACACACAGTGAGATATACACACAGTGAGATATATACACACACACAGTGAGATATACACACAGTGAGATATATACACACACACAGTGAGATATACACACAGTGAGATATATACACACACACACAGTGAGATATACACACAGTGAGATATATACACACACACACACACAGTCAGATATACACACATTCAGCCAGATACACATACACACACACAGATATACACACATACACACAGTCAGATATACACACATACAACCAGATACACATACACACACACACACACACTGACACAAACACACACACACAGAGCCATATGAATTCACATAGTTTAGCCACCCTCCTTACCTCTACAGAAGTGTGGCTTCCCTGTGGTCCAGTGGGAGCTGGATGGCTGAGATTGATGGGAGTCTGCTTGTTCTTGGTCTGTACCTCCTCCATGTATGCCTCCTCCTCCCCAGCGGCACTCTGTTAATTGGGAGGAAGTGACCTCACAACACTTCCTCCCAGCAGGCAGGAAGACCAAGGCCCGGTCTGCAGCTCTCTTAAAGGGCCGGGGCCCCTGATTACCTCACCTGCTGCAGCCCACCGGGATATTTCGCAGTATCCCGGTGGGCTGTTCAGACCTGGCTGCAGGCAGGGGGCCCACAGGGCCGCTGCTTTGGGCCCCCCAGGAGCAACTGGGCCCGGGGCAGCTGCCCCGTTTAACCCTTGTTAAAGACGGCCCTGCCTACACTAATAAGAGCTCATGTGCGTGCGGCGCTACGTGACTCCAGCTTATATATAGAGGCTGGGTCACATGCTGAACTGGCCAATCACAGCCATGCCATTAGTAGGCATGTCTGTGATGGCTTCTAAGGGCAAAGGAGACAAACGCTTGTTGCTGTTCGGGTTCGCTCAACTCTAGACACGGACACTGAGAGACATGGGGACACTGAGAGACTAGGGGACACTGTGTCCAGATGTCTCCTAGCGTCCCCAAGTTTCACAGTGTCCCCATGTATCAGTGTCCCTATGTCTCCCAGTGTACCCAAGTGTCTCAGTGTCCCCAAGTCTCCCACTGTCTCTGTCCCCAAGTATCTCACAGTCTCTATGTCTCCCACTGTCCCCTAATGTCTCTGTGTCCCTATGTCTCCCTGCAGACTTTCCCCCATCCGTCACTTACCTAAATGGTGGGCTGTGTCTGCAGGCTGGGACCTGCTGTCTGGACTCTGTCCTGTGTAGCTGCTCTTCTGTGGTTCAGTGAGTAGAGAGAGGCAGACATATGCTGTAACGTCCTATCTCTGCCTCTCTACACATACAGCGACCCCTACTGACGGGTGCTGGTATTGCATAGTAATCTCCGTTTATACTGAGAAAAATACCTGCATTTGTATTGCCGGTATTACTGCAATAATGGCACGTCCAGGTAGCCTCAAATACTGGTTATGCCGTTAAAATACCGGGCAGGTGGCAACCCTAACGACCGTAAGTAAAAAAAAAACTTACAATTTATTTTTTATTTTTTTTCAATTCAATGGGCCTGGAGCTGCAGCTCCATCAGCCCCTAGGTTAATCTGGCCCTGCCCACCTCTGTTTCTTTGTTTGTTTGTTTGTTATAATTGTTCACTATTGTTATTATCAGTACATAAATGTATTTATTTGTCCATGCACAGCAGAGTTTCAATACGGAATTTCACGCAGGATATGGAAGTAAAGAATGAACGCTCTGTGACTGAAAAATTCAATGCTCAACTTTTGATTTCCTCCCAATACCCCCCACACCTTTTCTGTACCCTGAAAATCAATAACAATTGTCATATTGAAAAAAGAGCCCTTTAGACTCCTAAAGCAGTTTAGCTTGCTTAAGTGCTTTATGTGCGAAGCGTGTGTCATTTTATTATTTTACAAAAAGTGCAGATTTTAATAGCAATTCCTACTTTTATAAATTAATCTTATTACACCCCTCCTAACTCTCAATCAGCCAAACATTCCTGGTATGTCCTGGTTTGGTTAGCATGCAAATACTTCTTATTGAGCTGCTTTGGAAAATCCATGATTGGACAGTGACAGAAATTATGGGATGCAGAAGAAAGGCTGCAATCAAGATCTGCACAGGCCAGCCAAAGTAGCCAGCCAGCCACAGCAGCCAGCCATCCTGCCTACAACAACAGCCAGCCACAGCAGCGAGACAGACAGCCAGCCAGCCAGCAAAGGAGCCAACTTTGGCTGGGTATCAAAGCTATGTTATATTGCCAAATTGTGAATGGGGATCAGAGTGTTAGAAAGAGATACTTTATTGAAGTCTCTAATGGGGCCTGGAGGGCATTCTTTTTAACAGGGACTCTCTAATGAACACTGAAATGGCCTCTGTTAGAAAGACCCCCCTCCAGGGCTCATTAGACTCAATTGTAGTACTTAATGGGCATGGATAGGACTCTCTCTAATGGACACTGAGACTCTCTCTGTTAGAGAGACCCCCTTCAGGGCCCATTAGATTCTATTGTAGTCTCTAATGGGGCCTGATTTGGACTCTTTCTAACATAGACTCTCTAAAGGACACTCTAGTACTGTGGCGACTGCTGTGTGTGCAATGGTGCTGTGGGTGCAGTCTGGTGCTGTGGTAGCTGATTTGAAATGTGCAATTTTGTGCTGTTTGTGTGATCACTTAGCACAGTGTGGACTTGATATTTGTATTTTACTTCTTGAGATTAAAGATACATGTGGATGGTTGTTGTTGCCACACATTATGAAGATTATATCTAAGAAACTTCAATACTGGCTTGAGTGAATAAAGTATCCTGGCATTGACAGTCCTATATACGCAGTGGTGGAACTACCACAGTCACAACCGGGCCCCTCACACCAGGGGGCCCAGCCGCCATGCTGATCCCTGTGACCATGAGCCGCCTGAAGGTGGGAGCGCCGAGAGGAGCCCTGTCACGGGGCCCACTTTAGGACACCCCCAAATTAGCGCTTAACCAATGAGGCAGAGTAGGCACCTGCTTACCTGGATGGTAGGTGCCTACTCTGCCGATATATACAGGAGGGGAGGACACAGCATTTGGAGGCAAGGTAACACTGATCTGGCAGTTTCTCTCTCCTCCCTCGCATGCCCACTGTGATGTCGGGAGCTGCAATATCACGTCATTCCAGCTCCGGCAAACTAAACAGCGTGCAGAAGGAGAGAGGAACTGCTAGATTACAGCACAGCCCCACACTGGACTCCAGGGAAAGGACCCAGACCAGCTCTCCCAAAGGTAGGGAGGCTGGATGAGCCTCAAAAAAGTAAGATTAATTTGTGAGAGTGTGCAATAATGTGTGTGCCAGTGTTTGTGTCTGTCAGTTTGTGTGTGTGTCTGTCAGTGTGTGTGTCTATCTGTCAATGTGTGTATGTGTGTGTGTCTGGACCTATCTTTCCGATCGGCTCCGTTCCGACACTTCCGGGTATGCGGAACAGTCCCCGCCCCCTTCTCTGACGCGGTTCTCTCAAGCCTTATAGAGAAACCGCGCCAGTTTCAAAATTGCTTAGTGATTGAGTTGGTTACTTCCGCATTCATATTGCCGGCTAAGCTCCCCTTCGTTAATTTTTGTGTACCGAACTCTTGGACTGTTTAAACGGATTCCCTGCCTTCTCCTGTCCTTTGATCACGGACTGAATTTTGGACTCCCCTGCTCTCTCCAATGCCAAAGACCCGGACTGAAAGAAGTTTAACCTCCTTCTTGGCTCAAGCTAAACTGCCTTTGGAAGACAACTCCCATCAAACTCTAAGTATACATTTAGTACATTTCTGGGATTTTCATTGCTAATGAACTTTAACCTGCTTGCTAAATACTCTGTTACCAATATCTCTGCTACAGTTGCTATTACTTTTTGCTTTCAACTAACTACCTGCAAGATCCACGAAGCCTTAAAGCTACAGTAACTGTTCTTAATTAAAGGACTTTTTTTTTCCTATCTTCAATCACTCTCTGTTAGAAAATTAAGGAATTTTCAAATCTGCAGTTGTGTTCCACATCTATAGTACTTGTGACATAACACATGGGTGGGTGAGACATATGGAGGGGTTGGGGGTGGGAGAGATACTTAGAGCGTGGGAGAAAAACATGGGTGTGGAAGAGAAACATGGAGGGGTTGGGGGGAGAGACACTAGGGCAGGCATAGGCAATCTTCGGCACTCCAGATGTTTTGGACTACACCTTCCGTGATGCTTTGCCAGTATTATGGGGGATGTAGTCCACAACATCTGTAGTGCCGAAGGTTGCCTATCCCTGCACTAGGGCATGGGCAAAATATCTGGTTTGGTTCGGAAATTCAGGTAAGTAAAGAAATTTGTCTGCTTTGGCAATTTTCACCAATGGCATTCAGTTAGGTTTGGCACCTCAGAACTGCCGAACGTCGTCGGTTCGGACATTCGTAACCATCCAAATGGTATGAAATTCATATGAATGTACATTCGGAACGAAACGAATTGCACATGTCTACTTTATATATCTTATATAATAATTGGCTAAGGATGTTTGTCCAATGCAGTAATGCACAGTAGAGATTGCGCGAGACTGCATGGGACAAACATTCCATGCCAGGCAGCGAGGGAGCAAAGTACTTCAGGGTATACTGGCAGCCGCGATGTGATGCGTATAGGATATAACGTCCTTGCACAAAAGGAATTAGCTTATTGGTCAAGATTCCTGTACTCATTCACGTAATTTTCCCTCCCTCTCTCTTGTTTTGCCACTTTTCAGAAATCCAAATCGCTTCGGCACTTCAAAGCTTCGGCGCTTCAGGACTTCCGCACTTCGGACATTCGTGTGTGTTAAGTCCGCGTGAGAGATCTGCGCTTCGGCATGGGCTCAAAGCTTCATGCTTCCCACAGGGGGCCAAAACTCCCGATCTCGGTGCCACTACCTCTTGTGTGGGTATCTCTTGGGCTCAGTTTGAGTGTAAGAGCCATAATTTGTAACCTAAATGGCCAGATTTCTCCAGAGCCTCACCTGCATGCGACCGGACAGCATGGCAGTCTGGCCCCGCCCCCCTACTCCTTGTATTTTGTGACCTGTAACTTTCTAAATAAGCTGAAATCATATACATGTTATGAACTCTATAAATCAAGACACATAAATTAATTTATTTTTAATTACTTTTCCTAAGCTGGACATATAATGCACACGCTATTATTGCCTAAATTCCCCCCCTCCCCCCATTTTTTGGCAATTTTTTGGCAATTTTTTAAAATAATTAATGAGAATGTATCTATGTATATGTGACATTAAATTGAAGCCCTTTTTGCACTCTAAAAAACGGTTCATAATATGTGTTGGTGCAATAAATGACAGAGATGCAAATTGCGTTTGAACACAAACAGCAAAAAATGCAAAAATGGCTTGTGACTTAAGGGTAAGAAAAGCTTCCATTCATAGGTAATTTGTACTGCAAAATTTTTAATTTTATTAAAGGCTACGGAGGCTCATATTAGGCTTTATCTCTTGTGTCAACACCTCCTTCAGTTCCAATGGGAAAAGACTATGTGGCGTTTCCAATGCCTCCCGTTAAGCCTATCCTCGGCCCAGTGGTGTTTCACCAAGCTGCTGAAGCCGGTGGCCCTTCTACGCAGCAGAGCAGTCCGTATGATCATATATCTCGACGACATGCTCAACATCGCTCCTGGGTGCTGTCCCTCCTTCAAAATCTAGGTTTCTTAATCAACTGGGACAAGTCAATCCTACATTCTTACCACACCATGGAGTTTTGCGGATTCAACATAGATGCGATTCAGGGGACGCTCAGTTTAATAATTGACCTTCTCTCTGCCTCCATACAAGCAATTTTTCAAGGGCCTCTCCACCACAGGGCCCTACAACCGCTCAAGGACGCGCACCTATGCTTGGGTCAGTCTTACTCCGATTCTGTTCCACTCGATTGCATGGCAAAAGAAGAACTCGCCTGGTGGCTCCAACACATGGAAGCATGGAATGGCAGGGCAATCTTCAGAACCACCCCAGGCTCGGCTGGGGTGCATGTTGTGGTCCCACCTCTACAGGTGGAAAATGGTCCTCAGAGGAAAAGGATCTTCACATCAATGGTCTGGAACTCCTGGCGGGGTTGTTCGCCCTTCGGAGCCTCCTCATGGGCACAACCAATTGTTCCATCCTACTTCGCATGGACAATAGCTCGGCGGACTGCTACATCAACCATCTGGGTGTCACGAGATCCACGATACTAATGAACCTACGGAAAGAGTTTTGGCACTTCTGCCTGGATCGCAACATATCTGTACAAGCGGAATACCTCCTGGGTTTTCCTCAACATCGTAGCAGATTGGAATTCCAGACATCTGCAAGACAACAGCGTCTTGCGACTGAACCGCACAATATTCCTGCGGCTCCAACAATTCTGAGGCATATCGACCTCTTCGACTCCTGGGTGAATTCTCAACTCCCGTCATTCTTCAGCTGGAGACCGGACCCAGATGTCCTGGTGGTGGTTGCCTTCCTCCAACCTTGGCCGAACAAACGACTCCCTCCTCTCTACTGGCTCGGACCCTACTGCATCTAAAACGCTCACAAGCATCACTGGTCCTGATAGCGCCTTTCTGGACGGCACAGCCTTGGTTCCCTTCTCTCATGGTAATGTCTATCAACCTTCCCAGACTAATGGTAATGTCTATCAACCTTCCCTTCCATGGACCTACTATCGGATCCCGATGGGAACTCTCACCCCTTTTTGGTTCAGGGGCATCTCAGACTTCTGGCGTGGCTCCTCTCCGGGGACCTTGGGTCATGCCGAACGTTTCACAAGCAACTCTTGACTTATTGGCAGGAGCTTGGGCTCCAGGAACAAGAAGATCCTATACTCATGCCTGGAACACATGGAATGGTTGGTGCATGGAATAACACGTGGATCCCATATATGCTTTTGTAAACCACATCTTGAGTTTCCTTTCCACCCTGTATGACCAAGGTTTGGCCTACCACACGATAAACATATATATATATCGGCGATCTCAGCTGGTCATAACGGAATGCATTGTTTCCCGGCTGGGAAACACTTGTTGGTTCTTTCGCCTTCTGCAAGGCATTAGATTTGCACGTCCACCCTAACCCCGATACACAGCTCTGTGGGATGTCAACCTAGATCTTCATCTTTTGGAGGATTGGCCTATGAACCCGGACCTTACGCTCAAACAAGTGTCTGCAAAATTGGCCATGCTTTTGTGTTTAATTTCCTGCAAAATGGTGTTGGATGTCTGAGCTCTGGATATCGACGCACATTTCTTCGCTCCGACCGGTGTTTTGTTTAATATCACCAGACATACGAAACCGAAGATTACTTCAGTCTTCTACCCCTCTTTTTCTCATAATGTTCATCTCTGCCCGGTGGCATGCCTCCAGGAGTATGAACTACGGACTCAGTCATTCAGGAACCCAACACACCACAACGTGTTCCTGGCTCTGAAACAACCTCATCACCCAGTATCCACGGTGACTTTGGTCTGCTGGGAGAAATGGATGTCTGCTAACATGAACATTGATCAGTTTATGGAGCTCATTCTACTAGAGGTGCTATTGCTTCAAAAGCATTCACATTGGGTTGTAAACTTGAGGACCTTCTCCGCACAGCTGATTGGTCTCGAGAATCGACGTTCAAAGATTACTATTTTCTTCCAGCAGAACACATCTCTTCTATGGTTATTTCACAGCTTTAAACTAGCCTAATATGAGCCTCCGTGTCCTTTAATAAAATTACCAGATTTTACTAATTACATGACATAAAGTCATGATTTTCTTAAGGACACAGAGGCGCGTATTAGCCTGCCCAAAAAAGAGGTAAGTCTTACATTTTTTCTTCCCATCCAATTTTTCGACATCATGCTTGATTTTCACTTGACTTTAGTTTGGGTTATCGAATGCTTAGAATAATTTTGTCTTTTGCTGGACTCACAGTGACATGTTTAGTTTTATATGTTTTCATTGTCATGCATACAAATGTACGACATCAGTTTTTGAACATATTTTACCACCTGTTTCTCTGTTTCTTACAGCTTGAACCTTTACAATGGCTTAATTGGGACCGTTTTTTTCCCCATGATTGCAATGGAGGTGCTCTCTAGGATCCACTACCATCAGATTATGTCTACACATATTTCGGATGTTGGATTCTTGATCATGTTGAGTCAGTTGTTTTATGTCGGTTGTTTATAGTTGAATTTTCGGTTTCGGCATCATCAAGGTCACATGGAAGTATATGGAATGAGGACTGCTCCCTTTGGTTGAATATGTTATATGGTTAACCCTTTAAGGGTATTTGTTTTTGTTTTCTATTAATATCTTAGGTTGGTGGGGTCACCCAGGTGCACAACAGAGGCAATTCTGGGTAGGGGGTACATTTGTCAACCCGCCAGCCCCAGGTCTTGCTGAGGCTTGCTCTTATGGGGTCTGCGCTTCTGCCTTTTTGGAGGATCCCTTTTGGCTCTCTGCCCAGGTGGGCTAGGTTTGTGGGGCTTGGAAGCTTGGTGGTAGGTTGTGCCCGACGGGGCCTTATGCACCCCATCTCCTGCTCGCCTCCGTTTGCTCTTGTGTCCCCCAGCTGCCGCAGCTGCACATACCTGCAACCGCTCCCAGAAACAGACGAATAGTGTCAGGATTACTAGTTGATATAGCACATAGAACTGTATCACACCTAAGACTAAAAGGTAAAGTCTTACCAGGCCTTAGAATAGCTGGACTTAACGTACCAGAGAATAGTCAGAATACTTGCCAAGGTCTGGGACACAGAATGGGACAGAACGATGAGGGAAAGCCAAAAGTCAAGGATACCAGAATACAGGGAAGTCAAAACGAAGCCAAAGTCAATAACCAGAAATAAAAGCTCAGGACAACTACTAAAGGAAACCACGACAGGGCAATGAGGAGAAGTAAAAATGCATTTAAATAAGCCTCTTACAGATTTGATTGGCTGAAATTGGCTTTTGACCCCAGAACGTGCGTGCGCGTCTCCCGCGTGACGTCACAACGTTGCCACCACCGTGGGTGGACGTCGGGTTATAAATTGGCGTGGATCCACAGCGTGGGGTTATAAATTGGCGTGGATCCAGTAATTTCCTCACTTCCATTACTGTCAGGGAGGAAATTACTGCAGATACCGCAAGGTGAGGATGAATATGTTAAATCGAGGTGCAGTAGCATACGATCTAGCTTGGTGCACCCGTCTTGCTCGGCCGACTTCTGCCGAGTGTTGCTTGAAGGGGGCGCGTCCACCATTTTGAGTAGGAGTGCTGGGTCTCAGTTTCGTGCAATATTAGTTGCCTGCAATCAGCAAGGTAAGTGGGGCTGCTTTGTGTGGACCGGGATGACCCCTGTCAGTTCAGAGGGGGTAGGTGGGGGCAAGGTGGTTTCACAGGGGTCCCAGCTTCTGCTTAAGTGCCCGGAGAGTGGCCGTCTCTCCATGACTCAGTGTGTCAGTACGACTTCGCAGGAACTCGAGAAATGCACCGTCTGATGCAGCAACCTCTCCCTGGTTAGAATATTGTAGTTTGAGGTCTGTGAGTGCCGATTCCCAGGTATAGCACCCTGGTTTTTGTCCCCAGACATGGGAGCTCGTGCTGAACACGTCTGAGCTGCTTGGCTCTACACCCCCTTCCCCCCCAAAACTCTGGCATTCTGTGCCCAACATTAATCAAACATAACATAAAGTTGCTGCACTGGCATGCTCCCCAAGGCACACACTCTTTGCCAACTCCATACCTCCCTATGTTGAGAGGTGTGTATTCACTTAATATATATGCAAAGAATAATTGTGTATGATGCAACAAAAACCATACACTTTAGTCACAAACGCTTAAGTCTGAAAATAGGTGAATATTTCTAACTCGGCTGACTTTGGTCATAATTTCATAACATAAATTTATCATTTCCGTTTACCAAGTAAACAACACACTTTACTCACAGACTGTAGCGTTCTTCCAGTCAGTTTTAATATGTGCAGTTTCAAGCTTGCTAAACCAATAAAATCAGTAAGCCCAGTTGGCTAAGATATCTGATAGGGTGTGTTATCTCAGTTTGGAAATGCATTAGTTTTTCTGTTTTGTGATAACATGCTTGTAAAGTGATGTACAAACAAGAGTAATGAACATTAACAAGAACTCCGTTTACAGATCCTACAACAAACAGCACTAATCACATAAAGTGGAGCTTAGGAAGTGAACAGGAAAAATCTTAATTTCTGCATCCTGAAGTCTTGTGGTAGTAACTTTACATAATAATTCCTTCCGTTTCACCAGGCAAAATCAGCATTGGGAAGAATTTACTGAACATGTTTTGCAGAATGTATTTCTTTTTAAATGTAGCTATATTTTTTATTTATTTGGCTTTATTTATTTATGCTGTATTAATTGAAAATCTAACCATGGAATTTTTTTTTTTTTTACTATTTAAGCCTGGCCACTTGGCCAGCCTTGCTCATGTCACATGTCCATGATTAATTTGGGCCTCTGTTAAAAACCAAAGGTTATGGATCACTGCACTAGAACATTACCACTTTATCTAAAGATGCCTGTTTTTATAACTGAATGGTTTATTTGCCTGTGGGCAGTTTTTCAAATAAGTTAATATTTTTGAATAAACTTTTAAACTTTTTATTTTTTAAATATATTAAGATTAACAAAAATAAATAAATACCGGTAAAAAAAAAATAAAAAAAAAAAATATATATATATATATAAAATATAGCAAAAAATATTTTTATAAATATTAAATAATTTTAAAAGTTTATCCCAAAAAATTTAAAATTGGGCATTATCTGTTACTCAATCTGTTAATAGTGTATTTCCATATATCTTACCATTTGATGACAAATGGATCTTGAGATGCAAGTTTGCAATAAGGCCAAATTCACAAAATTGGTGTTTTAAGCAAAGCATTGCAAGAATTGCAAAAAGGCCCAAGCTGACTGATGTTTATTTTTGTAATCTACTCCTGTCCTGAAATGCTGGATGAATCTATGAAACAAGCGCACATTAAAGAAGCCCACATTAAAATTGCCCAGAGAGAAAAAAAAACAGCCAGCCAATCCAGGGCAAACCATGTCAGAGTGAATGAGTGAGAGGCCAATAGAAAGAAAGATCTGAATCTAAGAGAAGCTGGCCAATAGGATGATAGACAGTCAGAGTTAATGGCCAATAGGAAGAAGAAATCATGATAAGGGCTGAGCCACGATTAACAAGTGAGAATGTGCATAAAACGTTTTAGTGGTAAAACATTTTCAATTGTATTCCCCTTCTATTCAGGGCCAGATTAAGAGCCCATTGGGCCTGGTGCTTACAATTATGATGAGCCTAATTACAGAATATTATCGACAGAAAACACTAAATCAGTTATACCTCCCAAACGTCATGTATCTAGTGGAGGTAGTGCTGGAGGGAAACTCACAGGATATAGCTATCAGAAAACACAAACCTTATGCTAATCTCTCACTTTCATCTTTCAAGTAAATCCATATCTCCTAGCAGCAGTGTCCAGTGAAGTAGGATTTTGGTGGGTGGGGTAAAAGGGTGTGCCACTGATGTGGATCATGTAACGAGAACTGCACAAAGGGACATACATGCCCAAAAAGAAGCATATCTGCACGAGGAATTAGATGGACAGCCCGGCGTGAATGCACGTCAGGCTCCCTTCCAATCATGCAAGATGACCAACCAAGGGCATACTGTGCAGACAGCATACTTAGCTTGGCATAATTGCGTTTAATGATGCGCTAGCTCTATGCTTTCTAAGGACTGTCCCCTAGCACCTGCTGGTCCATTCCTCTACTAACCTTCTTACGACCAGGTAGAAGCTCTTGTTGTGCAGTCTGGGAGCAAGTAGTGCGCAAACTCAGCTTTAACTCAACTAACTTCATTGTCAGCCACTCCACACCAGGTTTTTTTACCTACATCCCTCTTAAGTTTCCATACTTAAGCAAGAGCATGTGAAGAGTAGCCAAAACAAATTCCATATGCATGGGCCTGGAGCTGCTGCTCCATCAGCCCCTATGTTAATCCAGCTCTGGGTACAATAACCATGCTGTAGTGGCTCTGGTGTTTGAATTATGTAGTAAATGGGCCATTGAAAGAACATGATCGACAAACAAATATTTTTAAAAAATGTAATTTATTTATAATGAAGAAAAAAACAACCTTTTATAGAAAAGGAAAAAAATCTTCATGAACAGTTTTAATCATTCAATTTTGATTTGTAGCAAATTAAAATCTGATGGCAAAATGTGAGCAGAGTAATTACTCACAACAGGGTTATTCATTACAGTATGGAGACCATGCTATAGAACCTATCTGTGATAAAAGAGGATCTTACAAACAAATAATGAATAATAGAAAGATACATAGAATAAGCTGCTACAATCAGGCCCGGACTCGCCATCGGGCACACCGGGCAAATGCTCGGTGGGCCGCGGTGGCCATGGGCCGAAGCCGGAAGGGGAGGTAACAGGACCTCCCCTGCCGGTCTATGCAGGCCGGCACTATCCGAGGGCTGGCCCTGCTGTGTTCCATGGCAACGGTCCGGGTCTCGCGAGAGTGAACTCTAGCCCCACAGGCTAGAGTTCACTTACCACTGGACCACCAGGGATGGATGGCAGCAGCACAATCCCCCCTCCCAGGCATAAGGTAAGAAGGGAGGGAGGAATAAAATCACTCACAGCACTCTTTCACACACATATACACACCAATGTTACAACTTGCACCACGTTTTCCTCATTACTTCCAAATTTTATATTTTAAGTACAATAATATAGCATCATAGTTTGTAGCCATATAGAATCTTCCCAACGAAAGTAATATACATTGTTAAAAGTAAATCCATGGCATTTTTGAGGGACATTGAAATAAAGCTATAGTTGCTGATTTCAGTATTTATGCATGATGGATGATGGCTAGCGAACAAGTATATTTATTTAGAAAACTACTCACAAAGCACAGTACCAGCATACCTACCAATACTTGGAAAGTTATTGCCTATCCAATACATCCTCTTCATAAACTGGAATTTAAGTGCTGGTTCCAGCGAACTGCATGGCAGCTTTTAAGTGATCCACTCAATGTCCAGAGTGGTATAGGGCAACAGTAACAATGCGATTAAATGTTTGTGATTAAGAGGTAAAGTAATTTAGAAAAAATGACACTCACAGCACCCTCACTCACACACCCACACTGCACCCCTCACACTCACAGCACCCTCACTCACACACACGCACAAACACTGCTCCCCTGGCACTCACAGCACCCTCACTCTCACACGCACACACACTACACCCCTGACACTCACAGCACCCTCACACACAGTTTCCTCAAACGCACATAGCACCCTCACGCAAACACAGCACCCATGACTCACACACAGCACACACTACACCCCTCACACACACTGCACCCCTCTTGCACACACACTACACCCCTTACACTCACACACACAATGCACAATACTCTTTCCTGGCATTTTTGTCTCCTGGTATTCCATCTATGGAGACACCAGAGACAAATTTTAACCAAACACAGTGCAAGCATGTTATTAAATTTGCTTGCACTGTGCAGAACAAATACAAGGTCTTTTTCTCATGCTAGAGCTCTTCAGCAGAGCTCTGCGCATGGTATGCCTTGGAAGAGCATTGAACTAACATGCTCACTTTTTGATGTGGTGCCCCCTTTTTAGTGGGCCGCTTTAATTAAAAAATGCCCGGGCCGAATTTTCTTCCCAGTCCGGCCCTGGCTACAATACTTGGATTGGTTCGTTCCTTACACCACACCAGAACTGTACAAACAATATCTTATACTGTGTGACCTTGTAACGACTCCAACATCAGTAAATGAGTGGCGCGCTTGCTGGTAAGTATATATTATCACTACGCAATCACTCACCCTTGATATGCACTGGGTGTACAGGTTCAATTGGCTCAGTCACCCAGGGAAGCTTTCTATTACCGAGGGTATTGGCCTGTCTCCAGGACTGTGGTATTCAGGTAGACGTAATACAACCAGGATATCCATTGTCAGCACTCTTTTGTAAATGCATCATGGCATTATCAGCACTCTTTTGTAAATTACATTATTAGCACTCTTTAGTAAAATGCATCATTGCATTATTAGCGTTCTTTGTAAATTGCATTATTAGCACTCTTTTGTAAAATGCATCCTTGCATTATCAGCACTCTTTAGTAAAATGCATCATTGCATTATCAGAGAAAAATATATAAATGGGAAGTCGGTCTCCGCCATACAACGTCCACGAAAGCTGGCGTCACTGGTGGAGGTAGATTTCCCCAGTACCAAAAGTAGACTCCAGGGGTCTCCAGGAGCCTGACCCCAAATTATTTGAAAAAAAGGAAAACAAACACAGCGCATACAAATGTTAAAAAAAACAGATGTATTGAACTGTGTATATCTGGAGATAATAAAGTAGTCTGTACCAAATTAAAACGTATTATAAAGAAAAAGCTAAATGCCCCTATATATGAATTAAACAGATAGAAATAACAAAAACCCTGGATGATGCTAATATAACATTTATCTGTAAAAGCAGTACTATTGACAACTATTGTGAGCTTTAATACATCAGGCTCAATTTTGTCACTGCTATATTAAACTAATACATCAATGAGGGAACAAAATTACACATGTTTAAATAAAATTACTTAGCTACCACTAACAAGCCAAGCCTCTTAATCTAAATCCAATGGCAAACCCAGTCAGTGTATAAACTTATATGTTGACCTCAGATGTATTGAACTGTGTATATCTGGAGATAATAAAGTAGTCTGTACCAAATTAAAACATATTATAAAGAAAAAGCTAAATGCCCCTATATATGAATTAAACAGATAGAAATAACAAAAACCCTGGATGATGCTAATATAACATTTATCTGTAAAAGCAGTACTATTGACAACTATTGTGAGCTTTAATACATCAGGCTCAATTTTGTCACTGCTATATTAAACTAATACATCAATGAGGGAACAAAATTACACATGTTTAAATAAAATTACTTAGCTACCACTAACAAGCCAAGCCTCTTAATCTAAATCCAATGGCAAACCCAGTCAGTGTATAAACTTATATGTTGACCTCAGGGTGCCAGTATATAAAGTATTTGCTACCACAGATAACATCAAATGTAAATAGAGGCTATAGGTGAATATAAAATGAGAGGAAGTATATAACATGGATATTGTGAAGCTTAGAACGCTCACAGCATATCCATGAAAAGAATATTAGCCAAAGAAAATAGAAAATAGACAGGACAGATAGTTAGTAACCTAAGTATTTAGCAACCTAAAGTGCAACATTGTATCTGGTTGCAAAGAATACAATAGTATCTGCCTAGCCCAATATAGCTAAACCTCTTCCCGTGGTACGGAGAAATAAGACTATCTATTTAAACATATGTACAAGAAATGAAAAAATAATAATTAAATGTGGGGACAATAAAGTGCCATGCCGTGAATAAATGTGAAGTCCCAACAAAGGAGACAGAAGAAAAACGCCTAACGCGCGTTTCGGTGCAATACAGAAGCACCTTCGTCAGAGGCAGAGGTGTAACTGCTGAAAGAGTTCCTTTTATACCCAATGTCATGCACCCAGCAGCCAATAAACGTCCTGTCTAGAAAGGAGGAGTGGCCAGCTTTTCCCGCGCTAGGTAAAACTATTCGGAGGGGTTGGCCCGGTGACGTCGATAGTATGGGGCGGGCATAGTATAATGAGCCACATAGGCTCCACCCACTTGTCTCTGTGCGAGATATCTTTGTTGCTGCCATCTTTTATTATTGTATGTACCATAATGGTCAAAATTTATTCATCCATATACAAAACCTATTACAGAGTATTTAGAGTGCTATTATGATGGGTTGCTTGTGTAGAGGAAGAAAAAGGTAAATTCAGTGAATTACAAATATAAAAACGAATTAGTCTATTAAATGAAGAGTATACATTAAATTAAACATATATATATATATATATATAATTCACTGAATATTCTCTTGATTATAGCGCTCCATCATATCTATTATACATCAAATTAAAGGTATATATGTAAGATTACCTATAAGTACTCTTGGATAGAACCGACAAAGAGGTATTAATATGGATATATCATATACTATATATTATGAATATAGTATTGATAGCCAAGCATTAAGTAAATTTAAAGTTATATGCAGGGAGTCTTATGATGACTTAGGGTGCTGTATCAACATAGGGTGATGAACTACATATATTGGTACACAGGCTTCAAATAGAATAGGGAGAAGCTCATTCAAAAATAATAGAAAGTAATAGAAAAATAAAAAAGGGGGAATGTTTGGACTACTTATTTACAATATATACAGGTGAATCATGGAATGCCAAGTTTAAACTAAATGGAGAAAACTCCAAAAGTATTGATATATAAATATATAGGATAATGTGTTAATCAGAGATAAATGGTGTAAATGAAAACCCCTCATTAAGGCCCATAGGGGAGAGAGTTTTTAATCTATATATCCAAAGACTCTCTCTTTGTAGTAGTTTTTTATCCAGGTCACCTCCCCTTGGGCCAAGTGTAACCCTTTCAATTCCGCAAAAGCGTATATTTTGTGCGGTGCCTCTGTGATTGAGTTTAAAGGACCACTCTAGGCAACCAGACCACTTCAGCTTAATGAAGTGGTCTGGGTGCCAGGTCCTTCTAGGGTTAACCCATTCTTTTATAAACATAGCAGTTTCAGAGAAACTGCTATGTTTATGAATGGGTTAAGCCTTCCCCCAAATCGTCTAGCGGCTGTCTCATTATTGGTCAAGAGGCTTTTTAGGTAAGCTTCTCACTGTGAAAATCACAGTGAGAGCACAAGATCCATAGGTGAAAGCATTGATAATGTTTCCTATACCTCAGCTGAATGTGCGCGCAGCTCTTGCCGCGCGTGCGCATTCAGCCGACGGGGAGGAGAGGAGGAGGATCGGAGGAGGAGAGCTCCCTGCCCAGCGCTGGAAAAAGGTAAGATTTAACCCCTTTCCCCCTTCCAGAGCTGGACGGGAAGGGAACCCTGAGGGTGGGGGCACCCTCTGGGCACTATAGTGCCAGGAAAATGAGTATGCTTTCCTTGCACTATAGTGGTCCTTTAAGGTGTTTCGAGATGGGGGTGTCGACTAGTCTCCTGGGGTTAACTGATGTTACATGTTCGCGAATCCTATATTTGAATGCACAAATTGTCTTGCCAACGTACATTTTTTTACACGAGCAGATTAGTAGATAAATCAAGCCAGTAGTTTGGCAGTTAAAAA
>OW240922.1:54741481-54752265 GCA_933207985.1 Pelobates cultripes
GGGTTTTGATGTCAAAATCATGTGTATTTGTAGAGTCCGAGATCTTTTTAGATGGACGGAGGATAAATTTGCATGCTTTACATCTGCCACATTGATATGTGCCAGATACTGGGGATTTAAGCCATGTAGATTTTGTAGATGGAGATCGTAAATGGCTTGGGACCAGCATATCTTTGATGTTCCTTCCTCTTCTTGCTGTGACCGATGCATATGGTGTTATAACTTTCTGTAGGTGGTGATCTTGTAACAAAAGTGGCCAAAATCTATTTAGAATTTTGAGCGTTGGGTGCCACCCAGCATCAAAGTTCCCTATGCATCTTATCAATTGTGTATTGTCACTTGTACATTTATCTACCAGGAGGGTTTCCCTATCTGTCATCAAAGCTCGTTGGTATGCATTTTTCAGGCATCTATTCGGATACCCTTTCCTTTTAAACTGTTCTTTTAAAGTCTTTGCTTTGTTCTTAAAGTCCTCAATCGTGGAACAATTACGGCGTAGACATAAATATTGTCCCACCTGTATCCCTCTTTTAAGGGGGAGTGGATGGTAGCTCTCCCAATTCAGAAGGTTATTTGTCGATGTCGGTTTCTTAAAAAGAGTGGTTGTCACGTTCCCATAGTCAGTAATCATAATCAAAATACCCAAGAAGTTAATGGCCCTGCCACCCATTTCACAAGTCAGTTTCAAATTGATATCATTGTTATTCAAGGCATGGACAAATTCCTTAAAGAGTTCGGTGGTGCTAGTCCAAACTATCACTGCATCATCGATATAGCGTTTCCAAATACTAACGTATTTGGTATATTTGGTCAAATAGGTACTAAATACAGTGGTCTTCTCCCACCACCCCAGGGGGAAGTTAGCATATGAGGGGGTACAAGCCGTCCCCATAGCTGTCCCTCTCACCTGGTGGTAGTATTTACCCTGAAACATGAAATAATTATGCACCCTAAGTCATCATAAGACTCCCTGCATATAACTTTAAATTTACTTCATGCTTGGCTATCAATACTATATTCATAATATATAGTATATGATATATCCATATTAATACCTCTTTGTCGGTTCTATCCAAGAGTACTTATAGGTAATCTTACATATATACCTTTAATTTGATGTATAATAGATATGATGGAGCACTATAATCAAGAGAATATTCAGTGAATTCTATATATATATATATATATGTTTAATTTAATGTATACTCTTCATTTAATAGACTAATTTCGTTTTTATATTTGTAATTCACTGAATTTACCTTTTTCTTCCTCTACACACACAACCCATCATAATAGCACTCTAAATACTCTGTAATAGGTTTTGTATATGGATGAATAAATTTTGACCATTATGGTATATACAATAATAAAAGATAGCAGCAACAATGATATCTCGCACAGAGACAAGTGGGTGGAGCCTATGTGGCTCATTATACTATGCCCGCCCCATACTATCGACGTCATCGGGCCAACCCCACCGAATAGTTTTACCTAGCGCGGGAAATGCTGGCCACACCTCCTTTCTAGACAGGACATTTATTGGCCGTTGGGTGCATGACATAAGGTATAAAAAGAACTCTTTCAGCAGTTACACGTCTGCCTCTGACGAAGGTGCTTCTGTATTGCACCGAAACACGCGTTAGCCGTTTTTCTTCTGTCCCCTTTGTTGGGTCTTCACATTTATTCACGGCATGGCACTTTATTGTCCTCACATTTAATTGTTATTTTTTCATTTCTTATACATATGTTTAAATAGATAGTCTTATTTCTCCCTAGCACAGGAAGAGGTTTAGCTATATTGGGCTAGGCAGATACTATTGTATTCTTTGCAACCAGATACAATGTTGCACTTTAGGTTGCTAGATACTTAGGTTACTATCTGTCCTGTCTATTTTCTATTTTCTTTGGCTAATATTCTTTTCATGGATATGCTGTGAGCATTCTAAGCTTCACAATATCCATGTTATATACTTCCTCTCATTTTATATTCACCTATAGCCTCTATTTACATTTGATGTTATCTGTGGTAGCAAATACTTTAAATACTGGCACCCTGAGGTCAACATATACGTTTATACACTGACTGGGTTTGCCGTTGGATTTAGATTAAGAGGCTTGGCTTGTTAGTGGTAGCTAAGTAATATTATTTAAACATGTGTACTTTTTTGTTCCCTGCTTGATGTATTAGTTTAATATAGCAGTGACAAAATTGAGCCTGATGTATTAAAGCTCACAATAGTTGTCAATAGTACTGCTTTTACAGATAAACGTTATATTAGCATCATCCAGGGTTTTTGTCATTTCTATCTGTTTAATTCATATATAGGGGCATTTAGCTTTTTCTTTATAATACGTTTTAATTTGGTACAGACTACTTTATTATCTCCAGATATACACAGTTCAATACATCTCTTTTTTTAACATTTGTATGCTCTGTGTTTGTTTTCCTTTTTATCATTGCATTATCAGCACTCTTTTTGTAAATGCATTGTTGCATTATCAGCGCTCTGCTAATAATGCAAATTGCTGTAAATTGCATCATTGCAAGTATAAACTTTCCTAAAAGCTTACCACAGAAGCCTCCTAAATATCACCTATTTGTTAGAAAGAGCATGCCATTCGTCACCACCAGTGGGGGAAGGTTTTAAACAAACCTACGTCATACCCAGGTAGTCACCTTATGGAAGTGCTGTTTATTGGGTCGTCAGGGATAAGAGGCTGAGCCCTGATGTGACCTCATATATGCAGTGGACCACTGTCATCCCATAAGAGAGAGTTAAGTCATAGCCCCATTCACTAAGCGGGGTACCCAGGCTGGCGGCTCAGAGAGATGGTTCTTCAGGGATAAGAGGCTCAATCCTGGCATGTATGCAATGGACTGCTTTAATCCCCTGAGGGAGCGATTGGATCTGACCCCCGGTCACGAAAGGGGGTACCCAGGCTGGGGACTCATAGAGATATGCTGTTGCTGGGTCTTCAGGGATAAGTGGCTGAACCCTGGCTGGGCCTCAGGTATACCGTGGACCGCATTCATCCCCTGAGGGAGAGAGTTAGGTCAGACCCCCAGTCACTAAACGGGATACCCAGGCTAGCGACTCATAGAGATATGCTGTTGCTGGGTCTTCAAGGATAAGAGGCTGAACCCTGACATGGCTTCATATATGGACCACATTCCTCCTCTGAAGGAGGGAATTGGGTCAGACCCCGGGTCACTAAAGGGGTTACCCGGGCTAGCAACTCATAGACATATGCTGTTGCTGGGTCTTCAGGGATTAGAGGCTGAACCCTGGTATGTATGCAATGGACTGTTTTCATCCAATGAGGTAGCAATTGGGTCTGACCCCCGGTAACAAAAGGAGGTACCCAGGTTAACAACTCATAGAGATGTGATGTTGCTGGGTCTTCAGGGATAAGAGGCTGAACCCTGGCATGTATAGAGTGGACCGCTTTTATCCCTGGAGGGAGAGAGTGGGTCTGACCCCCAGTCACTAAACGGGATACCCAGGCTAGCGACTCATAGAGATATGCTGTTGCTGGGTCTTCAAGGATAAGAGGCTGAACCCTGACATGGCTTCATATATGGACCACATTCCTCCTCTGAAGGAGGGAATTGGGTCAGACCCCGGGTCACTAAAGGGGTTACCCGGGCTAGCAACTCATAGACATATGCTGTTGCTGGGTCTTCAGGGATAAGAGGCTGAACCCTGGCATGTATAGAGTGGACCGCTTTTATCCCTGGAGGGAGAGAGTGGGTCTGACCCCTGGTCAGTAAAGGAGGTACCCAGGCTGGTGACTCATAGAGATGTGCTGTTGCTGGGTCTTTAGGGCTTAGAGGCTGAACCCTGGCAGGGACACAAATACTGGCCTGGTGAGCATAGAAAAAAAATCTAGGCCTGCTTAAGCAGACTCCTTCCAAACTGCTGTAAAGGACAGGAAAGAAAGACTGCCTGTTGGGGAGGGGATCAATCTATTTATATCAATTTCAGAGTTCTATTTCCTGTCATTTCTGCTGTGAGGGGAGGAGCTAACTCATGAGTAAATGCTGCCATGTTTTATCATAAAAAATATATAGTGCAAAACTGTGGTTTAAAATGTGATGAGCTCACATACGCTAAGATGTCCCGACAGATCGTATCCCTAAACCTTAAGGGGCTCAACTCACCTAATAAACGGAGGGTTCTTTTCAGGGAGCTAAGTGCCTGAAAGCCGACATAGCTTTCTTGCAGGAAACGCACCTCCCACAGGGAACCCGGGTGACCCTTAGGGACCACACATTCAATACAGTGCACGAAGCCAGATACTTCCGGAAACGGAACGGTGTGGCCATACTGCTACACAAAGGATGCTCCTTCCAAGTACGATACATCATCCTTTCAGGGACCTGGTACTCCCATACCACACATCTAATAAACGTACATGCCCCGAATGACCCCCACACAGCTTTCTGGGATAACTTGACCTCCCTGATTAACAATCTTCCCTATGGCATGATAATAGCAGGAGGCGATTTCAATGCCACCCCAATCCCAGCAATAGATAGAAGCGCAGCGCCGGGTCAGAGCAGATTGCAGAACAGGGGCTTGCAAGATAAACTCCTCCACCACTTTATCACACACACCGGCCTCATAGACATATGGAGGACACAACACACAGACGTCAACGACTATACCTACTATTCACCCCCCCCACCACAACTACTCTCATATCGACCTATTCCTTATCAATGACATCACAGTTCCCAGAGTCACTAAAACCAAAATTGGCTCCATCACATGGTCTGACCACGCGGACATATCCCAAAGATCCCAAAACCAGGGAGGGACGACCTAGACCCAGACAACTATAGGCCCATCTCACTGCTCAACCACGACGTAAAACTCCTGGCAAAAATCTTAGCAACGTGACTATCCCCACTCCTACGGACCCTGGTCCACGCGGATCAGGTGAGATTTGTCCCAAACAGACAGCTCTTTGAAAATACAAGGCGAAACATAGATCTGATATGGAGACAGGGCATGGCGAGGGAGGCATCGCTGATTCTGTCTTGAGACGTGGAGAAAGCGTTTGACAGGGTCAGATGGTCCTTCCTGTTTGTGCTCCTGTCATGGCTAGGCCTCCCAACCCCATATGTTACAGCCATCCAGGCACTATACACCAACGCTAAAGCCAGGTCAAAGTGGCCAGGGCCCCTAACAACCCCTTCCATTTGGGTAACGGAACTAGACAGGGGTGCCGCCTCTCCCGATTATTGTTCATCCTAGCATTAGAACCACTCCTCGCCAAGATCAGGTCCCACCCAGACATACACGGTGTCAGGGTGGGAGGGGAACACTATCTAATATCCGCCTACGCGGACGACGTCCTCCTTACCCTGACAAAACCTACCACATCCATGCCGGCACTAACCCGGACTCGGGATACAAAGTCAATCTTGACAAATCCTGTGCCCTCCCACTCAACATGACTGACACAGACATAAACAAGATCACAGCACTACATCACATACAGATCTCACATACCTCCATTAAATACCTGGGCATACACTTGACAGCAGACCCGATGCAATTATATGCATGAAACCAAATACCCATGTTTCAAACCTTGATGAGGGACTTAGACAACTGGGTAGACAAACCGATTTCATGGATAGGAAGGGTACATTCTATAAAAATGAAACTGCTCCCTCGCCTACTCTTCCTATTCCAGGCACTCCCACTCCTGTTCACCAAGTCAGACCTTGCACCAGTGCAGAAAGCAATCGGTGGCTTCATAAGGCACAACAAAAGACACTGTGTCTCTCGTAACACTTTTTACCGTTCAAAACCCACGGGCGGACTAGGGCTCCCCAATCTCTTTTACTATTACCTGGCAGCACAGCTCTCCCAGGTAGCGATGTGGCATGCGCCCCCGGGGGAGAGGAGATGGGCAGATCTGGAGGCGGGATTGACAGGGTCAGACAGTTCTACATCGGCAAGAGCTATCTTGCGCACCAAATGCCCTGCGATCCTTAACTCCATACTGATCTGGGATAGATACACCCAGAAATACGGACTCCCCTCCCCAATGATGCCCTTACTAAGAAATTGAGCCTCCCCCCGGGAATGAGGGCCAAAGATTTTAAGAACCTAGAACAGATAGGGCTCCAAAGGATATGCCACATATACACAGACAACAAGGGAGCGACATTCGAAGAGCTCACAAACCGAGGGGCTCTCAAACCGGGAGATTTCTTCAGATACCTCCAGCTCAAAGACTATGTGAGCAAACCACATGTCCAAGAAATAGCGGCACAACATTTGACAGGATTCTAATGCATTTGTCTTAAAGAGGCGACCCCCCAAGGCATGATCTCCTCACTATACTCACACTTAACTTCCACTACAACCGAATGGGGCACACTGACTTACACAGAGAGATGGGAGGCGGACCTGGGAGAGACATTAGAGGGCGCAGACTGGCAGGAGATATGGGAAGCCAATACTGCAGTGTCAATATGCACCACCCTACAAGAACAATCTTATAAGATGATGTTCCATTGGTACGTGACACCACTACAACTACACCGCATGGGCAACACCCCAAGCGACCTCTGTTGGAGGTTGTGCAGGACAAAGGGGACCTTCATCCATATGTGGTGGGGGTGCCCGGTAGTAGGGCCCTTCTGGAGACAGATAGGAGCCCTAATAGCAAAGGTTTTCTGACGAAATATAGAGATAGACCCATGGACATTCCTCCTGTCGCGACCCAAAGATTACTGGACCAAACCAGACCAAAGACTACTACACAAACTCACACTAGCTGCCCAACTAACATTGTCCCAAAAACTGGCTCAAACCATACATACCATCCGTAGCTGCAGTAACACAAAAAATACACAAAATATGCCTTGTGGACAAACTAACAGCTGTCACTAGGGGAACACTTAAAAAATTTGAAAAAACATGAGACCCCTGGCTACACCGGGATAATGACGATTGATGAGACAGCAAGCATTACCCCCCCATCCCCTCCTCCCTGCCTTGACTGCTCCTAAACAAACGTAGTAAACGCAGGATCCGTGAAGAAGGACCTAGCTCCTCTGACCCTCTCCCCCCACCCCCCGCTCCCTCTCTGCTCATCCTCTTACCCATACCTCACCCTCCCTACCCCATCCCATACAATAATGGTAATTATACAGCATTAGAGGACACAGAGTATAGGATTGAATACGAACCCCCTCAACATGTGATGTATGGCTGGTATAAACAGATTCACCCCTACCTACAGCCACCAACACATGTTGCAACAACTGCCACCTCTGGCAGCTCCCATTCCCACCTCAACAGCGAACGATAGACCATACAGGGAACATAGAAGACATGAGAGTGAAAAAGGGGGAAACCAAAGGCAGATGGGCAAACTGAAGACAGACAAGCGATACCACAGAAAACCGATATCCCACTAAAATAGGCAATTCCGAGGAATCGAGCAGTGACCACATGGCCAATCTGGCCGACATGTAATCCCAAAAACACCCATTAGTGGCCCTTTTGCCAGTGACCCATATCATGCCTTCCAATTGTTTGAAGCCAACCCAAACCCAGTACACACTACAGCCAACCTGCACAACGTACCTAGAACGGGAAAACGATCACGGCTGAACAAACTAGCTTATACATAAACACTACAGAAGGCTAAACGATTTACGGATCGCTGCCCAATACATCCAACATTAAGCAATACCCTAAACAAGCCCAATACATACAGAACGCATTGGTACAATAGAGTTCCTATATTTTAACGAATATGTATTTCCTATATTTACTGTACCTTACTAACCAGACCAGAATTGAGCAAAGCGTGGGACACACATGCATCATTGTAGCTACGTGTAAATAACACGCAGAACAAGTCCGATGTACGATAAAAGAGAATACACCATTGTTGTTTTTGTGTCTTACGCTGTGCATTAAGCGCAATATATGCTTTCTCTCAACAACTTATGTCGTGTTACCCTCTTCCCCCTTGCTTTCTTTTCTGTAACCCCTACAGATGTTATGTTATTCAAAACTAAAAATAAAGAATATTTAAAAATATAAATAAAATGTGATGAGCTGTGATCAGAATGGACTTATTATTATTATTATTAGAAACCATAATATGCTTTTCCCTACTATTGGGACATGGCACTATATTTGTGACTGCATATTTACAGAAGCATGAAGATAATATATATTTAGTGTCAGTTATATATGGCAATTCATCAATGAAATATTATTTCCCCCTTTTAAGGTGTTTAAAATTTATTTTGCTTATCTTTGTATTTTTGTAACCTACGTAATTAAAAGTAACTATATAATGAATCCAGTCTTCTAATTTTATTTAGAGTGTTTGTCTTTAATACATTTGTACCAAGCTTTTCTATATTTATATATAAAATTGGGTGTTAAGTGAATAAACTGGTCAAATAAATTTGCTACAATTCAATATTTAATGAATTAGTGATCCAGAGGAAGGCGAAAAAACTTGGACATACAATGGGTAAAATATCCAAGTAAAAAATTCCTTCCTGACCCTATTATAAGGCGATCGGTTACAAGTCTGTCCCTGGATCTGTATTCAATGTATTTCATATGAATCATTTACCCCATACATTACCATCCTCTTCAGATCCTGTTTAGGTCCATGCAGCAGATTATCCAGAAGGTTTTGGTTTGTTCTGATGAGTTTCTGTTTACTATGTAGTCCCAGCTCCACACTAACTGGCTTCAGATTGTTCAAACTCTTGTTAGATACTCTTAGATTATTATGATGCATGATGACATCACTGCTAAGCGATATCCTTATAAAGTAAATAAGCACATCAAATGTCTTGGGGTTGTTTATCCTTTACAGTTGTCTATAACTACAAATTGTATATAAAAATAAGTCTGTACAATTTTTTTTTTTTATGTTTTAATTTTATGATTTAATTTTTATTTTTCAGTGACAATTTAATCAAAATTACTCTAATTCTTTGAAATGGTTTGGGAGAGGAACACTGCTTTACATATTCAAAGACAAATAGCTTTAACTATCCAAACATAAACTAAAGATAATCATCTATAGTCAGGGCCAGATTAAGAGCCCAGTGGGCCGGTTGCTGTCAATTATGATGGGCCTAATTACAAAATCTTATCGAACAAAAACACTAAAACAGTCCAACCTCCCAAGCGTCATGTATCTGATGGAGATGGTGCTAGATGCAGCTATTCGAAAACACATACCCTATGCCACTGATGGTGAACCTTTTTGAGCCCGAGTGCCCAAACCGCAATACATGCCAACTTTGTTTCCCTCAAAGTGCCAACATGGCAATTAAACCTGAATACTGAGGTTTAAGTTTAGAAAAAAACAACTCGTACAGTTGTCTGAACTAATTAACAACTTTTGTTTTAAAAGAAGAATACAACAGAGAGTTCAATGATACAAATTTTAAATAATGATATAAATAGATAAAATGAAGCTTATATTTATTAGTCTCTTCAACAAATGCAATACATACACACAGACTGCTGAACACATTCACACACCGACTACTTAATACATACACACACCGACTGCTTAATACATACACACACAGACTGCTAAATATACACACAGGCCGCTAAATACACATACACATTTTACTTGCAAATTACTACATGTACATATTATTCAGTATGAACAAGTTTCTGTGTGGGCATTTTTCTTGTGCGCATTATGACAGTGAAGTTTTTTTTTTGTGTGCTTTTTTCTGATCACTGCCCTGATTAACAACTACAAATGGATGGCCCAGATGAGCCCAAAGCCCACTGCACAGGAGGGGCCTTTCTCTGCCACAAGCTCATTGCACACTTTGTACTGCATGACTGATAGGATGGATTTCTGTCACGGCAGTCGGGGCTTACTATGAATGTCTGTTTGTGCATGAGTCTGTGTGTGAATATTAATATTTGTGAATGAGTCTGTGCATGAGTCTGTGTGTAAATATTAATGTTTGAGCATGAGTCTGTGTGCGTATATGAATGTGTTTGTGCATGAGTCTGTGTGTGAATATTAATATTTATGAATTAGTCTGTGTGTAAATATTAATGTTTGAGCATGAGTCTGTGTGCGTATATGAATGTGTGTTTGTGCATGAGTCTGTGTGTGAATAATAATGTCTATGAATGAGTCTGTGCACGTATATGAATGTGTGTGTGTGCGTGAGCCATTGTGTGAATAATAATGTTTCTGCATAAGTCTTTGTGTATATATGAATGTGTTTTTGCATGAGTCTAAGTGTGTATATGTGTCAGTGTGTTTGCACAGGAGTCTGTACCAATGTTTTTGTGTGTGTCCATGTGTGTATATAAATGTTTTTGAGAATATGAATGTCTATGTTTAAAGGAAAACTATAGGCACACAAGTTTTATTGAAGTGGTTTGCGTGTAGTGTCTCTGTCCACATAACCCTGCAATTGTAATTACTGCAAGTATGGAGAAACTGTAACAATTGCCTTGCAGGGTTAATTGGACACTCCAGGCACCCAGACTACTTCTGCCCATTGGAGTGGTCTGGGTACCAACTCCCATCACCCTTAACCCTGCAAGTGTAATTATTGCAGTTTTTATAAACTGCAATAATTACCTGGCAGAGTTAAGTCTTCCTCTAGTGGCTGTCTGTCAGACACCCACTAGAGGGACTTCCGGGTTTTTAAAACCCAAAAAGTGTTTTAAACTATTCCAGCGTCGCCAGAGGCCATTGCCGCACATGCGTATTAGGTCTCTCCTGCAGGCTGGGGA
>OW240922.1:54762266-54815614 GCA_933207985.1 Pelobates cultripes
ATGCAAACCGGTTTGGACTCTACTCTGCCCTGGACAGAGACGTCTGACATGCGTTCGTCATGGATGGTGGTTAGCATGTTGACATCCTTCCTGTCCCTAAATTTTAGTGCAAGCACTTCAGCTTTGCGAAGTGCTTTACATTCGCCTTTTTTAAATTTTGCCTCTATGAGAGATCGTGGAAAGTCTTTGGAATTTTTTCTGGCAGTGCTGCAGGCCAGTGTCTGTAAACCATAAAGTGTTTTAAACAGACGGACACTACTATAAAAATTATCCACATAAAGGTGGTAACCTTTATTAAACAAGGGGTTTAGTAGGTCCCATACAAGTTTCCCACTTGTCCCCAGGGAGTCAGGACAGCCAGGAGGGTCCAGTTGACCATCTTTCCCCTCATATACACGAAAGGCAAATGTGTATCCACTTTCACTCTCGCACAGTTTGTACAGTTTTATGCCATACCTAGAGCGCTTTGAGGGGATGTATTGTCTGAACCCTAATCTCCCTTTGTATTTCATTAGAGATTCATCTATGGATAAATTTTGTTGGGGGGAATAAACATCCGAAAATTTGTCCTGAAAATGGTCTAGCAGTGGGTGTATTTTATAAAGCCTATCGTATTGGAGGTGATCTCTAGGGTGACAGAGGGTATTGTCACTGAAATGTAAAAATCTCAGCAGTAACTCGTATCTGGCTCTAGGTATGGTTTGGGAGAATACTGGACTAGACATTATTGGGTTGGTGCTCCAGTATGAGTGAATTGATGGCTTCTTTATAATCCCCATGAGCATTGTAAGAGCCCAGAATTTTTTTTAAGCTCTGGGACATCTGTGGGATGCCAGTTATGCTACCTGGATTGTTATCAATAAATTGGATAGCATACAAGTTAGTCTGGGAAGCAATCTCCTCCCAGATGGTATCCCCTAAAAATAGTTCTACATACTGCATTGCGGAGAAGCCCTCCACATTAACATTAATGCCTCCGTTGGCACTAAAAGTAGGGACGTTGGGCTCGGCTAACTGTGGAGGTACCCAGTCTTCCTCCACATTCGGCTCACACACAGATGACATGACGTGTCAGAAAACTGACCTTGGTCAAAATCTGACGCAGTGTCAGTGGCGTCAGTCTGATGCCAAGAAGGAATATGCCTCCTGCAAGTTATACATACGCTGCATGTTTTACACACGACTAAAACAAATTACAAACACACACACTTTTTTTTTTTTTTCTTTTTCTAAAACAGACTAAACTAACTCCTGTCACACAAAAAAAAATCTAATGGAGATTTGGGGGAAGGAAACTGACTGACCAAGACAGATTTTTAAAACAAATTTAACCCTTTAAGGGCAAATAAAAAAAATACAGACAGTACAAATGCACTGCTGTAACAGATATGACAGGGTAGGGGTTAAAAGTTTTTTGTTTTTTAAATTCAATTTAGATACTGTATAAAGCTCTGGAACACTTCTGCTGCAACAAACTATCACAATCTTTCTCTCGCCTCACAAAACACTACAGAGGAGAGCGGGTCAGAGATCACTGTCAAAGTGAGTGTTTGTAACACCCACTTTGACCGCAGCCAAATGTGAGCGATCATGGATCGCTCACACACCGCAATTGGCTGGTACTATCTGCCTGGGATGTCTGGCAGATAGTTACAGTGTTATACTGGCGGGAGCGATCTTTGATCGCTTCTTGCAGCCCGTTTTTCGCTCTGACGGTTCAGAACATATGCCCCCCTAAATATAGTAAAATCCCAACTTTACCCCAGTCTGCTGCTGGTTCTGCCTGCTTGTCTGACCTCATCAGAAATGGTATTCTGAGCCAATCACAATGCTTTTATATAATCCTATTGATTCAATAACTGCACATATGGAAACTGAAAGTTTACACTTGTAATTGGGGAAACGTGGCAAACCCATACCAGGAGGAAGAAGTCCCTAACTGTCCCCCATACCCACCTCCCCACAAACACAACCTATATCGAGGCCAAGGCCCATAGTCGGTGGTTAGAAAACTGAAGTCAGAAGTCAAAGTACTGAAAAATCTTACCCGGATTACAACGGGTTGGCACCAGGGCTGATCTAGCAGCCTAAACACTACAGTGTGATGTAGTAGTTATGGTAGAGTGTTGCTTTAGGGGAGACTCTAGGCACCATAACCAGTACTGCACGCCACCGTGGTAATGAAGCCAGGGGTAACTGGACATCAACTGCAGGTAACCTGTCAAACAATTTAGTAATGTACAGTGCCATTTGAACACCTAAATGTAGTGGTTATGGTACCTACTTTCCCTTTAATAAAAGAATTTAGTACACCAAATATATTAACCATTTTGGCTAGCTCTTGGAGACCATTCACTTAATGGCAACCTGGATTAAACGTAAATCCAGACTTGCTAAATTAGCCAAGATATGACTAGAGTGGAGTTGGAAATCTATCCTGTTCAAATTAATTACAATTTGGTTTTAAATATACTCACAATGGGTAATTGAAAAAGGAAAGATTAGAATATCCTTATTAATAAATGAGAAAATTATAAAAGGGCTGCTTCACAACAAATTCGCACAACTAATCCATATATAACATAAAAGGTATAGAATGTGAGTGCTCCGATCAAATACTTAAAACGTACTCGTTGCACCTCCCCACTAGTTCCCTCTGATTGGTCAGATCCAGAGTGGTACATTCCGGCTATAGGAACGACTGGTGGAGCAGTCCATTGCAAGCTGCAAAAGGGGATATGGGGGGGTTTCGTGCCTAGGTCAGGGCTGTGGGGCCTACCTGGATTTGTGACTTTCTTTGTCTCGCTGTGCAGGGGAGAGCGGTGGAGCAGGAAACATAGAATGTGACGGCAGATAAGAACCATTCGGCCCATCTAGTCTGCCCAATTTTCTAAATACTTTCATTAGTCCCTGGCCTTATCTTATAGCTAGGATAGCCTTATGCCTATCCCACGCATGCTTAAACTCCCTCACTGTGTTAACCTCTACCACTTCAGCTGGAAGGATATTCCATGCATCCACTACCCTCTCAGTAAAGTAATACTTCCTGATATTATTTTTAAACCTTTGCCTCTCTAATTTAAGACTATTTAAAAGGAAGCCGATCGTAGGATCAGTAACAAGCCAAGGAAAGACAATCAGAGAAGAGACCTGGATGTAGGAATAGAACCAGGTTGGTAAGTGAGGAGTGTCTGGAGTGTCACTGTGCTTTTTTTTTTTTTTTTTTCTCCATCTTCTCACCTCTTTCATGTTTTCATCTCCGCCTCCCACCATATCACTTAGGTCGGAGGCAAGGCTTCCTCTGCCAATGCCCCTAATGTGAAAGTATCTTTAGATATGAACAGGAGCTAATAGAACAGATTGCAAAATCCTACTCTGCTGGAGTCCGTGTATTTTTATTTTTCCCGATTTAAGGCGACATTCTTTATGAAATGCTCAAAGACTGTGTTGGCATTTAATTTAAAATTATAACACAGTCAAGTTCTCATAAGACAAAGTAGGAACTTCTTTGCCTTATGGTAAATCCAATGTGTGACAAGACAGAGCTACCCTGTCAAGTTATGTCACTTCTCCCAGCAATCGCTAGTGACTGCTGTGGGAATACGGTATTATCTCTCTCCTCACATGGTAATATCCAGGGCTTACAATTTCAAGTCCTTTGCGACTAGCCAGACCACAAGTTACTTGGCTCTGCAAGCCTGAAGGATCCATGACACCCTTACAAAGTATGCCAGGAATTGAAGATGGCAGCGTCCCTGTGGGACAGGATCAGGCAAGTATAATTTACCTGCAACTGCACACCAAGCTGTGATGTCCTCTTCGGGCTCTTTGTAAAACATGACAGAGCCTTTTTAAATATACTGTGAAGTAATCTGGGTGCCATGTCCATGTCATATTTTGGCAGGGATGCTAATATTTTCATAGCAGAGTTAACACGCCGCTAATGGCTACCACGAAACACAGCCACTAGAGGAACTTCCACAGGTATAACGGAGTTAAACTCTGTTATAGCTCAAATGACTCTCATGGAGAGCATTGGATTGGCTGAGATGATCAATATCTGATAATCTGAGGCAGTGATCGCTGCAAGGGGGGGGGGCATCTAAATAGGTGGGGAAACCTATTGCTAGGAATACAAATGTTGTACTGTTCCTTTAAAAAGTCACACTAATGGCAACATGCCAACTAATATTTCAAATGGACAGAGGGACACTTTCAATTTAGGGGTGTGAGTAGGCTTGTGGCTAGGGGCAGGGCTTCACTGAAAAAAATTCAGCTCACTTACTAATTTATGTAAGTAAATGCAATTTAGAACAAAAACAATGTATCTTATTTACACTTTTTTTTTTTTGTGTGGAGCTCTGGTATACACACAGATGCACCAACAATTGCTTCTAGAAAAAGGAACATGTGGGACACATGGGGATTTGGGACCAAAATGGGTACCGTCTTTACGAAATAGGGAGTTATGTGACAATGTCCTGCACAGATGCTTTTTGCACATGTATAGTGACGTGACATGCACATTGTTATGCTTTTCTTTATCCTGATATTTTTATTTTTTATTTTTTTTAAAGTACACACAAAGTAATTGCCAACTTGCATATATGATACTGACTAAATGTTGGCAGTGTGAGTAAGCCGGGTTCTCTCTTTGGCCAAAGGCCTTGGCTGCACTGTTGAGGCTTTATTATACAGGACTTGTTAGACTTTTCACAGCAGATTTACAGTAACCATTTTATCTATACATTGTGCTTGCATTGTATTAATGTGATAACAGTCAGCAAACTAGAAAACTGTATCAGGAGATCCTTTATATCCTTTTAATGTGACATGCTTTTTCCAGGGCAAAAGTCATCTAAGGACAATGGCTTGTTTTCAGTATTATTTAGTATTTTACCTCTCCAAATTAAAGGGCATGCATGTATTATACATTTCAGGCGTGTGTGTGTGTGTGTGTGTTCCCTAGCTTTTTAAGAGCTGAAGCTGCAAGCTTTGGCTTTGACCATTAATTCAGTCACTCTCCTATTTATTAATATGTTGTGTAAAAAGGGCAGAAGCACACTTTACAAGCATATCCATCATATGAGCAGATTAAACTAAACATAACCTTTTATGCACTTAAAGGATCACTGTAGGGTCAGGAACACAAACATGTTTTCCTGACCCTATAGTGAAAACCCACAATTTAGGTGTCTTGGGCCCCCCCCCCAACCCCTCAGAATGGGTTAAAACTTACCTTATTTCAAGCTCTCCAAGGGTCCGCCGGCATTGGCCCCTCCTGAAATGTCTGAAGGTAGCTATTATACTCACCAGAACAGCTACATTAATGTAGTTGTTCTGGTGAATATAATCATTGCCTTCAGGTATTTGAATGCAAACACTGCCTTTTCAGAGAAAAGGCTTTGTTTTACATTGCTCGCTAGGGACACCTCCAAGTGGCGGCCACTCAGATCGCCACTGAAGGTGCTTTCTGGGGCAATGCTGCACAGTAGGCAGCACTGCCATTCAGCGTCTCCACGATCTGCATGGTGACGCTGGATTTTCCTCTGAGGAGGTGCGGATTGACTGAAACTACATTTGGCCCCGCCTCCTTACCCATTTCAGCCAATCCATTGCTTTCTCATACGGCAAATCTGATATCGCCGAAGAGGCGGGTCAGGTGTGGGACCAGCGGCGGAGGCCCGCCTGTCGCTGGAAATAAGGTGAGTTTTCACCTTTATATAGGGGGTGGGGGGAGAGGTGGCAAGCCACCTCAATAGTGGATTAAACACTATATGTTCAGGAACATGTTTGTATTCCTAACCCTGTAGTGTTCCTTGACCTTCAGTGTTTTTACAATTATTAGTTACTTGTCAGAAAACACAGTTTTGTGGGAGTTGCAGTTCACTTCTCAGCATTCTGAATGCTGTTCCTTAACCTTGGCCTTCCCCCCCATCTATTTACCGCTAATATTTATTTGCAGATACATAAGTAATTATGCAGCACTTTTGATTTTCAGCGCAATGAACCTAGTTAAATCACATACATGTGCGCACACAAATGTTTGAGGCCAGGTGCTGTACAAGTAAAACACACTACTTTGATAGCTCAAAGCATCTAGACATTAATAGTTTTATTGCTATGGAGTAAACTGGAGGATTTCTATACTATTTTTCTAAACTCTAGTAGATGGGGGTGTACTACAGGACCGGATAAACCCTGGTGACTATATTGTGCAGATATGCCTGTTTCTTACTGTGGTTCCAAACAAGGTCTTCAGGGCACACCAGCAGGCAATTTTCCAGTTCTAATTAAATTCTTATAATATCAACATTGAAATCCATCACTATAGCTATGAAATAAACAACCTTCTAATTCTGCAACAAAAGCATATTAAAGTGGCTTTGTCACTTTGCTGGTTTTGCTTTTTAGTTTATACATAAGGAAAAGTAGGGTCTACTTTTTCTCATGGGAAATGGATCTTTGGCAAATTTTGGAAGTGGGAGGAGCTGAAGCAAAATTCCATTTCAGTTGCTAAACTAATTTACCCATAATTAATCAGTCGACAAAAATCCCACAGAAGGGTCAACAGCAGACCTCGTGGACACGGGAGAACAAAATGGAGGTGCCCAAATAATGAGATCTGTTGCAAACCGGGCAAAATGACAGACCCAGTTTAAACTGTTATCTGGCAATGATGGTCGAATATTTTTATCGTTGATAATGCTGCTACTTCAAACTGGTCTGACATGCCATAGTCCAACAATAACCAAACCCCACGCCCCTCAGCCAAATAATAGGAATAAAAAAGTGAAAAAAATATTTTCTTGAGTTAAGGCATTCTCTGACTGGAGCAAATTCCCAATATCTGTTCTGCAACTTTCGTGATTATTTATTTGTCTCCCTCTTAGGCACCCGGATCATTTATGATCGCAAGTTTCTGTTAGACCGTCGCAATTCTCCATTGGCACAGACTCCACCCCGCCGTTTGCCAGATATTCCTGGGGTTACCAGCCCCATTACGGTTGCAGCAGAATCCAAAGTAGAAACCAACAACTTAAACAATCATGACAGAAAGACTGCTGTTGGTAAGTGTATTTGTGTCTCTGCAAAAAAAAAATTGAGGTCCTTGCACCTTTTTCTTTATTAAAATTTACTAATTGTGCCTTATTTGTGCTCATTACATTTTTCTGTTTGTTTTTAGGAGATGATGCTCAATTTGAAATGGACATCTGATCTACTGGATGTTTGGCAAGATCTCCCAAAACTTGCGTGTACCTGACTTGGCCAATCGGATCATTTAATGAGAAACCTGTCTACAGCGCAGTTTTGAGTTTAGAAACCTGCCCTTCATGGTGCCAAAGGTCAACGCAAACAAGCTCCCATTTTGTTTTTCCTCTTTCCATTCCCCTTTCCCCCCCACCTTTCCCTTCTAACTGCCGAGACTATTCCCACCTCAACTAGCAGCAAGTGTGGTGGTTCTGGAGAGACTTGTGACACGATTCTAAATGGCTTGATGTTGGCAAGTGGGGAAAAAAAGATTATAGTTTGCCAATGTGTACTATAGCGATCTTACAAAAGAAATATATATGTAAATGGTTGGTGACAGGATTGAAAAATGTACACCTCCTTTAATGCTTACTTTACGCCGTTATTTTTTTTAAATGTTTGGCAGAGTAATGAAGCCAATGTGGATTTGCTTTTTTGACCTCCCTAAAGGCTCATACCTTTAAATGATATTTTGTAAATCTTTGACTAGTTCTTAGGTGCTGTAAATACCACCAGGGACCTCTCTATGCTACCTTTTCGTTATCACCAGACTTGTCATTTAAAGTATGACACCTTAAGATAACTGCCTGGTCTTTGCATCATTTTAAGAATTGTTTTCCGATCAGCTCTCTTCCATGCCCTTGCTTATCTTTTTGTAAGGTAAACTTTGGTCAGTTTTGTAACTTTTACAAATTAATTTTTTTTTTTTTTTTAATAGTTTGGTTTCTTGCGATCAAAAAAGAACCTAATCTTCCCTTATTACTGATGTTCTTTTCTGTTGTGCAATTAACAAAAGGGCAATATAAATGGAAGTAGGCCTTTAAGCATTAAGGTAGTCGATTGTTAATTTGGAGTCATCCTTCCAGAGGTGTAATGAATTTTCTACATTCATTTATGGTCAGTATGTTTGCTACTGTTTCACTTCTCAGTAGATATCAGTATCTTGACATGGTCACTGATAGAAAGGTGTTTCTAGAATAAGCACTTTTTTTTTTTTTTTTTTCTGCTTTTCTCTCCTTTCCCAACTGTTGAGGACAATCGACAAGCAAATCATGTAACTAGATGAAGGCAAAGTAGAGGGGATTAGACCTGAACAAAATCGATGGATGGATACTTTTTTAGGTCCGATCTAAGAAAATATTAATAAAGTTTACCTCCATGCCTGCTTACACATTACATGTTTCTTTAACGTGATTTGGTGTTTCTCTTGTCCACTTTCAAATTCAATCAGCCAGTGTCCAAATTTCATTATCCGAATGGAGCGGCATTGAGGCAAAATGCATTGGCCCTATATGATCACTTTTCCTTTTTTTTTTTTTTTTTTAAGTTTTCTTTTTCAGACTGAATTGATCATAAGGTGCTGATAAAAGTCTCAGGCTGTGCTGAGTTGCTGTTTTTGAATGTAGGATTTTATTTTATTTTTTTTCCCTTGTTTGCTTGGAATCAATTTGAACTATACAAAATAAACAATTGTGCTCGATAGAGCACAATCTTATTGGTTGGTAATCTTCTAGAAGTACATCTTTCTTGTATATCTAATTCTTGTTTTTTGTTTTGTTTTTTACTCTGTGATTAAGGGTCATACACATGGTATTGAGACAATATTGACACCAGGCTGCCTGTTACTGTGTGTCAAGCAAGCAAACCTGAACTGCATAGTAATGACAGATAATTCTGTTATTACCCAATATTTGCAATTACTTTTCAATTTTCTAGAATTTCTCAGTTCACTGAATAAACACTTGAGCATTTGGCACGTTTACTGCAGTTGAAAATAGGAATCTTCCACAAAAAAGCATTTCTTTTTAATGCCAGCCTAAAAAAGTAATCTATTCAAAATTGCTGTTTTAGCAGCTAACATTCAGTTAAAGGCACAACTTAGGCAACAAAACTTCTACTACTCAGTGTAATGCTATGTCGCCTCAAATTTCTGGACCATGGTTTTACATAAAACTATTTAGAAATGATTTAAAGAGACACTCTACAGCGCCCACGGGCTGCCTCCTTCTCAACATTGATTGTCTCAGCATGCTGATCTAACCCATCCAATTTCTCTCAGCCAGTGATTGTTGTCTAGGTTGGTTGAAGTTGACTTTTAAAATGCAGAAGTGTTCCACATTCTCAAGGTGGTTGTGAAGGAGTTAGTCTGTGGTGGACTGTTCCAGGTTTATCAAGCCTCTTCTAAATGGTTTGACATAATACTGGATGGCTCACAGCCACATTGCAGCTACAAAGAGCTGTACTAGATAAGTTGCTGATATGTTTACTTAACAAAAACACACACAAACACTGTTTGCTTTAAAGGTACATTTATAACTCAAAACTAGGTGCTCAAATTTTATAAACATTTTTCATTAAAGGGACACTGTAGGCCCTCAAACCGCTTTAGCTCATTGAAGTATTCTGGGTGCAATGTCCCTTAACCCTGCAATAGTAATTATTGCAGTTATTGAGAAATTGCAATCATTACTGTTCAGGGTTAACTCCATCTCTAGTGACTGTCTACCAGACAGCCACTAGAGGGACTTCCTGAATTGAAACAGACTTTTGGTCCGGTATCTGACGCTGGACGCCTTCACGCGTCATATCCATTTATTTATTTTTCCCATAGGGGGAAATTCTAATGTGAGTGTGACCATTTCCTGGCAAGCGCATTAGATCTCTCCAGCTGGCGGGGCAGACGCATGCGTGGCAATGGGAGGGTGGGCGGAGCCTGATCCAGCGCCAAGGGACATCTGCGCTGGATTCAGGTAAGTGACTGCAGGGGTTTTAACTCATTCAGCCCTGAGGAAGAGAGGGGGGCACTTTAGGATTCTATAGTGCCAGGAAAACTGCTTTGTTTTCCTGGCACTATAGAATCCCTTAAAGATGTAACCGTGTGCTAGAGGAAGTCCTTATAAAAGACTATGCAGGCACATATTCTGACATCAGTGTTTGGAGAAGGTTGACCGCATGACTTGTGAGCCTTAACAATGCATGGTTGTAAAATAAAGCACTTGCCTCGCTTATGGCTGGAGGCAGCTATTACCTTTTTGCTAATTAGCAAATCAACAATGCAATTGGTTCTAGCAGAAAAGGAATTAATTTTAAATAAATTATATTTTTGGTGAGCGATTTCTTTTTAACTTTTGGGCTTATTGTTGCAACTTATTGTGACATGCTCCTTGCAACCACAGAATGTATCTTAAACATGTACTGATGCCTAGAAGAAAACAATTGTGGCAAATGTTAAAACCAAAGAAAAGTCACTTGCGCACAATCCCTATGCACATTTAAATATCTTAAGGTTTTTTTGGGTCATTTTTTAATGGTCACGTTTTTAAAAATGTGCATAGGATTTTTGGGTAGGGTGCAAAAAAATATATATTGTGTTGGGGCTGATGTGTACTATGGTCATTGCTGCCACCCAGGAGTAATGGTAGTTTGAGTGCAGGGCTTAATTTTGTAGGTTTGTAATTGTGGCAAATTGCTCACGGGCAGTAGGTTATGGGTCTTGAGTAATAGTTACTAAAAGCAATCATATTGCTCCCCAACCGCTCTAAAATATGGGTGCAGAAGTTTGGATTTGACATATTTTTTTTATTTTTTAAAGATGAATGTATTTTGACCCATATCTTTTTGTAGCCTTTCCTCTTTTCAGTACACACTTAAGTCTGTGTAGCAGCCATATTTTAAATGATTTTTTTTTTTTTTAACTCCTGTTTCTGTAACAAACCGCTAGTGAGTCTCTGCCAATCCTGATTAAGTCCCCGTATTAAGAAATTGCATTTTAAGATTCAAAAGTTCAAACTATGCATGGTTCTTTGTGGATGGCCATTTTTAGAAGTCCTCTAACTAAAGGATCACATAGCCCAAAGATGATATAAACCTGTGTGTTCACTACAAATAATATAGGTTATAATATATGTAATCTTGTATTTTCAATAAAAAAAAATTATGCTGGGAAATCTGCAAAAGTAAGATTGCAGTAAATTGTAATATCACCTATAAAACCTTTTTTATACCACCATATCATGGCCCTTTGTAATTGATTCTAAGGCAGAACTGATCTTGTACAAAAGACCTTGATAGAGTAGGCGTTGGGGGTTATGTACAACGTGACTTACTTGAGTGCAGTTCTAAATGTGGAACAGTCTCTTTATGTAAAACTATAGAATGTTCCAATTTTAGATTATATATATATATATATATATATATACACACACACATACACTTTACAATAATTGCATTTTATCACTACAACTAATATAAAAGCGTTTTTTGTTTTTACACTAAAGCCGTAAAAAGTGTTTCTGCAATTTCACTAGTATCCTGTAGGGGTCAGCAAATAGGTATCTACTAAACATGTTACTTGCTAGAGATGAAACACTCGAGTATTCTCTAGATTGAGAATTGTTTGGATTTCAAAGTATGTTTCAAACTTGAGGTTTAAAAAAAAAAAAAAGGGGGGGGGAAGGGGAAACTTTCAAATGAAGTTTGCTTCTTTGACCTTTAAATTTGAAACTATAACGTAACATTGTTTGATTAGGACCGTGAGCTTTTACGGTTCCTGTATGTCCAACAACTTGTTGGTCTACCTACAGCGATGTGGTATATGTTGGCGCTTTGTAGATACTGCTTAATTTTGAATTTCTAACAATTCCCACTTGAGTAAATAACGGACTTCTGCCTTTTAGAATCTGTTTCTGTCTTTAGTTCTTGAATATAATGGGAAAAACTCGATTTCTTTAATATTTACACATACTTTGAAGCGTTTCTGCTGTTTTTAGAATGGTTTTGTTTTTTTACGCTTTCCTGAGTTTCCTCTGATAGAGCTGGTCCTAGGTTGAATAAGGAACCACACTCTGGTACAGTGTAGCATATCTTTTGATAAAGGACTAAGACAAATCAAGCTGATGCCCTGAGTCAAGAATGGTGTATCTTCATTCATTGGTATATTTCAGATCATAGGAGCTGGCCGTGGTTTGTAACATGTTGCATAAGACCATTTCAAAAGTTTAAAGGGATTCTCCAGTTACTTACCTGAATCCAATGTCCCTCGGCACTGGGTCTGGCTACTTCCCCATCAATGTCAACCGGCGGGGGAGACCTAATGCACGTGCATTAGACCTCCCCATAGGAAAGCATTATTCAATGCTTTCCTATGGGGGAAAATCTGACACTGGAGGTCCGTGAGGACATCTAGCATCAGATAACAGACCAAAGGTCTGTTTAAATTCCAGAAGCTCTCTAGTGAGTGTCTGTTAGCCACAAAGGACAGACTTAAAGCTGCAATGTTTTACAGTGCAATGTTTTAGTGCAAAAGGGTCACAGCACCCAGACACCACTTCAATTAGCTGAAGTGGTCTGGGTGCCTCGAGTGTCCCTTTAAAGCTTCCATGGGTATTCTGTGTAATAGGTTGACAATAGTTTTGCCAGCCCAAGGGCAGAAATAAGATGAATTGCTGAGTTCTGGGAGAGGTTAAGTGCAGAAGTTTTGGCTACCTCTCATGCCAGTGTTGGTCTGAGGCCTCTGGTCAGACCTACTCCTGAAGTGACTTAGTACTTCCCCCTCACCTGTCAGATCTTTTGCTCAGCCTGTGTCACTTGTACTCCCAAGTATTCTTCTGTTAAGATTTACAGGTGATTCATTAGTGCTTTTCAGGTCAAAGTAGCTGAACTAGAAAAATTCCATGATGTGCCAATTAAACACTGAGTCATTTGAATAACAGTTGTGACTGTTCTTCCACAGAATCTTGTCTGCTGCCTGTGAATGTAGCCACTAGTGGTGTGTTAACCAGGCAATTACCTATACATATGCAGTGGCAATGTATTAGATTGCAGGGTTAAAACTAAAAGGCCACTGCACTCAGACCATTTTCACTCAATGGACTGGGTGCCTTTAAAAAAAAAAAAAAAAATTAGATGTCTTAATGTCCCTGTTTTGTGTAGTTGCTAGTTACCTAGAATATTCATGTGTGACTTGCGTGGCACAATAGGTAAACTTTGTTGCAGAGTAATGTAATACTTGCCCTTTTCCCAAAGTTCCACAAGTGAGGTGGTGGACACAAGGAAATTCGAAGACCTAAAGGTCGCAACACTGAAAGACAGGTATACAGAGAGATGTTTCCACTGGCTACACCACACCGCCATGGACAACTTTGCACAATGCATGGCTGACCCGTGAGCGGCAGCAGGCAGACGTGAGACACGCAGACCGGGGAGAAACGGGAGGGGAACTCTGGGTAGGGTGGGCTGGAGTGGCAACCAGGGGGCGAGGAACACCCCCCACCTACACCTTGCCTCACCTACAACCTGCTCCCAGCCCAGACCTAACACAACCAATCTAACACCATGGACTCCTGACCACGTCTCGATCTCGACAGGCTGTGCACAGCCACCTAGCACAGGAGGCCATAATACTAGATGACCAAGATGCACACAAGTAGTGAAGTAGATCACGGGCTAACACCACAGCACTCTTGGAATCTGAACCCTAGGGACTATACATAAAACGCGAAGGAGCCCCAAACGACCCTGGTACATTAAGCAATACCACACTTCCCGCAATGCCCCCATACCAATGCTATGCTACTGTAAACAGATGTTAACACTTCTCATCAGAAGAACACGAGGTGGACCTATCCACACCAAATACAGACATGGGTTACAACGACACACATAGCATGATTGACACCATGATAACTCGACCCTGGCTTTTCCTATATACTGCAATGTTAATGATCCATCCCATGTGTGGGAATATGGCTATTCCGTTACATGCTAGTTACGATCTCTGTGCAGGTAAAATGATACCCTGACGTTGGTTTTTTTCTTATATATGACATGGTTAAAGACCTATCCCCAGTGTGGGACAATTGTTATTCTGCTGAAAGCTACCTATGACCTTTGCAGGACACATGTTAAGCTACGCTAAAAGTTTCTGGCGTCACTCTATCACTACATGCCCAATTAAGAAATATTTAGTACAAAGCTCCACAAGTTATCTCTTTGCATGGTTACATTACAGTTTTTTTTTTCTGTTTTATTTCGTTTGAGGGTTTTTTCCTCTTTCAAATAACAGAATACCAAAATGATCGGAAATTAAAGAGCAATTCAAAAGTTAGTGAGTGTTTTTTGTTTTTTTGGGGGGGGCATTTTGGTAAAATGTTTATCCGTGCAATAATTCAGTTAGTGGTTTTCAGAAATATTGTGAGTGTGAAAATTACTCCTTGAATTTTAACAATGCTTTCTATGTAGAAACTTTTCAAAGAGGCACTCCATTGACACCCAATCTAATGCAGTATAATGCATAACAAAGTAAAGGGTTGCGCCGTAGCTTATTGAAGTTCTGCTTCTTCTACAGCCAAATATTGGACCCTCAGCTCTCACCCTGAAACATCTACATTAACTTTTCAAAGCCAATCCAACATGAACAGCAGAGCGTGTTGGGGATTTCCACCAATACACTCTGCACTGTAACTATAATCACTACAATAAACTGTGTAAAGAGAATATTGGAGGGGGGGAGAGAAGCTGCAGTAAATCTCTTAAAGGACCACTCTAGGCACCCAGACCACTTCAGCTTAATGAAGTGGTCTGGGTGTCAGGTCCTTCTAGGGTTAACCCATTTTTATTTATAAACATAGCAGTTTCAGAGAAACTACTATGTTTATGAATGGGTTAAGCCTTCCCCTATTTCCTGTAGCGGCTGTCTCATTGGCAGCCGCTAGAGGAGCTTGCGTGCTTCTCACTGTGATTTTCACAGTGAGAGCACGCCAGCGTCCATAGGAAAGCATTGTAAATGCTTTCCTATGTGACCGGCTGAATGCGCGCGCAGCCAGCCGACGGGGTGGAACAGAGGAGGAGAGAAGGAGAGCTCTCCGCCCAGCGCTGGAAAAAGGTACGTTTTTACCCCTTTCCCCCTTCCAGAGCCGGAAGCGAGTATGTTTTCCTGGCACTATAGTGGTCCTTTAAGTATGCAATGAGCACTCTGATTAGGAAGTGGCAGAAATTATTCAGACAGTTTTAGCTTTTTTTTTTTTTTTAAGGGGATTTCTGAGCTTCTACAGAACATTATGGGATGAATATTTAAACCTTTTGCACACATTTTATTCACAGAGGGGGGCTTCTATTGCACTGTTATTTTCATAACATAGCCAATGGACCATGGAAGGTGCATAGTTTATGGTGTTTGTGTCCCTTTAAATGGCAGTGGCTGATGTATTGTTAACATGCATTTTTTAATTGTTAATTTTTATTTATTTTTCTGTCACAGATATAGAAAACCTTAACTAGAAGCAGATCTTGCCATTCAGTTTGTGGTGCTATGGCACATAAAATATTTTTGCCTGAATAATAATACAGTCTTAGATTGTGACTTTAGTCTTCCAGCTGGAAGGTGTTTTGTTTGCAAATTGAATGTATTTCCCATATAAACATTAGTTTATTGCATTTCGGGTTCTCCAATATCTGATCCATGTTGCAGTTCAGCTATTGATTTATAAAGTTCAATAGTGCAAGACAAACGTGGTGTTCGGCTTAAATAAACATAAGATGTTTCTCAGGTTCTTGAAGTATTGTTCTAAAAGGAAATGGACCCACCTTGTTTTTATGGAAGGAGTTCGGAAATACGGCTCAACATATGACATTTTAGGCAATCTGTACCTCTTGGATCAGAGGGGGAAGGGTAAAAAGATGCGGCTATTCTTTCCTTGTTCTGTTTTTTTTTTTTTTTTTTTTGGGGGGTTTATTCTCAAAGATATATTTTCAAGGAACCTCACGATTCTGTTTTTAGTTGGAGGAAAAAGTGTTGTGTTTTTTTTTTGTCTTTTTTTCTCCCATTTCAATTTGTGGATGCTTTAAAGGCATACCTGTTCCAACTGTTGGTGATTGGAGGAACAGGCATTGCCTATAGTGATGTTTAATTTGGTAATCATACCCCAAACATAGACAAGCGCACCAGAGCAGGGACTCCCTCTAATCTATGTTCGAGGAAATTTCCCTAAACATACAAAAACGCACCAGAGCAGGTAATCCATCTAATCTATATTCGGGGAATGTTCTCCGAACATAGATTTGAGGGGTTCCCTGCTCTGCTGCACTTGTCTATGTTCGGGGAAATTTTCCCGAACATAGACCTGCACTTCTCACTTACCGACCAAGTCGTAAAAAACTGAACCTGGTTGGTAAGTGAGGAGTGTGTGTAGCTTATTAAAGTGCATATTTCTGTTTGAAATCCACACTTTTAGAAATAACTTCAGTAACACCTACCTGAGGTTTTCTTTCCAAATCGTTAGGTCCACTAAGCTAATGGAAGTGGCAGGCATGCTCTGCTAGAGTGTACCTGCCTTCTCCCCCAAGTATAAGTGAGCCTATCAGCTCAGAGTACTAAGTGCCCATCTTAGACCTCCACAGATTTTCTGTCTGGCAGCCTGGAGGACTTGGGCTGAGAAGCATCTGATTCATTTTCCTGGCAATCTGTGCTGGGGGGAAAAGGGGGAGGGTTTGTTATGGCTACATACAGCAGATCTGCAGTGTTTTATTATAGAACTCTAATACAATTAAAATGCAGCAATAAATCCTTGCATGTTTTCATTGGGGGCTTATCTACTAAATGTTTAAGCATTGTTAAATTTTTTAAAATCTTTTTTACATTGGAGTATTCCTTTTTAATGTTCTCGGGTTACTCTGATGGCAAGCTGTCTGGCCCATATGCAAGTCTTTCTAATAATGGAATGTGAGTTCAGGTTTACAATTTTTGTGTAAGAAACGTTGTGTTGCTTACTCCTTTTCCTGAAAGTTTTAACCCCTTAAGGACGGCGGGCGTTCTGTGCCATCCTTTTTGGGGTGGCTCTGAATGCCGGCGGGAAGCATAGAATGTCACCGCCATCCTTATTACTTACCCGATCGCCACCATTCCACCATCTGCCTGACAGCCCAGGGGCCCCTGACGAAGGTGCACTACTGAAGCACCGAAACGCGCTATTCTTTACCTCCTAACCGGTCCAGAACCTGGTTTATTGAGTGACTATCTTGAGGACTGATTAGTTAAGAAGGGCTGTGCATTTAGTGACCCCACTTTGGAGAATTGTCTGTAATTTTTTACAGTTTAAGCCTATTTATGGCCACAGGCTCAGTCCATTAATAGGCATAGTGGCAACATAGCGCCAGTGTATCTAATTTGTATAGTATGCACAAATATATTAAGTAATTTGTAGCCACATTGTATGGTCCTCTGAGCATTTTACATTAGGTTATTAGCTTTTTCACTCCCCTCGATGGGTTCATTTGTGTCCCTAGACTTTTATAAGGTAGTTCCTCTTTGGTCTGAGGATTTAGTATTTAGGCTACCTATGTTTTCTTAAGGTGCACAATTTGTATTGGTTCTCGACCAACTTCCTAGGTCTATTTGCATGTGTATAATTATTGAGTTCCTTAGTTTTCAGACGTTGACCTACAGATTAGAATTAAAGTCAGGAGTCTGAATTACTATAAATTATACCTATTGACCTAGGATTATTGGAGGTTAGCCATTTGACTTTTTAAATTTCCAGTTGTTTCTGATTTTTGGTTTGGGAATATATAGGTGTACTGTCATCATTCTTATATAAGAATTACTACATCTTTAATATTGGATGTATTATTATTTTCATCTGCTTTAGATCTCCAGGTTATACTCTGGTGTCTGGACTTTTAGTCCAGTAGCTTGATTATTGTTTATATTTATGTAATATTTTACATAATTAAGTAATTTTATTGATTCAAATTTGAGGGACCTGCTTGACAACCCAGGCAGAAAGTCCAGAAAATTTAATTTGCTAGCACTATATTTAACTTTGTAACTTTCCAAGACATCCTAAAACCTGTACATGGGGGTACTGTTTTATTCGGGAGACTTCGCTGAATACAAATATTAGTGAGAGAAAAAAAAACAAGTCACAAGAGAGTGCTGAGGACGGACAACAGCTCAATTAGCCTGCCCTTCGGTGGGTCCCCGCTCAGTTCTCAAGCTGGTTTTAGCTCATCTTGTGCCATTACAAAGAGAACCAGACCATGCATCTCAGACTGGTTCCACCCAAAAGGGCAGAACAGATCCAAAATACGGGCCGGCTCTCTCTGCACGAGAGATACAGCAACCCCAGACGATCGTTTCAGCCTTGTTAGGCATTATCAGTGAGGCATAGCTGATATCTCTCTAGGCACCATGAGCCCCTTGCTCACGGTGCCTAGAGAGATATCAGCTATGCCTCACTGATGATGCCTAACAAGGCTGAAACGATCGTTAACTGAGCGGGCATCCACCGAAGGGCAGGCTAATTGAGCTGTTGTCCGTCCTCAGCACTCTCTCTTGCGACTTGTTTTTTTGCTATACAAATATTAGTGTTTCAAAACCGTAAAATGTATCACAACGATATGGTCAGTGAAAGTAAAATATATATATATATATATATATATATAATTTTTTTTATTTTTTTTCACACAAACTGCACTTTCACTGATATTGTTGTAATACGTTTTACTGTTTTGAAACTCTAATATTTCTGTTCAGCGAAGTCTCCCGAGTATAACAGTACCCCCAGGTTTTATAGTTTTTGGTTTTTTTAAAGTTACATGGTCAAATATAAGGCTTGCATTTCCATTTTTTTTGAAATTTGCCAGATTAGTTATTTTGCCTTTAAGAGCGTATGGTAGCCCAGGAATGAGAATTTCACCCATGATGGCATACCATTTGCAAAAGAAAATAACCCAAAGTTTTGCAAATGGAGTATGTTTACTCTTTTTTAGTAGCCACTTAGTCACAAACACTGGCCAAAGTTTACGTTCATAATTGTTTTTTTGCATTTTTTAACACCCAAACAAATATAAATGCTAACTTTGGCCATTAACTAAGAGGCTACTAAAAAGACTGGACATACCCAGGGCCGGATTAACATAGGGGCTGATGGAGCTGCAGCTCCAGGCCCAGGCCCATGGAATAGGCCCACTGATTTAAAAAAAAAAAAAAAAAAAAATTTTTTCACATTTTTTTTTTCCACTCACTACTCTTAGGGATTCCACCTGGCTTTTATTTTATTGGCACAGCCAGTATTTGAGGCTGCCTGGCTGGTACCAATATTGCAGTGATACTGGCAATACAAATGCTGGTATTTTTCTCAGTATAAATGGAGATTACTCTGCAATACCAGCACTGGCCAGTAGTGGTCGCTGTATGTGGAGACAGGCAGGGATAGGAAGTTCCAGCATATCCCTCCCTGCCTATCTATACTCACTGATCTGCAGGGGTGCAGCTACAGAGAGTCCAGACAGCAACTCCCACCCTGCAGAGACAGCCTACAGCTCAGGGAAGTAAGGGATGGGGTGAAAGACTGCAAGGAGACATACACTAAGGGACATTGGGAGACATTATGACACAGCCAGTGTCCCTGGTGTCTCAGTGCCCCCTAGTCTCCCAGTGACCCCAGTCTGCCAGTGCCCCCAGTCTGCCAGTGTCTCACTGTCCCCATATCTCATAGTGCCTCCATGTCTCTCAGTGCCTCAAGTGTCACAATGTCCCCATGTCTCCAAGCTAGTGTCCCTAGTGTCTGTGGCCCTGGTGTCTCAGTGTCCCCATGTCTCCTATTGCCTCCATGTCTCAATGTCCCCTAGCCAGTGTCTCTAGTGTCTGTGTCCCCATGTCTTCAAGTGTCCACTATTTTCCCATTGTCCCCATGTGTCCCAGCCAGAGTCCCCTAGTCTCCCAGTGTCACTGGTGTCTCCGTGTCCCTAGGTCTCCCTGTGTCCCCAGGTCTCCCCGTCTTCCTAGTGTCCTAGTGACATGGGGACCCTGGGATACATGGGGACACAGGGAGACATGGGGCATTGAGACACTGTGATACATAGGAACACTGAGACCTGGAGTAATCGACACATGGGGGCACTGGGGGCACTGGGAGGAATCCATCTATACAGCAGAATCAAACTAAGTAGTTTTTTGGTGATTTTACAGCATTTTCTCTTATGTCACTCCTTGTGATTTACATCATGTGATGTCACCCATACATATTTAATTATGCAAATTAGTAAGGCCCGTATGTTTTTCCAAGAAAGGTGGCAACCCTAACTACTTTTCACATACTCTTACTTAAGTATGGAAACTTAAGAGGGATGTATGGGAACCAAACTTGTATGGACTGGCCGACAATGAATATAGTTAAAGGGACACTATAGTCACCAGAACAACAACAGCTTATTGAATTTGTTCTGGTGAGTAGAATGTATGTGTATGTGGTGAGTAGAATCAGTACCGTCAGGCTTTTTGCTGTAAACACTGTCTTTTCAGAGAAAATGCAGTGTTTACATTACAGCCTAGTGATTACTTCACTGGCCACTCAGATGGCTGTTAGAGATCCTTCCTGGGTCATGGCTGCCTAACATGCATCCAAACATTCAGTGTCTCCTCCCTCTGCATGCAGACACTGAACTTATCTCATAGAGATTAATTCATTCAATTCATCTCTATAAGGAGATGCTGATTGGCCAGGGCTGTGTTTGAATCATGCTGGCTCTGACCCTGATCTGCCTCTTTGTCAGTCTCAGCCAATCCTATGGGGAAGCACTGTGATTGGATCAGGCCACCACTTCTAATGATGTCAGCAGACTGCTTGTTTTTATGAGTCTAACAGCATGCAGAGTTACAGCTTCAGGCTTGAATATAGTAAGATTTTTCTATATTTATGGAGGCATGAGGGGCCCAGGGGGGATAGATGGTGGTGTTAACACTATATGGTCATGAATTCATGTTTGTGTTCCTGACCCTATAGTGATCCTTTAAGGTAATGCTGACTTTGGTCTCTCTAACACTGTGGCATGTTCCATTTCTTCTACACTCACTACATACAGCTTTTCTCTGTCCCAGACTATATACCAGGAGCTTCTGCCTGCTAGTAAGAAGGTAAGAAGACAAGTAGACCAGCAAGTGCTAGGAAACAGTCCTTAGAAAGCATTGAGTGAGCGCATCATTAGATGCATTTATGCCAAGCTCAGGGTGCTGTCTGCATAGTATGCCCTTAGTTGGCCAGCTGCATGATTGGAAGGCAGCCTGACATGCATTCATGCCAGGCTGGCCTTCTAATTCTTTTGGCAGACATTCCCTCTTTTTAGGCATGTTCGCCCCTTTTGGCAGGTCACGTGATTTGTGTCAGTGGCACACCCTTTTACCGTGCCCATTGACTTCCTGCTTGACTGGACACTGCTGTTAGGGGTTATGGATTTACTTGAAAGATGAAAACATAAATTAGTGAGAGATTAGCCTAGGGTATGTGTTTCTTATAGCTGCTGTTTTCTTTCTCTCCAGCACCATCTCCATCAGATACATGATGCTTGGGAGTGTTTTACTGTTTTTGGTCGATATGATTCTGTAATTAGGCCCGTCTGTATTGTCAGCACCAGGCCCACTGGGCTCTTAATCTGGCCCTGGACATACCCCATATTGAATACCCTGGGTTGTCTTCATTTGCAAATGGTATGCCATCATGGGGGTAATTCTCATTCCTGGGCTACGATACAGTCTGTAAGCAACATGTTTTCTCAGAGTGAATGGTTTCATGTTTGCTATGTGAAGATAGTATTGCCTGTTAGTGCACATTTCCAACCTTCAAAGGTTATAAACATACATCCTGTTCTAATGTGTAGGCATATTGAAACTCTGCTTTCATAAGAGGAACTTTTCTCACATTGATGTGGATTTCACATGTCCATCTGGCTTTTAAGTGGAACCAGTGTTTTATCATTGTCCTAGTCCTAATGTAAAATTATATTTTTGGGGAACTGGCCAGATATAGAGTACTGTAAGATTTTTAAGTCTGACAACAGACGTAAAATAAGTGCAGAACTGACTTTAGGCAGCCCGGAACAGTGTTGTGTGCTGTCTAATAACATGTGTTGAGGGTCCGAGTAACCCCAAAAATCTAACCCCATGTGTGCACTGTTTCAAGCAGAAACCCTGCACATACATACTACTACCACCAGGACTACTTCAAATCACTGAAGTAGTCATGGTGGTTGGAAATATTGACCTGTATAATATTCTAAGAAAATCAGTTTTATTGTCTTTTGCGTTAGACCAGTGATGTGCTCCTTCTTGGTGGATATTATTGTGGCTGGAGTTTATATCACTCTGGCAACGCTGCGCGCAAAGCCTAAGAATATTTATATATTGCTTTTTCTTTCCTCTTGGCCATAAATTAGACCTATTATAAGAGTGAATTGTCACAATCTGTCAGTCACTGTGTTTGGTTTTTTTTGTTTTTAATATGCAAGTATACCACAAGATCTCCATTGTCATGTACCACAATTTGTCTAGAAAACAAAAGGTGGGTGACAAACTAAAAGTACGATTGCTTCTCTTCAATATTTTATAAATCTTAAAATATGCGGACTTTAAAAAGTTTTGCCTTTTACCTAGAAAATGTAGATGTTCTATATATTTTACTCTGCACAATGCCATCAAATGGATTTAGGAACCACTGTTTTCTGACACTAACAGAACTTTTTGTTTTGTTATACCGCTATACTGTTCTATAGGAAATGCTGAGTGACAAGAAAAAAATGACACACATAAATATAAATGACACCCAAAATAGAAAAATAAAAAGGGTCTTTAAAAAGATGATTTGTATCAAAGTGGAATAAAATAAGCAGGTCATGCCATAGTACCAGAGGGTCTTTAAAGAGAGCAGATTGCAATCTTTAATGGGTTATTAATTGTGTTCTTAAGGGGGTTGAAGTCAAGTGAGCAATATTCAAAGTCTGAAAAGAGAGAAGGCCATGATACACTTTGTGTATGTCTTACAGCTCTTGTAAAAGGCAACAGATAAGTACAATGGTTTTGATAGTGAGTGCACCACTTTTAGAATGTTGCCCCAGAGTTGCTTCTGATGATGTGCTTTTTATATGTGAATCTAAATGGTCTATGGTTTCCAAAACTATAGGGGCGACAAGTGGGAATTCCATGTGCTACAACCATTTTACTCCTCTCTATTTCAATGTACTAGCTTTGGGTCTGTTAAATATTACATATAAGGGGTTTAGATCAGGAGCAGAAAAACATTAATCATATATATATATATTTTAAAGTTAATTTCCGGGACTGCACTTTGGAATTTGTGAAATGTCACAATTAGATTATAGTTCTGAGATGATACAATGCAGAGTCTGGTGAGGTAATGATTGGTGTGTTTCCGTTTTTTGTTTTTTTAACAATCCCACGGATCTTTGTGAAAAAACTCTAAAAATGGGACATTTGCTACTCCGTATGAGTACAGAAATAGATTGATGTATTTGAGTCATGCTTTGTGGCATGGCATAGGAGAAGGGGGGGGTGGTGGAAACTAGAACCAGTAACAATACATTCTTGATTTTAAGGAGTAATCACACTTTGATCAGTGTTGATGTTTAAATCCAATTCCACCGAATCTCCATCCTGGAGCTAAATTAGTGGTCCTTCCCACAAAAAAAATACAACAATGTATACAGAAAATATCGTCTGTGATAGACAAATTTCTCAATTGTTGTGAACTTAACATAAAATTCAGTGTTCTTAATCCATCTTTAAAATATCTGTCACAAACAGGACAATAAATTAGATCCCGTAGCCCACGTTGGTGTATCCATTTCTTGCTTTGAGTGCTATAAAACACTTAGATTGGCATGGGCTACATGGTTGGAGCGTTTTATGTCCTGTTTGTGATGGATATCTTATTGATAGACTAATGAAGTTGGATTTTATGTGCACAACAGTTAAACTATGCGTCTGTGGTGGACTATATTTTCTATATACAAGGCATAGGAAAAACCTACATGGCTATTTCAGTCAGTGTATTATATTCACAATTTATACTACAAATCAATTTATCAATTTTACTTTGGGTTTGGTTTTTAAACTTGCAAATACAGCTGCACACGTACTGGTGCAATGCCAGAATATCAGATTGCCTTGGCCATGGAAATATTAAACCTGTGTATGGAATCCTCTTATCCTTCCTCTGATTGCTGTTGCTATGCGATCAATAAAAGAATAAAAGCAAAAATTAAGGGCTTCTTGATGTATCCTTTCATGAAAAACTCTTCTTGCACAGTGTTCTGGTTTGCAGCTGAAATTAATAAAATGCCTAAATATTTTTGGCCTGTTTTCCATTAAAATGTACACAACTGATTTATGATTATCCCATGTTTGCTGACTACTGGTTACAATTGGTATTGTGCGTGGCTATTTCAGTACAGATTGTACTTTCATCCCATTCTCCAAAGGTTTTACTTTGCTAGAAAATAAAAATTTGAGTGGTTGACACTGATATCACTAAGATACCTAAGTCAATATGACCCTGCTAGAAACCAAAGGTTCATTCTATCTCAAGAACATTTACTATTTTTATTATTTTAAAGGAATTTTTTAAAGGAACTCTTCAAACACCATAACCACTCAGCACACTTTAGTGGTTATGATGCCAGGATTGCTCAGGCATCCTCCCATTGTAAGTAGTCGAACAAATCTAGAACATTTTTCCTCGTTACCTGAAGTCAGCCAGGCACTGTAAGGGGATCTCAGCTAGGCCTAAAATCTCCACATGGCATATACAAGCACATGTATCTGTTAGTTACACGTAGTCAGGACACGGTAATCAATGTACTGAGCATGTGCAAGAAATGAAACCACATTACATTCTCTCCTAAGTTCCATGCTGCCTGTCGATATAAGGTAATCCTGTTTGCTGATTGGTGTAACGGTACCGATGGAGGATGTAATGTCTATAAAATGCCTCTACTCCATGTGCTCAGTGATCAGACATTTTGGACATGAGTTCAGCTGAGATCCGATTGGTGAAAATAAAGATCTTTGCTTCCTGAACGGAGCTGTGTCTGGACTCTCTGAGCGTTGCTTCTTCAGAGTTCTGCTATTAAATTTCTGGTGCTTTGGCCAGGAAATCATCACAGCGACCGCCAAGACTGTGATATTTCACCCACCTCTCCATGGCAACACCCCTGGACCGAGACTGTGTGGACCTCCTTTCGTCTCTGCGCCACTGGCCTTCTTTTTCCAGGAGACCATCAGCTTCTGCACAGTGGGTATCATGGTGTCCCGTCTATGAATTCTGACCCCGTGTCCAAGAACTAAAGGTACACCCACTAGGGGTAAAATCTGTTCTGGCCTTTTCCCACTGGAAAGAAGGGGCTGATCACCTCTTTAGCTAAACGCTCTGTAGCTAGACCGTTTTGGCTGTAATGTCTGTTCTGGTTTTGGAAGCATATAACTAATTGAACTTGGTATGAACTCTAGTTCAGTTAGATTAGAATAGGGGCTCTATAGAATAGTTTAGGATAGGCTCAGAATAGGTTTAGTATAGGCTTAGACTAGAGGCTGGTTTGGAAACGTACGACTAGCTGGACATTGTGTAAAAATTCTGTTCAGTAAGATCCAAGTTTCCAAAATTTAATCTGCTAGATCCTGTTTAGACTAGGGGCTGTTTGGAATAGTTTAGAATAGGGTCTGGTTTAGAATAGTGTTTGGTTTCCAAAGTTCTAGTCTGGATTGAATTCCGGTATCTAGTTGTCGTTCAATTAGAGTGCGGATCCTGGAGTTAGTAGAAAAAGCTGAGCTCTGTGTAAATTTTGTACAGCTAGTTCAACATTTCTGAAGATTATTGTTTGGCTGGACTCTGGCATAAATTTGCGTATATATTATTTAGCTGAACTCTGGCATATACATTTATATATATTTAGCTGGTGTAAATATTGTCTAGCCTAGCTCTGGTTGATAATGTGTATGTCTTGCTAAATTTTGATGTATATGCTGTTTAGCTGACTTTTGAAGGGTAGATAGTGTTTAATTACACCTGTCACCATAACCACCGACAATATAACCACTGACTTTTGATACGGGGTTGTAGTAATATTGGGTGATCTGGTGGTTTAGATGTTGATTAACTGTATAGATAATTGTATAGCTTTTGGTAGGTTTTAATCCTGTTCTGTATTTGAGAGACATCATTAATATAGTAAAACGAGTTAGGATCCTGTGACTGTGTGTGTTTTTGTCCAGGCAGCCGTGACACTTTACTGATCAGGGGCTTTGTGTGCCGATCTTATTTGTATTGCTATGAACCAGACTATCTGTTGCAATAATGGGTGCTTCTGATTCAAAAATTGCGGATCCATTATCGAGCATGTTGAGAAATTTTGCTAAGGGATAATGGTGTGACGCTGTCCCCCAAAAGTTTAAATACTCTGTGTAGCAGAGAATGGGCTGTTCTGGTAACCCAATGGCCCTCCCGTGGCAGTCTTGATCCATATTTAGTACTGCAAGTTCATACAATTATAACTAGTAGGCGAGGGCTTTATGATCGTTTTCCGTATATTCATTGTTGGAAGCAAATAGTTGAAAAACAGCCTAAATGGATCAAGTTATGCCACGAGGAACAATGCCGCCTCATGGTTGCCAGAACTCGTTTGTCCACAAAGGCCTCAACTCCACCCCCGCAACCGGAACCTGTTAAATCACAGTGTTCTACAAATGTCCGTAGTCCCATTTTAACATGCATGACGACTGGTGCCCTTCAACCCTGGCAATTACAAATGCCCCTCTGACTTACTCCTGGCCCAACACATATTGATGGCAATGGCCAGTTGCAATTTGGAGACCCCATATTTGTATACGTTCTCTTTACTACTACCGATTTTGTTTAATTGGAAGACCCATAACCCTTCATATACGGACAAACCACAAGCTATGACTGATTTGGTTACATCAATCATTCAAACCCATAATCCTACATGGGCCGATTATCAGCAGTTACTATTAACTCTATTCAGTTCTGAAGAAAGAACCTATATTAATCAAGTGTCTCTTAAAGCTCTTGAAGAAACTGCCCGGCAGCTTGGGCCGCTGCCCATTTCCCTAATACGGATGCCAACTGGAACGTTAACATTGCTGATATGACCCATTTTAAAGCATATCAGCAAGAGCGGAGCCTATGGTCGAAGTAACAAACAATAGGGGAAAATAAAAGTCCCTTCATGATTGATACGGGTGCTGAACATTTTGTTGTTCAGCACCCATAGCTCCTCCTTCCGGAAAGACTGTTACTGTAATAGGAGCTACTGGGAAAGAAGCAATCAGACTGGTTTTCAGGAATCGTACTTGTACACTAGGGGGCAATCTTGTTTAACATCAGTTCCTATATATGCCTGAGTGCCCAATTCAACTTCTAGGATGAGATCTTCTATCAAAGCTTCAAGTACAGATAACATTTCTACCCCATGGATCAACGTCCCTGCAGTTTAATAAATCACCAGGCATGTCAGCTGTATTGATGCCAAAAGAAGAAGAATGGCGTCTGTATTCTGCATTAGTAACCCCGAACCCAAAGAGTGATGGATCATTATTTGATATTCCAGGAGTATGGGCAGAAAACAATCCTCCAGGACTTGCTCGTAATATTCCACCCATACATATTGAATTAAAACTTGGGGCTTGTCCTGTTAGCCTCCGCCAGTATCATATACCTCAGAAGGCCAAGGTAAACATACAGATATACTTGGACAAGTTTGTGAAGTATGGCATCCTACAATTCTATACCTCCCCTTGGAACACTGCATTATTACCTACTTAGAAGCCAGGGTCTAATGAGTACCGTCCTGTACAAGATTTAAGAGCAGTTAATGATGCAGTGGTCAACTTACACCAAGTGGTACCAAAATCGTATATTCTGCTTACCTTGATTCCTGGTGGCGTTACCCACTATAATGTTCTGGATCTCAAAGATGCCTTCTTTTGCCTCCGAGTCTCTGCTGAAAGCCAGTGTATCTTTGCTTTCTAATGGGAAGATGCTATTACAGGATCAAAGCGTCAGATGACATGGACCAGGTTGCCACAGGGTTTAAAAAAATTCTCAAACCCTCTTTGGATCCTCATTAAGTCAGGATTTACAAGACTTCCAATCCATCCCAGGAAAATGTGTACTACTCCAGTGTGTGGATGATCTACTAATAGCTGCAATCACTAAGGAAATGTGCCAACAAGCGACTCATGATCTTCTTCATATTCAATGGAGGGCAGGATATAAGTTATCTAAGAAGGCAGCGCAATAGTTCCAGTCTACTGTCAAGTATTTAGGATTCCATATTACAGAGGGTCAAAGAACAATGGGACCTGAAAGAAAAGAAGCTGTATGCCGCATACTCACCCCGAAAAACAGAAGACAAGTTCGAGTATTTCTGGGAGCAGCTGGATTCTGTCGGATATGGATTCCTAATGATTTGATACTAGCAAAACCATTGTATGGGGCTATAAAAGGTACAGAACATGATCCCTTCCTGTGGACTACAGAACAACAGAAATCGTTTGAGGAAATCAAGAAAGCACTTATGAGTGCACCAGCCATTGGATTACCAGACCACACATGCCCTTTATGTCCGAGTTCCCCATGCTTGACAAAGACCGTGTAGGTCGAAACATTGTGAAGGAGAGGGTTCAATAAAATTGCCTTGCTTGTACCTTGGAGTGCCTGGACCTTTCTTCTATTTGGAAATAATGGATGAAGTCTTCTCTAGTAGGCCCGATCTTCATGATTTCCCACTTCAGAATCCGGACATACAATATTATACGGACGGTAGCAGTTTTGTAAGAGAAGGAATAAGTTATGCAGTAACCACCGTTGACAAGGTGATAGAAGCACAGCCATTGACAAAAGGAACATCAGCACAGAAGGCGCTTACAAGGGCCCTGCAATTATCTGAGGGGCTGAGAGGGAATATTTATACTGACTCCAGATAACAACTCATGCCCATGGAGCACTATACAAGGAAAGAGGACCGCTAAATTCAGAGGAAAAAGAGATCAAGTATGCAGCTGAGATATTTCAACTGTTGGAGGCAGTTCGGCAACCGAAAGAAGTCAGTATTATACATTGTAGAGCACAATTGAGAGGTCACTGTGATATAGTACGAGGCAATCGTATTTCAGACAGTGCTGCAAAACAAGCTGGAGAATCAAGACAGGAAAGTGACATTGTGAGTTATGCTATTGCACTTATACTGGCACCTTTGTCCCAATGGACTCCGGTATATGGATCTCAGGAGAAAGAGTGGCTAAAAACTGAATCTGGAAAATACTTGGAGAATAATTGGTATCAACTAGAAGATGGAAGAATAGTTATTCCTGCATCATTAGCTATAGAAATTGTTCAGAACTTCCACAGTGGTACACACTCGGGAAGAGACAATATGGAAGATTCTCTCAGCAGGCATTTCTATATACCAGGATTATCAGACTTCACTCAAGCCATTGCCAGACGTTGTGTACAGTGCGCCCACAATAATGCAAGACAAGGGCCTGCTAAGCCTCCCAGAGTTCTGTACATGGGAGGATTCCCCATGTCAGACTTCCAAGTAGACTTCACAGCTATGCCAAAATCTGGAGGGTATAGTTACCTGCTGGTAGCAGTATGTACCTACTCTTTATGGGTTGAGGCCTGTCCAACCTATACAGAAAAAGCTAGAAGTTGTGCATTTTCTGCTACGAGAAGTTATTCCTAGATATGGACTTTCGTGTTCTATAGGGTCTGATAATGGTCCAGCTTTCATACATCAATGCCTACAGCAACTGACGCATGTACTCGGTATCAAGTGGCGACTACATACTGCTTATAGACCTCAGAGTTCTGGAAAGGTGGAAAGAATAAATAGAACAATAAAGCTAGCCAAAATGTGCCAAGAGACTCTGCTCATATGGAATGTTCTTCTGCCAGTAGCACTGTTGCATATTCGTAGTACTACCACCAGACATATGGCCCTGTCCCCATTTGAAATCATGCATGGGCATCCAACACCCATAATTAGTCATCTACGTGGCGATCTTTATCAGTAGGGTGATAGCATTATCCGGCAGCAAGTTGTAGAGTTGGGTAAAACTATAGAGGAGGTACAGAAATGGGTGCAAGATAGGTTACCTGTGAATATATATCCACCTGTCCATTCTCATCATCCGGGTGACCAAGTGTGGATAAAAGAATGGAATACTGTTCCTTTGGGCCCTAAATGGAGAGGTCCTTATACTGTTCTTTTGTCTACCCCAACAGGTGTATAGGTGGCGGAAGGGACTCCCTGGATTCATCACTCTATGGTTTAACCAGCAGCAGAATCTTGGCAAACTAAACCTGATCCTGAGAATCCTTGTAAGATCCGGTTAAAGCGAAATACCCAGTCCCTGGAACGTGATTAAAGTGAAATACCCAGTCCCTGGAACGTGATTAAAGTAACTCCAGAATTACAAGCCTATCTTCATGGACCCTGATCGAGAGGACATCAAAAAGCTGCAAATAGGTGTTTTGACGGCCATAATAAAGCCTGACCACCTACCAACGTTTCGTAGTCAGAGCGTCTCAAAGGGACCTCTGTGAAGGGAAGAGGATCAGACTGACAACATTCCCTGCAGCCCTCACAACCGGGAAGCTGAGGTTCCGTTGCACAGTTGAAGATTTGGATAATTACATATATTATAATGTATTTCTTTTTGTGTGTTAGTATTTTAATATTATATATGGAATGCAAAGAGATTGATGTACAAGGCCGTGATAGTTGTAGTAGGACTATATATCTATACTATATATAATCATATATCCCAGACTCATTTGGCATTCGTATTATGAATGTAAAAGATCTGTGTCCAAATGCAGATACCTAGATACTGATTATAGTGTATATCAGCCAGCTTCAGGTGAACCCAAGTGTTTTGATCCCCAGTTTCAACACCGTACAATTTGGCTGGTTCTTCGAAATGCTCAGTCCCAGAAGATTTTAATAAATAAGACCTTATTAAGCACTAGTACATCCCTAGGCATCCTTTTATTTGATGCATGCAAAGCAATTTCTGGTAGTGGAAAACTGTGTGGAATATATGCGGTAACCTTAAGTGGGAGTGAACATATGGGTTTAATGATAAATACCTATGCCCTAGTAGAAGAATCACTGACCATGATTGTCCAAATAGGGACTTCAACATCTGCCCATATTGGTCATGTGTAGGTTGGGCAACCTAGGGAAAAACAGTAGACCAAGACCTGATAATTCAAAGTGTACATATGACAATTTCAAATCCCCATCAATTTATAAATAAGTTTGGAATCTTTTTGGTTTCCAAATATATGGTACAGGAACAGACCCTGGAGCCATACTGTATATAGGCCTTGAAACTGAGACCCTAAATGCTCAAACTCATCAGGTATTCCATTTCTTTTATGAGGAGAGGAGTAGTGAAGATGAAGTCCCACATACTGTTAAAAACCTGTTCATTGATCTGGCAGAGAGTATTGCAAGTAGTCTTAATATAACTAACTGCTTTGTTTGTGGAGGCACCAATATAGGACATCAATGACCATGGGAAGCAAGAGAAGTATGGTATCCTGGTTCTGAGACAAATGATCAACAGATGCCTTCCCACTCTAGTACTCAAGCAATGACATGGGGAAAGTTAGAATGGTAATTAAAGACATCCATAATTGGCGACGTATGTTTAGCTAGGGTAGGCCCAATGTATAACACACCTGTAGGCAAGTTGACCTGTCTAGGTTAGAAAGCATATAATGCTAATAGTCAAAATACTACCTGGTGGTCGGCTTCAAATGTCATAGAATCTACTAATCCCTTTGCTAACTATACATACAAAAAGAAGTTAGGTGGAGTGTGGCTAGTTTTCAAGTATTTTGTCACTGTAGGAGACAAATAAACATGGCCGAAGCCTAGTGCAATACAGTACGGTCTAATGTATAGACAAATATATGGTTCTAGTGATGTAGTACTTACAAAGATGGAGCCAATATGAGAGGCTTACCACAAGTGCAATTGGGGATGTTGGAAGGGACCCTGCTCGCTTTTGATGCTTTAGGAGTCTTCTTGTTTGCCCAATAACTTCACTGAATATAGGTTCCAATATCAGGAAATTCTTTATTGGCATGAAGCAAACAAAAGTATAAAATAATAATAAAAAAAAAAAAATAACAATATAAAATAATGAAGTAAAATAAAAATAGTAGAAATGGGTACAATGAATGAAGTCCAAATAGTATGTGGAAACTTGCAAGACGCGTTTCGGCTGTTAAAAAGGCTTCTTCGGTTGCTTGTAGATCTTTTCCGGTGTTTAGTTGTTCTTATATGCCTCTCCCTGATTGCTCATTGCGGTCACCTGATGTTGCCGATCGGTTCAGTCTCTTTTTAATGACGCGGATCTTCACGTCTCTTTCTGATGACGTTGGTACATTCAGTCCGTATTTGGAACGCATTCTTGCGTTCCACAGTCCAAAAAAACTTTATTGTTCTTAACAATATTGTATATTTCATATATACATATCGGAGACAGGAAAAAGGAAGTCATTATATAATTTTTTTACTATTTATAATAGAAATCTAAGTGCATGCAGAAAATGTTAAGTATAAGAGTACATAAGACTTATATGAGTGTTTCAGTAATTATACATATTTTTAGTGCATAAAACCAATAGATCATTCCATTATATATTAAAAGTACACAGAGTGTCGTGCTCTATAGTACATAAAGTGCTTAATATATTAAAAAGTTATAGTGAAAGTGCATAAGGTGTCAAACTTTATATTTTATAAGGTGCTTGATATATTTTAAATCTATATTAATGCTCCTAATGTTTAAGTCAGTTTGGTAGATCATTAAAAATTACTATCTGAACTTTAAAAATCGCATTTATGAGGACAAAATAAATTCTCTAATTATATGGGAATTGTGTGGCATATAATTGTTAAAAAAAAAATATATATATATAATATGAGTAAAATATATTTAAAAAAAATATATATATATAAAAGGAGGGGACTCAAGTGCTTAAGATATTTACATATTGTTTATTAAAAAAAAGGCATAGTTCAAAGTCTGAATTTAATCCGAGTGATATGAGAGTATTAAAATTAAAAATATATTTTTTCTCTTCTTTTCCCAATTTATTGCTGAAATCTCCTCCTCTCCAATCTTTTTGTACTACTTTTAGGACACAGAAAAAGAGATCTTTTGTGTTTTGATTGTGAACCATTTTGAAGTGTTGGGAGACACTGTGTTTTTCCAGACCTTTCTTGATATTTCGTATATGTTCCGCAACTCTAATATTTAATGGACGAATTGTTCTGCCTATATATAATAGGTTGCAGGGACATTTCAAGGCGTAAATTATGGTTTTTGAGTAGCAAGTAGCATGGTCTTTAATAACTAATGACTAATATTGGTAAGGTGTCTCTTATGACTATTGGTTGTTCTGCATGGTAAGCAGTTACCACAACCATAAAATCCTGAAAGGCTTTTTAACCCCTTAAGGACCAAACTTCTGGAATAAAAGGGAATCATGACATGTCACACACATGTCATGTGTCCTTAAGGGTTTAAAAAATTTTTTTTTTTGCTTTTTCTGTTTCTAGGTGGCTTTTTACTAAAATCATTTTTAAATTTTTGGTTCTCCTAAAAATAATTTTTGGTTGGGGGGGGGGCAGGGGTGGGTAAACATTTATTTAATACAGGGTCATCTTTTAAAATATGCCAACATTTCTGTATGGTTCGTTTTACTTTTCTGGTGTTTCCATGGTAATTACAGATGAAAGGTACATCGTTAGTTCGCTGGATTTTATCTTTTGGTTTGTACTTAAGGAGTTGCTGTCTGGGTAAAGTGCTTATTTGTTCTAGATTGCTTTGAAGATTTTCTTTCTCATAGCCTTTTTCAATAAATTGTTGCTCCAAATATTTTGCTTGTTCTAAAAAAATCTTTTTCATCTGTGCAGTTCCTTTTGGTTCTAAGGAACTGTCCTTTTGGAGCGTTAGTCAACCAGGGTTTGTAGTGGCAGCTTGTTCTTTCTATATAGCTATTGCTATCTACAAGTTTAAAATAATTATTCGTTCTAATTGATGAATCTTTAATTTCCTAGATCTCAACATTTTTATTAATCTCTAACTGGCTATGTATACATGTAAGTTTGTATGTATAGTTTTTATTTTTGTGTGTAAAGATAGGTGAGCACACAGGTGTCTAGAGTGTGTTGGTACATTGTCGGTTACACAGCAGGACTTTGTATTTATTTTGAATCGTATTTAATTTGATACTCTCACTTAGTCCAGCGTGTTAACCATGACATATTTAGAGAAAAGAAAATATTGTATTAATAACATAGACATGTGCTTTGTAGGGGGCCATAACATCCCAGCACAAAATTACAGCAACATTGACAAAAACAGATTCAACTTAGAAAAGGCCCTCATTAAAGAAATGAAAACTAAATGGGAGATAGCAACTTTAACTAAGTATGTTAATGAACAGATTACACAGAGAGGACTAAGATTCTCAAAAGATCCAGCATCAGATAAAGACGACCCCCACTTCATGACTGGGTGGAATAAAATGTTGGATGGGTTTTCCTTCAGCCTAGTGGGCTACATAGTTGCACGAAGGGAAGAGAGTCTCCCAAAATTAGATGAAGAAATAACAAAATGGAAGGAAAATCTTAGTGAAACCACAAGCCCTGAAATGTATAACAATATTGTGAAAGAGATCAAAATAAAAGTTGATAACATAGAAGACACTATTATAGAAATCAAAAAGAAAAAATACCTTAGGGACATAATTGATTACAAGACAGGACATGTGAGGTCTTATGAACATGCTTCCTTTTCATATAAAGGAAGGTCAAATACTCATAACCATTATTCCCAAAAAACATTCTTGCAAAGGAAAGACAGAAATAAAGAGTACAATAATCATAAACTAGAAAATACTCATAAACCTCAGTATGAGAACTATAAAAGAACATTGAGAGTCCAAACACACACACGAGATCAAGTAAGGTCACAGAGGACTCAAACTAAGCATCGAGATTTGAGAAGCTACAGCGAAGTAGTGAAAGAAGGACCATTGAGAAAAAGTAATTACAATCATGAAGATATCACAGAAAATAGGATAAGAAGAGAGAGATCTAAATCCCCAAAACTAGATACTAACCATTCAACATCATTTAGATCTCACTCTTCCTTTCAAGTAATCGCCAGATAAGACCTAGATCCCACTATCCTCCCTCAACACATTCAGCACACTCGTCTTCATCTTTTTTTCGGAAGGACCCCACGACCAACAGACTGAGGTGGTCACAGAGAATTTTACCGCAGGAGTCTCCTGGGAAACGACAGAGATCTATGGAAGACGAAGGAAGAGAAGGACAGAGATACAGAGAGAAGAGGAACAAAAGACATGTATAGATGGCATTTTTAATTTAGCAGACCATTCTTTTTCTATAGAAGAGAAAGAAATTTTACAAAAAGGTCTTAAATTTGCACCTACCTCAGATTTTAATAAATTCGATTTTTTTATGAAAGAGAGGAACAACCATTGGTGGAACACGATGAGCTATATGAACATACATCACTAAAAGAAAAATCAAATTTTTTTCCAAAACACATGATCTCAGATCAAATTAAAACCTTTGAGACTATGGTAATGAAGGAGGTAGATAAAATAAAGAAAATTAATCAGTATCAAAATAATTTATCCAAAATGGAAAATAAATCTTTAGAAAGCATATTTGAGAAAGCATAAAAATATAATAATCAAACTGGCAGACAAAGTGGGAGGAACTGTTATTTTTAATAGGGAAAAATATATAGAAGAAGCTCATAGACTTCTCTCAGACACTAAAACTTATAAGAAACTATCAAGTAATCCCACAGAAAATATAAAAGAAAAGTTTAAAATATATATAGATAAAGGGAAAGAATTAAATATTTTAAATGAAAAAAAGAAGCCAAATACCTATATATGAATAACCCCCGGATACCAGTATTTTACCATTTGCCGAAACTACATAAAGACATCACCAATCCTCCTGGCAGACCAATAATATCAGGTATTAACTCAGTGTCATCGAGAGTATCTGAATATATAGATGTTTTAGTACAGCCAATAGTAACAAAGAACCCATTTTATTTAAAAGACACAATACACATGCTACAGATTTTAGAACATACCCAGTGGAAGGATGGATATACTTTAGTTACATGTGATGTTAGCTCTTTATATAGCATTATTCCACACGAAAAAGGCATAGTGGCTGTAAAATATTTTTTAGAAAAATCTAATTTTAAGGAGGAACAAATCAATTTTATAATAGAAGGGATTTTGATTTTAACCCAATAATTTTTTCTGGTTCGAGGATCATTTTTTTTTTTTTTTTTTTACAGTTCGCCCCCAGCTATGCCAACCTTTTTATGGCTTATTGGGAAGAAAATGTTATCTCCCAGGGACATAGCTGGGGGGAGAACTTGGTGGCCTATCGTAGGTATATAGACAACATATTTTGTTATATGGACAGGCACACCAACAAGTCTGGATGATTTTTTAGTATTCCTCAATAATAATTGGGGAATACAACTTACATGTATCCATAGCCAGTTAGAGATTAATTTCCTAGATATCAAAATTTTTATTAAAGATTCATTAATCAGAACGAATAATTATTTTAAACCTGTAGATAGCAATAGCTATATAGAAAGAACAAGCTGCCACTACAAAACCTGGTTGACTAACGCTCCAAAAGGACAGTTCCTTAGAATCAAAAGGAACTGCACAGATGAAAAAGATTTTTTAGAACAAGCAAAATATTTGGAGCAACAATTTATTGAAAAAGGCTATGAGAAAGAAAATCTTCAAAGCAATCTAGAACAAATAAGCACTTTACCCAGACAGCAACTCCTTAAGTACAAACCAAGAGATAAAATCCAGCAAACTAACGATGTACCTTTCATCTGTAATTAAAACGAACTATACAGAAATTTTGGCATATTTTAAAAGATGACCCTGAATTAAATAAATGTTTAACCAAAATTAATTTTTAGGGGAACCAAAAATTTAAAAAGGATTTTAGTAAAAAGCCACCTAGAAACAGAAAAAGCACAAAATAATTTTTTTAAAAGCCTTTCAGGATTTTATGGTTGTGGTAACTGCTTACCATGCAGAACAACCAATAGTCATAAGAGACACCTTACCAATATTAGTCATTAGTTATTAAAGACCATGCCACTTGCTACTCAAAAGCCATAATTTACACCTTGAAATGTCCCTGCAACCTATTATATATAGGCAGAACAATTCATCCATTAAATATTAGAGTTGCGGAACATATACGAAATATCAAGAAAGGTCTGGAAACACACAGTGTCTCCCAACACTTCAAAATGGTCCACAATCAAAACACAAAAGATCTCTTTTTCTGTGTCCTAAAAGTAGTACAAAAAGATTGGAGAGGAGGAGATTTCAGCAATAAATTGGGAAAAGAAGAGATGAAATATATTTTTAATCTTAATACTCTCATACCACACGGATTAAACTATGCCATTTTTTATAAACAATATGTAAATATCTTAAGCACTTGAGTACCCTCCTTTTATTTATATATATATATATATATATATATATATATATATATATATATATATATATATATGTTTGTTTAAAATATGTTTTACTCCTATATTATATATATTTTTATTTTTTTTCACATAATTATATGCCACACAATACCCATATAATTAGAGAATTTCTTTTGTCCTCATAAATGCGATTTTTAAAGTTCAGATGGTAATTTTTAATGAGCTACCAAACTGACTTAAACATTAGGAGTATTATTATAGCTTTAAAATATATCAAGCACCTTTTACACTTTCACTATAGCTTTTTAATATATTAAGCACTTTATGTAATATAGAGCACGACACTCTGTGTACTTTTAATATAGAATGGAATAATCTATTGGTTTTATGCACTAAAAATATGTATAATTACTGAAACACTCATATAAGTCTTATGTACTCTTATACTTAACATTTTCTGCATGCTTTTATATTTCTATTATAAATAGTAAAACAATTAAATAATGACTTCCTCTTTTTCCTGTCTCCGATATGCATATATGAAATATACAATATTGTTAAGCACAATAACGTTTTTTTTTGGACTGTGGAACGCAAGAATGCGTTCCAAATATGGACTGAATGTACCAACGTCATCAGAAAGACGCAAAGATCCGCGTCATTAAAAAGAGACTGAACCGATCTGCAACATCAGGTGACCGCAATGAGCAATTAGGGAGAGGCATATAAGAACAACTAAACACCGGAAAAGATCTACAAGCAACCGAAGAAGCCTTTTTAACAGGCGAAACGCGTCTTGCAAGTTTCCACATACTATTTGGACTTCATTCATTGTACCAATTTCTACTATTTTTACTTTACTTTATTATTTTGGCTCCATCTTTGTGAGTACTACATCACTAGAACCATATATCTGTCTATACATTAGACCGTACTGTATTGCACTAGGCTTCGGCCATGTTTATTTGTCTCCTAGAGTGACAAATTACTTGAAATCCAGCCAAACACCACCAAACTTCTTTTTGTATGTATAATTTTTATTTTTGTGTGTAAAGAGAGGTGAGCACACAGGTGCCTAGAGTGTGTTGGTACATTGTGGGTTACACAGCAGGACTTTGTATTTATTTTGAAACCTTTGCTAACTACACCAATTTAAGAGAGGTATGGTTTGACCTGTCGGCTACTTCTAAGTGGAGAGCCCTATCTAATTTATATTGGATTTGTGGTAAGTAGGCCTTATTGGAATTAACACATAGGCTGCTCACTGTTTAAAAAAAAAAAGATCCCATTTCCCGAGCGAGTGGGGGCTTTTAAACTAATTATTACTTATTATAATTAGTCCTCATTATTTTTAGGGTGAGGTGGGTAGGTAGGGGTTAGTTTTTTGTTTTTTTTTGGGAGGGGGTGACTAGGGGTTTGGGGACCCCTAGTCACCTGGGGGAGGGGGGGTTAATTTTTTTTATTTAGGGCACCCACCCACAGACTGCTCACTGTTTAATAGACATGCCCCACTTTCTTTTTGTTACCAATTCAAACAGGAGAGACTTGAGGACTCAAGGTGTATGCACGTACCTACTCAGATCTGGAACGGGTATAATCCAGTTAGTTGGTTCGGAAGCTGGTATGAACAGTTTGGAGGGTTAAAGGCACTGGTAGGAGGAGTGGTAGTTATCATTATCTTATGTCTCTTACTACCCTGCTTGATTCCTTTAATAATACAGTCTGTACGTAGTGTTATCAAGAGTACTATTGAGAGAAAGACGGCAGCCCACGTAATGGCCCTCTGGAGATATGAACCTCTATCTCAGAGAGAAGTAACCTGTAACCGGGTAGCTGAGCTTTAATAAGTTTACATAGGAACTTCTATTGTTAAGTTTAAAAAGCTTCTATAGTTTCTCCTGTTCTATTTTAACTGAGTGGTATTGGCAAAGTATGGTAAGGGATGCATCTGGAATACATAGTTTCAGCAGCATCAAAGGGGGGAATTTGAGGGGATCTCAGCTAAGCCCAAAATTTAGTAGGCTTAAAATCTCCACATGGCATATAGCAGCACATGTATCTGTTAGTTACATGTAGTCAGGAAACTGTCATCAATGTACTGAGCATGTGCAAGAACTGAAACCACATTCCATTCTCTCCATACTGCCTGTCCATATTAGGTAATCCTGTTTGTTGATTGGTGTAAGGGTACTGATGGGGGATGTATAGTCTATAAAATGCATGTGCTCAGTGCTCAGACATTTTGGACATGAGTTCAGCTGAGACCCGATCAGTGAAAATAAAGATCTTTGCTTCCTGAACTGACCTGCGTCCGGACTCTCTGTGCGTGGCTTTTTCAGAGTTCTGCTATAACAGCACCACTTCTGCCTCCAATACTGCTCAGGAACTAAACCTGTTTGTGCATGGCTTAGCCCACTGGCTGATAATGATCCACTCACTTTCTCAGGCAATAAGTTAGGCATGTGTTACCAAGATCTTCTAATTTTTGGCAAAACATTTTAATATTTACAAGTGGGTTCCAAGGCATGCCTAGAAACATATAGAGTAGAGATTGCTTTAGGGGTTATAGTGCTTGTAGTGCTGCTACTAAGCAAGTGGGTTGGTGATTTTGTTATTGCAGGCACTTACCATGTCTTTGTAAAAATGCTATGTAGGGTATTTTTTGTACTACCATATTTTTAATTAATCAAAGTTGTGATGGTGCTTAGGGTGACTCTTTAGCATGTGTCAAATTAGATTGTAGACTCTACTGATGAGGCAGGTTCAACTGGATGACCCAGGTTGAGGCCCTCTTCCGTACAGGAGAGTGTAGGAGATTGGAATAGTTTTCAAGCATTTAGGTTCCTATTTAAAAAATGCCGGGTCAAGGTTGTGGGAAATTGCAACAATACCTCTGAGAAGACCGATAAGGAAGAAGAGATTGACTCACTTGTGGGCACATATAGTCATCCGTGAAGGGTGAGATTCTTAGGGAGATTTATATTTTTAGTTATGTGGCACTGGAACTAGAAGTAGGAGACTTGGTGGGGGGAGAGGGGGACACTTGGTATTTAGAGATTAAAATGGTCGTTCTTTTTATCTTTATTTTTATTTATTTTTTAGAAAAATATTGTAGACTTAAAGGGACACTATATTTAACAAAACAGCTTTAGCTTAAGGAAGCAGTTTTAGTGTATAGATCATGATCCTGCAGTCTCACTGCTCAAATATCTGCAGTTTAGGAGTTAAATCCCTTTTGTTTCTGTCCATGCATCCCTAGTCACACCTGCCCTAGCTGTAACGCACACACCATTCATGAAAAAAATGGTTTCACTTTCAATTAGAGGTAACTTACTTTAAACGTTCTTATTGCATGCTCTCTAACGGGAACTTCAATCATACACAGAATGCTTCTGTGGGATCTAGCTATCTATCAACAGTGCGGGGGATAATACATTTTAAATTAAATAGAATTTGCAATGAAGGTAAACATTAGCTGACTCTTTACAGGAAGTGTTTAGGAAGGCTGTGCAAGTCACATGCAGGGAGGTGTGACTAGGGTTCATAAACAAAGGGATTTAACTCCTAAATGGCAGAGAAATGATCTATACACCAAAGTTGTTTTGGTGACTATAGTGTCCCTTTAATATGGAAGTCTTCAGACCTCAACATTTTAAACACTTGACAATGGGGCATTTAGAAAAAAGATCTATCAAAGATAGGACGTGCACTTCAAAGTATAAATTAGATAAATAGATGTAAAATAACTTGGTCTATTTGGTCTGGTAATATTGCCCTGCTTCTCCCACACTCCTGGTGTCCTCCCTATATAGATCAGGACTCAAGTTTGAATGTAGGGAAATGTTTAAAAATGTATTACAGCACAAAAACAAGATAAAAAAAGTATTCAATGTAAAATGTTGAAAAGAATAGCCGGTGACCAAAGGCAACCAGCCTATGAGTGTGTCTAGAGGATCCCAAAAGGGGGTAACCCTTACATACGTTTAAAGAAAAAATACAAAAGGTATAGGAGGATCTAGGTAGGGAGGAGGATACTCCTCGTCCCTACACTAGGTCAACCAAGAAAGGAATCCCCATCCTAATTGTAATGCTGGAAAGAATAGTGGTAATAAAACTTAACCTTTATTAATAATGGATAAAACTATGTAAATACACAGAAAATGAAAAATAATATAAGGAGTGCCACCACAATCACTGTGGGTATGGACAGTAAAAATAAAAATAATAATAATAATAATAATTCGTTTCGATGTCCTTATAAATCACTTATAGAGAGATATCTAGCATGAGACTAGAAGCCAAATAGGGTAAATTATAGGGAGGAGAAAGAGAGAAGAAATGAAACAATTCTGTAGGCTACTTATAGAGAAAAGAAAAGTGATGAGATACTCAATGGCAAACTGTAACAGAGTATCCAGTGCAAAATAGAAACTAAGTTGCACTATATGCCAATAACCTCTATGTAGTGAGGGAAATAGATAGTGTAGCTAAGGAAATCACTGCAGTAAGAAGGGGAATAATCTGAATAGAGAGGGATTCACTGCGTGGATTAAATAAACAAACAAAATCCTACCCTCCTCAAGTTCCCCCCAAAAACCCTTCCGCTGGTAACAGATATCTGAAACCTAAGTAGCCGTACTCACTTCAAGCTAGCCTACCTAGTGGCAGACTACAAACTGAACTGCCTCTCAAGTCCCCCCAAATCCCTTGCACTAGCGGCAAAATACTGAAACCTAAATGCTCGTTCTCACTCTAAGCTAGACTCACACGTGGCAAACTCCAGACTAAACTACCTAACGCGCGTTTCAGCGCTTCCAATGCGCCTTCGTCAGAGGTAAAGCAACGGTCTGTCCCCCTCCCAGCCCTTAAATATGTATGCCGGGTCAGCGAGAATTGTGTGGGCGTGTCAAACTGTTCGCGCCCGAACGGCGTTTGAACAAACACCTCCCCCATGTGTGAATGATTGATAGAGCATGCTAGTGTTCCCATTAGGGAACTATCGCCTAAACATTGAGCTGGTCATGAATGAAGTATGGATGAAGACCAGTATATACAGTCTGAAGGTTGTTCATTTATAATACTGTCAGATGGATTAACCAAATACAATAAAGTAAAGAAAACTATTTACAAGAATTGTGTGCTTTCAAATAAACAGACAAACATAAAAGAAATATGTTTATACTAGCACATAAAGAGCTTTTGATCCTAATCATTCATGGTGGGATGGCATATTGTTGAGCAGTAATGTTTAAAAAAAACTGATGACAACGCTTCACATATAATTTAAAAGGGGACAAGACTTTGCAATCTATTTAAATCAACAAATAACAAAAGTATTTACAAATAATCATATATGTATGTATATTATGTATATAGTAATGATGCATTAGTAAAGATGTTTATATATTATTCACTGTGAAACTCATTATTCAATGTAGGGAGTAAACGTAAACCCTTCATTTAATCCATTACGGGCCAATGTATTGAATTTATAAATCCAGAAACATTCCCTTTTGAGGAGGGTGCGATCCAGGTCACCTCCTCTACGACCCAATTGCACCTTTTCGATACCTGCAAATTTGATCCCTCGTGTGTCACCATGATGATCATTTCTGATGTGTCTAGAAACTGGGGTATCTCTAAAGTTTCTGACAGAGTGTATGTGTTCCATGGCACGTCTCTTAAAGGGGCGGATGGTTTTCCCCACTCTCAGGCCACATGCACATGTCAGTAAGTATATGATACCTTTCGTATTGCAATTGAAAAATTGTTTAATCTGACACACTGAATTGTCAGTTAAATCTGAAAAGACTTTTGAGTCTTTCATCATGTACTGACAGGCCACACACCTGCCACATTGGTAGGTGCCCTGTACGGAGAGCCAATTTGTGGTGACACTCTTAGTGGACAAATGACTAGGAACCAAAACTTCTTTTAAGTTTCTGCCTCTACGTGCTGTGAGGGAAACAAATGGAGTTACTACTCCTTTGAGTTGGGGATCTTGAGAGATCAGAGGCCAAAACCTGCCTAGTATCCGTTTGGTTTGATCCCATCCAGAGTCAAACGTGGCTACACAACGAATAAGTTCTTGTTTTATTGGGGACTCTTTGTCTCTTAAGAGATCTCCTCTATCACTCAGTAAGGCCCTCTGGTAAGCATTTTTGAGGCAGCGATTGGGGTAACCCCTCTCCTTAAACCTAGTCCTGAGGAGTTTTGCTTGATTGATAAATTCATCCATAGTTGAGCAATTCCTCCTCAGACGTAGGTATTGGCCAACCGGAATACCTTTTTTCAGGGTGATGGGATGATGACTCTCCCATCTCAGCATGGTATTTGTTGAGGTTGGCTTTCTATAGAGAGTGGTTTCAATCCCTAAATCTTTGGAGATATTGAAGGTGCAGTCTAAGAAATTAAGTGTAGAGCCACCAATCTCCATTGTAAGTTTTAGGTTCAAGTCATTAGTGTTCAATTTGTCCACGAAGGACATGAATGTGTCCCCCGTGCCCGTCCAGACAACAAGGACATCATCGATGTATCTCTTCCACAGGAAGATATACTTTGTGAACTCAGCATTAATGTCTGCAAACACCACATTCTCCTCCCACCACCCCAGGTGCAGGTTGGCGTATGATGGGGCACAAGACGTACCCATGGCTGTACACTGCACCTGGTGGTAGAACTGTCCGTCAAAGAGGAAGAAGTTGTGGGTTAGCACAAACTTAAGCAATTCGATTACGAATCGCGTATGGCATTCATGTCTCGGACCTCTTGTGTCAAGGTAGCATTTGGTGTGTGCCAAACCCAAAGTATGGGGAATTGACGAGTACAGAGCCTCTACGTCGAGACTACACAATAGAGCGCCTCTTGGTATGTTAAGAGAGGCTAGGCACTTAAGTGTGTCCTTCGTGTCTCTCAAGTATGAGGGTAGTTTTTCAACGAGTGGTCTAAGTACTTTGTCTATATATAGACTGGTCCTGCTTGTCAAATTATTTGAACCTGACACAATCGGTCTGGCTGTTGAGACAACCGGATTTTTGATATAAATATACGAATGTTTTATTACCACTATTCTTTCCAGAATTACAATTAGGATGGGGATTCCTTTCTTGGTTGACCTAGTGTAGGGACGAGGAGTATCCTCCTCCCTACCTAGATCCTCCTATACCTTTTGTATTTTTTCTTTAAACGTATGTAAGGGTTACCCCCTTTTGGGATCCTCTAGACACACTCATAGGCTGGTTGCCTTTGGTCACCGGCTATTCTTTTCATTTTTTAGTGTTTCTAACAGGTTTTGCTTACAATGGGTGTCAGAGGTTCAAAGGGAATCAACTGATTAAGTTAAATTTGTATCAAATCTGGGAAATATCATCTTTACAAAATTATCTAAATAAATCTATGATACCAAGGGGTCTCAGGGTACAGATCATGCCAAACATCAACATGGATGATGCCATTCTCCTTAAAGAATGGGAAGAGGCAGCAAACCTTTGTTCTCGAACCTTCATGGATATTATCTGCAGGTTCGAGAGCAAAAGGCTCACTGAAGTCAATGAGAAAGTAAGTGAGGCAGTAGAAGCCACAAAGAATTTTAAAGAAGACCCTAACTTTAGTACCCAAGAAGCTAATCTTCAACAAAATCTGAATAAATATAGGGACCTCAAAAAAATCGCAATACATAGAAAATTTCTAAGGGACCATAAAGATTATAAAAATGAGCGGGTCTATAGGAAATTTAGAAAAACTACACGTGTAGAATCAGATCAAAATACTACATCTGAATACGAGACTTCAGACACAGAGAATGAGGATAATACCACATCCTCCACGCCCCATACCATTGAACACTCAAAAGGCATCCTGAAAAAAGGGGTGACTTTTTTAGGGCAGAACCCCCGGGAGGGGGAACTTTCCCTACAGCACAGACAGACAAGATACAGGGGGAGGGCACGGAAACGCTACTAAGTACTAATATCAAGGTTCTCAATCTCTCTGACACTATACTTACCGAATTACAACATCGGGTCCTGATGAAGGGATTATCATTTGTTCCGGTACCCCCTTTTAATAAATTTGATTGGATTAAAGATGTCCATTTATTTGGTAGACGTCTGGCTCTACACAAATTTTTCGTTACTATCAATGAAAAAAGAGCCAGAGATTTGGGATTTAGTGTCAGAGAATACCAATGCCCGAACTAGTGTCCCTTCTGGAAGATAATGATGATTCTTCCCCACAACCCTATACAGAACTGTGTCCCAGGAGCAAATTTACACCCAACTTTAGAGACTTCAAAAACATAGATTTATTTGTCGAATCAGTATGTAAGATGATACAAAAACTTAAAGTTGATTCCCTTGAACCTCGACCCCATAGCAACCTCTCAAAGGATGAATGGTGTGCCCTCCGTGGCCTGCAGGACAACGAGGACATCATCATTAAACCGGCAGATAAAGGGGGGAACATTGTTATTTTAAATAGAACACAATATATCCAGCTTGCAAACAACATACTTAAAGACGATACAACTTATCGCACATTGAGTTCTGATCCCTCCACTAAATTTCTGTCAGACCTTAAGGGTATTCTGGACTCAGCATTCGATAAAGGCATCTTGGGCAGGAATGAACATTCGTATATTTATATCAAAAATCCGGTTGTCTCTACGTTTTATTGCCTTCCCAAGGTGCACAAAAAGTCTACTCGTCTAACAGCCAGACCGATTGTGTCAGGTTCAAATAATTTGACAAGCAGGGCCAGTCTATATATAGACAAAGTACTTAGACCACTCGTTGAAAAACTACCCTCATACTTGAGAGACACGAAGGACACACTTAAGTGCCTAGCCTCTCTTAACATACCAAGAGGCGCTCTATTGTGTAGTCTCGACGTAGAGGCTCTGTACTCGTCAATTCCCCATACTTTGGGTTTGGCACACACCAAATGCTACCTTGACACAAGAGGTCCGAGACATGAATGCCATACGCGATTCGTAATCGAATTGCTTAAGTTTGTGCTAACCCACAACTTCTTCCTCTTTGACGGACAGTTCTACCACCAGGTGCAGTGTACAGCCATGGGTACGTCTTGTGCCCCATCATACGCCAACCTGCACCTGGGGTGGTGGGAGGAGAATGTGGTGTTTGCAGACATTAATGCTGAGTTCACAAAGTATATCTTCCTGTGGAAGAGATACATCGATGATGTCCTTGTTGTCTGGACGGGCACGGGGGACACATTCATGTCCTTCGTGGACAAATTGAACACTAATGACTTGAACCTAAAACTTACAATGGAGATTGGTGGCTCTACACTTAATTTCTTAGACTGCACCTTCAATATCTCCAAAGATTTAGGGATTGAAACCACTCTCTATAGAAAGCCAACCTCAACAAATACCATGCTGAGATGGGAGAGTCATCATCCCATCACCCTGAAAAAAGGTATTCCGGTTGGCCAATACCTACGTCTGAGGAGGAATTGCTCAACTATGGATGAATTTATCAATCAAGCAAAACTCCTCAGGACTAGGTTTAAGGAGAGGGGTTACCCCAATCGCTGCCTCAAAAATGCTTACCAGAGGGCCTTACTGAGTGATAGAGGAGATCTCTTAAGAGACAAAGAGTCCCCAATAAAACAAGAACTTATTCGTTGTGTAGCCACGTTTGACTCTGGATGGGATCAAACCAAACGGATACTAGGCAGGTTTTGGCCTCTGATCTCTCAAGATCCCCAACTCAAAGGAGTAGTAACTCCATTTGTTTCCCTCACAGCACGTAGAGGCAGAAACTTAAAAGAAGTTTTGGTTCCTAGTCATTTGTCCACTAAGAGTGTCACCACAAATCGGCTCTCCGTACAGGGCACCTACCAATGTGGCAGGTGTGTAGCCTGTCAGTACATGATGAAAGACTCAAAAGTCTTTTCAGATTTAACTGACAATTCAGTGTGTCAGATTAAACAATTTTTCAATTGCAATACGAAAGGTATCATATACTTACTGACATGTGCATGTGGCCTGAGATATGTGGGGAAAACCATCCGCCCCTTTAAGAGACGTGTCATGGAACACATACACTCTGTCAGAAACTTTAGAGATACCCCAGTTTCTAAATTAACTGAAACACAGCCTCCCTGTCACACTCCTCTTATATCATCTTGCCACACCCACCCTATCACATTAACCCCACCAGTCCTGTCCTCCAACTGTGCCACACCCACCACCAACCCTATCACAACCTCCCCCTACACTCACCATGTAATATTAACGCCTCTAATCCTGTCACACCCACCCTGTCACATTAACCAATATTTATCCTTTCACACTCACTTCCCCTCACCCTGTCACACTCCCTCCTCTAAACATGTCTCACTTACCCTGTCACACTTACACCTCTAATCCTGTCACACTTTGCCACACTCACGCTCTCACATTAACCCCCTTAATCCTGTCACACTCACTTTCCCTCTCCCTGTTATACTCCTTTCTCCACCATGCCACATTCACCCCAACCTTGTGATACATCAACCTAAGCATGCCACACTCACCCTGTCACACTGATCCCCCATGACATTAACCCACCTTAATCCTGTCATACTACTTGCCATGTCACACTCACCCCCAATCCTTTCATAATTATCCTCTATCATTCTGTCACACTCATACCCCCACCGTGTCTCATTCACCACCCTCTCCCTGCTGCAGTTACCATATTACTCACCCTGTCACAGTCACCAGCTGAAGACATTCATCGTACACTCACGGTCATGAAACAGCTTTGCCATAAACACAATGCACAAAGGCTTCAGGCAGCCCCCATACACCCAAAACCCCACACGCAGCTACCAAACACACACACACACGTTCCCAGAAACAAACATACACATGCTCACAGAGACATACATTCACACACAAGGATACTCTGTCACAGAGGAGTAACTAGAAACCACGGGGCCCCGTGCAAAAACTGCCCTGGGGCTCCCCCATACGTCGCGCCCCCCCCCCACACACATGCAGACACACACATACATACATATACACACACTAACATGTAAATACACACATACAGACACAGATATACATACAAACACACACACACAGAGAAACATTCATACAGACACACATACACACAAACAAACACACACATATACAAACTGTTTTAGTCACCCTCCTGTTTCCTACCTTTTAGGTGCAGGAGGGTGACATTCCCTGGGGTCCAGTGGTGGCTCTGCCTGATGGGGGTCAGTTCTGACTCTGACCTCTTCCTCCCGCACGGCTCCCGGTGTAAGCTGGGAGGAGTGACCTGGGCTGTTTCTTCCTCCCAGCTGTGATGTCATCTCAGGGGGCCCCCCTGGAAATTATATTCCATCGGGGGGCCCTAACAGCATGGTCCACCCGATGGACCCCTTAACGTGCGGTGGGCCGGAGGTGGGCACTGCAGTCGCAGGGGTCCGCAGGTAGGGCTGGGCCCCCCTATAGTGGCGGGCTTGGTCAAAGCTGCGACCCCTGCGACAGCGGTAGTTTTAACACTGCTCTGTCAGACACACACTCTCAGGCACATACACAGGTAGACAATGCCACACACACTCAGAAATATAGCCAGATACATGTTGTGACTGCATGACTGTATTTGTCAGTGTGTGTCTCCTTGCGCCATTGTGTTTGTGTATGTATGCATGTGCGTGTATCAGAGTGTGTATGTGTATATGTCTCTGGCTGCAATATGAGGATGGTATGGTATGGGCAATGCAAATGTGAAGTGGCAACATATAATTTAATATAATATACGTACATCTATAATACATGGGACAACACATATATAGGATTTTATATGTATGTGTGTATATATATATATATATATATATATATATGTGGGGAAAATGTCTCAGATTGTTTTCTTATCTGTAATTTTTATATTTGTATCCAATAACCGGCACTTATGTATACATGACTACCAGACTATGTAACCATACCCCGCAATTGTGTATAAATGGTTAACATAGTTGCAAATTAAATCAGTTTATTGCAAATTATGCCATAACTACTATTAGCTGCTCACAATTTAGCAGCACAGGAAGCCACGACATTGCAAGCCTCTGAACGATGAATACAGAGACTAGCACTCTGTATCCAGTGCTGCAAGATCGCCCTTCAATATAACTACAGCTCTTTATAGATACACACTGTAACATCCATTTTTTTCACTTTGGGTATTAGTGGGGGCCTTATGGTTGAGTTTCGCTTAATGCCTCACAAGTGACAGATCCAGGGGGGAGGGGGCAATTGCTGCCTGTCACAAAGCATATAGAGGATCTTGCTTATTTTAGTTATTAAATGTATTTTACCCCCCTTGTAGTTTCTCCAGTTTACAGCAGCGCTTCTCGGCTGTCGGAGAAACTACAAAGGGGTAAAATAATGCTGATTTATTAAAAGCATTGGTTGCAGTGTGCGGTAATCCCCAGCCTGAGAAGGAGAAAACTCACTTTCTTGTTCTTCTTCTCGGTGGTGCAGCGGTAGTACTTCCCAAGCCCAGGGCTGCTAGGCCAATTGGAGGAAAGGACATGGGGCTATGGCCTAGCAGATTTCTTCCATTTAATGAAGGTAAGGTAGGCTATGGTGGCCATTAGAGGACCTGGTGAGTCACAGTGCACAGTGAGTGCACAGCCCTAACCCAGTTCACAGTTCCAGCCTAGTGCCACTGCCTGTGCTCACAAGCCTTCTGGCATGCATTAGTAGCCATCTGCCTGCACACTACATTGGCCTTCATTACTGTCACCATGTGGCCAGCATGTGTCCAGTCAGGTCAGGAACAGGCTGCCTAGTTCTGCCCAGTAGCTGTCCAGTGACTACAGCTACCAACCCAGACGCCAGCAGGACATCGTCCACCCAAGCAAACCAGTGTCCAGGTGCCAGCCATCCAGAATCCAGCTAGCCTTCTGGTCTCTCTCAAACCAGACAGCTGGCATAAAAAAAGCCATCCAGTGCCCACCAAGTCCAGGGGTTAGCCACCTGCCCAGCAGACACTCAGGCCAGCCATCTGGCATTTAACAGCCATGCAATGCCCGTCAAGAGCAGGGGATAGTTACCTGCCTGGTGGCGACTCAGGCTAGCCATCTGGCATTTAACAGCCATCCAGTGCCTGCCAAGACAGCCAGCTGCCTGGCTCAGGCCAACCATCCTGCACCGGCTGAGATCTGGGCCTGGCATCCACCTAAACTGCAACAGGCCCCTGTACCTGGGACTAGCCATCTGGCACCCTCAAAGACCAGGTGCCAGCCACCTGCCTAGCCAGCAACTATCTCACAGTCCAGTATCAGCAGCTGAAGACATCACAGATCAGTGGGAATGTCCCTTTACTTTTAAAGGGACACTATAGTCACCCAGACCACTTCAGCTCAATAAAGTTGCCTGGGTGCCAAGTCCTCCAGATTTTAACCCTTCAGATGTAAACATAGCAGTTTCCGAGAAACTGCTATCATTATGTTTACATTGCAGGGTTAATCCAGCCTCTAGTGGCTGTCTTCCAGCGTGCAGAATGCCCATAGGAAAGCATTGAGAAATGCTTTCCTATGGACTGTTTGCGCGCACGGCTCTTGCCACGCATGCGCATTCTGCTCCACTCGGGAGCTGATGTTGGCGGGGGAGGAGAGGTCACCAGCACCGAGGGAGCCCGGCGCTGGATTAAGGTAAGTAACTGAAGGTTTTAACCACTTCAGCGCCAAGGGAGGGGGACCCTGAGGGTGGGGGCGGGGGTTCAAATCGCTACATAATGCTGCTCCCACCTATCTATCCTCCCTTATACACAAGTATGTCCCGTCTAGGCCCTTACGATCTGCTGAAGGCTTACATCTATCTTCTGTCCGTACTCCCACCTCTGATGCTCGCCTTCAAGATTTCTCGAGGGCTGCACCGTTCCTGTGGAACTTGCTTCCCTCCTCCGTTAGATGCTCACCCAGTCTCCACTCCTTCAAAAAAATTGTAAAAACACACTTCTTTATAAAAGCGTATCAATTAAACTGTTAATAGCTCCTGACTGATTCCTCTTCTGCAACTGTCACTAGTCTAATACTATCCTTACCTTTTTGTGTCATTTTACCCCACTCCCTCTAGCATGTAAGCTCATTGAGCAGGGCCCTCAACCCCTCTGTTCTGTTGTCTGGTTACCACTACATGTCTGTTCGTCCACCCATTGTAAAGCGCTGCGGAATTTGATGGCGCTATATAAATATCATAATAATAATCATAATAAGAGGACGTGGGTTATAAAACACAACAGGACAGGAAATAGCAATCAAACAAGGTGGGAGTGAGGCAGGGCTGGAGGAGAGAGTAGAGAGTTGCCCTTTAGGAGAGAGCAAGGGACAGGTATGTGAGGTAGAGGTAACTCTGGGAGGCAATAAGCTTTCCTGAAGAGATGGGTTTAAGGCACTTCTTAAACAATTGAAGACTAGGGGAGAGTCTGATGGTGGTAGGCAGGCTATTGCAAAGGAAAGGAGCCGCTCTGCAAGCGTGATTTGGCCATACGGGTGTGAGTAGCAGACAGGAGAAGGTCATGGGCAGAGCGGAGAGACCGAGAGGGGTAATACCTATAGATCATTGAAGAGATATGAGGGGCTAGTGGTAGTACTTTATACGTATGGGTTAGTACTTAGGATACAGGAAGCCAATGTAAGGATTGACAGAGGGGTGGGGTGTGAGAGAAGTGACTAGAGAGGAATATCAGTCTGGCAGCAGCATTCATTACAGACTGTAGTGGGGAAGTACGGCTTCTGGGAAGACCAATTAGGAGAGAGTTACAATAATCCATGTGAGATTACTAGAGCATGAACATGCTCCCTAGTAGCGTCTTGTATAAGAAAGGGGCAGATGCGGGCATTGTTTCTTAAGATGGAATCGACAGGATTTGGTAACAGACTGGATGTTACCAAATCCTGTCAAAGGTGAGGCCAGAATCAAATATAATGCCAAGACAGCGAAAGGGAAAGCAAAAGAGGAGGATCAGTATTAGGAGGAGGAAAGTCAAGAAGCTCAGTTCTGGAGAGATTAAGTTTTAGAAAGTGGGAGGACATCCAATCAGAGATGGAAGAAAGGCAAGCAGTGACACGTTGCAGGACAGCAGGGGAGAAGTCTGGGGAGGAGAGATATATCTGGGTGTCATCGACGTTCAAGTGGTAGTGGAATCCAAGTGAGGTAATAAGTTTGCCAAGAGAGGCAGGAAAAAGAGAAAATAGAAGGGGACCAAGAACAGATCCTTGGGGAACTCCAGTTGAGACATGATGAAGGGAGGAGGCATCATTAAAAAAGGAGACACTGAATGAGCATTGGGAGAGATATGATGAAAATCAAGAGAGGAGAGTGTCACAGAGACCGAGTGATTGAAGAGTTTGGAGAAGGGGAACATGGTCAACAGTGTCAAAGGCAGCAGAGAGGTCAAGAAGAATTAATGTAGTAGTGGCCTTTGTATTTAGCTGCAATTAGGTTGTAACTTTAATAAGAGCAGTCTCAGTAGAGTGGAGGGAGCGGAAGTCAGACTAAAGAGGGCCAAGGAGAGAGTTGGAATTGAGGAAGCGAGCCAGATGGGTAAAGGCAAGTCTTTCCAAAAGCTTTGAGGAAAAAGGGAGCAGGGATATGGGACAATAGTTAGAAGGGGAGGATGGGTCAAAAGAT
>OW240922.1:54820656-54838937 GCA_933207985.1 Pelobates cultripes
TACAACGCACATGTTCATCAGCTGCTTGGGAACAAGAACAATAGGCAACATTTTTTTTTCTGAATTCCATGTGCTGCACATTTAATATTATACACATTATTATCTACTGAAAATTCTAATATTCTTTCAGGAATATACAGGAAGACATAGGCTGATCCGGAGCTCGTTTTATTATATACAGCACAGTCAAAAGGCCCAGGCCTCTCTCCCATCTGGAACAAATCATAATCAGTTCTTCCAGACATAGTACAAATAAATGTACATATCCATCTCAAGGTACGATTTCCAGAATAAAATATGGAAGGGAGATCGTATTACATAGATCTGCTGTATTCAGAGAAGACATTATTTCTGATGGACTTTTGCAATACATTTCCTGAACAGCACAAAAGGGAGTTTTATGGGCCTCATTTGCTAGAAAGAAAAGTGATTTTTCTCCTTAGAATCTATAAGGTTACAGCCGATGCAAATAATATTTAACATGTTAACATATTTTCACCATTTGGGGCACTCAATACCGAGGAAAAAAAGGTTTCTAATAAATTCTTGCATACACTAATTCTCTTTAAAACCTTGACGTTAAAGCGGCCATCTTGACAGCGACGCTATAAGGGTTATTCACGCAAGTGACAATTGTCAGGAATCTGGAGTCTAAAGTAAATTTTAAAAAGGGCACAATAGCACACGTTCCAAGTTAGTTGTGCTTCCAGTTTGGCTTATTTTTGTCTTGAATTTTAAATTGACACTGTTTGGCTGTGAATTCCTGTCAATGTTCACTCTAGTGAATAAACCTGTATATTTGTTTCACTATAAGAACTTTTCTTTATATGTTCTGTCTGCTGTTTTAAGGTGCTGGAGCTTTCCCTAATTCATTTTGTGTCTACTCTCTTCGGACTCTCAAACTTTTTTAGTTTAGTGAAGGGACAGAAAGATGCACTTTGTCACTCTCTACTGCAGTAGTAGTAAAGTGTTACAAGTGTAGTGGCAGCTCAAACATTGTGCATGTCTAATGTCCTGCTTTGACCACAATAGTCCCATGGTTTGGGTTTCTTTTCTGGCTAAAGGCCAGTCCACATTCTGAAATCTGTCCTGCTGTAGTGTAGTTTACTGAACTGACTAGACCTTAAAGGGACACTAAACCACCAAATAAAAATAATAAAAACTACATTATTTAGTAAATATGCCCTCTTTGAAATCATACATGCATTTAATTATGCATTTTTTATTGAGGTATATACATTTTATTTTATTTTTACAAAAACTGAAGATCTGTTATTCACAGCCTTTGCAAGCCCTCCCATTTTAACCCACCAGACATTCTGTGTATCATTGAGAAGTCTTTGCAAGGCAGGTGCTCTGAGCAATTGCTGCCTCAGCAGTTTAGCTCCACTGAGCTAAACAACCAAGAAGTATGAGGACCGATAGTCTGATTGACAGCTGGGAGGTAGAGTATAGCCAGGTTAAATGTTTTTCAGGATGCATATCATGTATATATAGTGGTGGTTTGCACATGAAACAGAAATTTCATGCTGCACAGAGAGAACCAATTTCTACATACAACTTGACATCATTATTCATGTGCACGCCAAAAATATGTAGACATAACATATATTCTAACACTGGGTGGTAAGAAAGCAGGACTGGGGGTAGGGCTAGCCACCCAGTGATGTCATGACCTCATAAGGTGCAAGACTGTCCAGAAAAGACGTGGGACCTGTCTGAGGGTATGTATGTACACCTCCAACATCGGGACATATGAACCTGGGAAAAGGAAAAATTGAAAAACTAGCAATTGCTAGAGCTGTATATATACAGGTGATACTCGAAAAATTAGAATATTGTGCAAAAGTTCATTTATTTCAGTAATGCAATGTAAAAGGGGAAACTAATATATGAGATAGACGCATTACATGCAAAGCAAGATAGTTCAAGCCGTGATTTGTCATAAGTGATGATTATGGCTTACAGCTCATGAAAACCCCAAATCCACAATCTCAGTAAATTAGAATATTGTGAAAAGGTGCAATATTCTAGGCTCACAGTGTCCCACTCTAATCAGCTAAGTAAGCCATAACACCTGCAAAGGCTTTCTGAGCCTTTAAATAGTCTCTCAGTCTGGTTCAGTAGGAATCACAATCATGGGGAAGACTGTTGACCTGACAGTTGTGCAGAAAACCATCACTGACACCCTCCATAAGGAGAGAAAGCCTCAAAAGGTAATTGCGAAGGAAGGTGGATGTTCCCAAAATGCTGTATCAAAGCACATTAATAGAAAGTTATGTGGAAGGGAAAAGTGTGGAAGAAAAAGGTGCACAAGCAGCAGGGATGACCGCAGCCTGGAGAGGATTGTCAGGAAAAGGCCATTCAAAAGTGTTGGGGACTTTCACAAGGAGTGGACTGAGGCTGGAGTCAGTGCATCAAGAGCCACCACAAACAGACGGATCCTGGACATGGGCTTCAGATGTCGTATTCCTCTTGTCAAGCTGCTCCTGAACAACAAACAACGTCAGAAGCGTCTTACCTGGGCTAAAGAGAAACAGACCTGGTCTGTGGCTCAGTGGTCCAAAGTCCTCTTTTCTGATGAGAGCAACTTTTACATCTCATTTGTAAAGCAAGGGCCCAGAGTCTGGAGGAAGAATGCAGAGGCACACACTGCAAGATGCTTGCAGTTTAGTGTGAAGTTTCCACAGTCTGTGTTGATTTTGGGAGCCATGTCATCTGCTGGTGTTGGTCCACTGTGCTTAATAAATGAACTTTTGCACAATATTCTAATTTTTCGAGTATCACCTGTAAATGGCAGAGGAGTATAGCTGCTAGTCTACAGAAAAAAAAACCACAATACAATAGTGTAATGCTGTAAATGAACAATAAAACTGCGCCAATAAAGTTGAACTCCCAAGATGTTGATAAGAAGATCGCCTTAGGGTGCCTCCCCTTAGATGTAAGGGGAGTCAACCTAAGGCCAGGGCCAGATTAAAAGCCCATTGGGCCTGGTGCTGACAATTACGATGGGCCTAATTACAGAATATTATCAACAGAAAACACTAAAACAGTTATACCTCCCAAACGTCATGTATCTAGTGGAGGTGGTGTTGGAGGGAAACTCACAGGATATAGCTATCAGAAAACACAAACCCTATGCTAATCTCTCCCTTTCATCTTTCAAGTAAATCCATACCTCCTAGCAGCAGTGTCCAGTGAAGTAGGATTTTGGTGGGCGGGATAAAAGGGTGTGCCACTGATGTGAATCACCTTTCGAGAACTGCACAAAGGGACAAACATGCCCAAAAAGAAGCATATCTGCACGAGGAATTAGATGGACAGCCTGGCGTGAATGCACGTCAGGCTCCCTTCCAATCATGCAAGATGACCAACCAAGGGCATACTGTGCAGACAGCATACTTAGCTTGGCATAATTGCGTTTAATGATGCACTAGCTCTATGCTTTCTAAGGACTGTTCCCTAGCACCTGCTGGTCCATTCCTATACTAACCTTCTTACTAGCAGGCAGAAGCTCTTGTTGTGCAGTCTGGGAGCAAGTAGTGCGCAAACTCAGCTTTAACTCAACTAACTTCATTGTCAGCCACTCCGCACCAGTTTTGTTCACCTACATCCCTCTTAAGTCTCCATACTTAAGCAAGAGCATGTGAAGAGTAGCCAAAACAAATTCCATAGGCATGGGCCTGGAGTTGCAGCTCCATCAGTCCCTATGTTAATCCGGCCCTGGGTACAATAACCATGCTGTAGTGGCTCTGGTGTTTGATTTACGTAGTAAATAGGCCATGGAGTTGTTTTTCATTGAAAGAATATGATCGACAAAAAAATATTTTCTTTTAATTTAATTTATTTATTTATAATGAAGAAAAAAAAAACCTTTTATAAAAAAAGGAAAAAAATCTTCGTGAACAGTTTTAATCATTAAATTTTGATTTGTAGCAAATTAAAATCTGATGGCAAAATGTGAGCAGAGTAATTAGTCACAACTTGGCTGTTTTGAGTGAATTTGAATATTCAAAGGGTTATTCATTACAGTATGGAGACCATGCTATAGAACCTATCTGTGATAAAAGAGGCTCTTACAAACAAATAATGAATAATAGAAAGATTCATAGAATAAGCTGCTACAATACTTGGATTGGTTTGTTCCTTACAACACACCAGAACTGTACAAAAAATATCTTATACTGTGTGACCTGATAACGACTCTAACATCAGTAAATGAGTGGAGCGCTTGCTGCTAAGTATATGTAATCACTATGCAATCACTCACCCTTGATATGCACTGGGTGTACAGGTACAATGGGCTCAGACACCCAGGGAAGCTTTCTATTACCGAGGGTATTGGCCTCTTCTCTGTCTCCAGGACTGTGGTATTCAGGCAGACTTTATACAACCAGGATATCCATTATCAGCACTCTTTTGTAAATTGCATTATTAGCACTCTTTTTGTAAAATGCATCATTGCATTATTAGCACTCTTTTGTAAAATGCATCATTGCATTATCAGCGCTCTTTTGTCAATTGCATTATTAGCACTCTTTTGTAAAATGCATCATTGCATTATCAGCACGCTATAGTAAAATGCATCATTGCATTATCAGCGCTCTTTTGTAAATTGCATCGTTGCATATATAAACTTTCCTAAATGCTCACCACAGAAACCTCCTAAATATCACCTATTTGTTAGAAAGAACATGCCATTCGTCACCACCAGTGGGGGAAGGTTTTAAACAAACCTACGGCATACCCAGGTAGTCACCTTATGGCAGTGCTGTTTATTGGGTCATCAGGGATAAGAGGCTGAACCCTGATTTGACCTCATGTATGCAGTGGACAACTGTCATCCCGTGAGAGAGAAGGTTGGGTCAGAGCCCATTCACTAAATGGGGTACCCAGGCTGGCGGCTCAGAGAGATGGGTCTTCAGGGATAAGAGGCTGAACCCTGGCTGGGCCTCAGGTATATCGTGGACCATATTCATCCCCTAAGGGAGAGAGTTAGGTCAGAACCCCAGTCACTAAAGGGGTTTCCCAGGCTAGCGACTCATAGAGATATGCTGATGCTGGGTCTTCAGGGATAAGAAGTTGAACCCTGGCATGGCTTCATGTATGGATCGCGTTCCTCCTCTGAAGGAGGGAATTGGGTCGGACCCCGGGTCACTAAAGGGGTTACCCAGGCTAGCAACTCATAGACATATGCTGTTGCTGGGTCTTCAGGGGTTAGAGGATGAACCCTGGTATGTATGTAATGGACTGTTTTCATCCAATGAGGTAGCAATTGGGTCTGACCCCCGGTAACAAAAGGAGGTACCCAGGTTAACAACTCATAGAGATGTGATGTTGCTGGGTCTTCAGGGATAAGAGGCTGAACCCTGGCATGTATAGAGTGGATCACTTTCATCCCCTGAGGGAGAGAGTGGGTCTGACCCCTGGTCATTAAAGGAGGTACCCAGGCTAGTGACTCATAGAGATGTGCTGTTGCTGGGTCTTCAGGGCTTAGAGGCTGAACCCTGGCAGGGACACACAAATACTGGCCTGGTGAGCATAGAAAATAAAATCTAGGCCTGCTTAAGCAGACTCCTTCCAAACTGCTGTGAAGGACAGGAAAAAAAGACTGCCTGTTGGGGAGGGGATCAATCTTTAGTAAATGCTGCTATGTTTGATCATAAAAAATATATAGTGCAAAACTGGTTTCAAATGTGATGAGCTGTGGTCAGAATGGACTTGTTATTATTAGAAACCATAATATGCTTTTCCCTACTATTGCGATATGGCACTATATTTGTGACTGCATATTTTCAGAAGCATGAGGATAATATATATTTAGTGTCAGTTATATATGGTAATTCATCAATGAAATATTATTTCCCCTTTTTAAGGTGTTTAAAATTTATTTTGCTTATCTTTGTATTTTTGTAACCTACGTAATTAAAAAGTAACTATATAATGAATCCAGTCTTCTAATTTTATTTAGAGTGTTTATCTTTAATACATTTGTACCAAGCTTTTCTATATTTATATATAAAGTCTGGAGTTTACTGAATAAACTGGTCAGATAAATTTGCTACAATTCAATATTTAGTGAATTAGTGATCCAGAGGAAGGCGAAAAAACTTGGACATACAATGGGTAAAATATCCAAGTAAAAAATTCCTTCCTGACCCTATTATAAGGCGATCGGTTACAAGTCTGTCCCTGGATCTGTATTCAATGTATTTCGTATGAATCATTTACCCCATACATTACCATCCTCTTCAGATCCTGTTTAGGTCCATGCAGCAGATTATCCAGAAGGTTTTGGTTTGTTCTGATGAGTTTCTGTTTACCCTGTAGTCCCACCTCCACACTGACTGGCTTCAGATTGTTCAAACTCTTGTTAGATACTCTCAGATTATTATGATGCATGATGACATCACTGCTTAGTGGTATCCTTATAAAGTAAATAAGCACATCAAATGTCTTGGGTTTGTTTATCCTTAATAGTTGTCTATAACTACAAATTGTATGTAAAAATAAGTCTGTACAATATTGTTTTTTTAATTTTTCAATTTTATGATTTTATTTTTATTTTTCAGTGACAATTTAATCAAAATGACTCTAATTCTTTGAAATGGTTTGGGAGAGGAACGCTGCTTTACATATTCAAAGACAAATAGCTTTAACTATCCAAACATAAACTAAAGATAATCATCTATAGTCAGGGCCAGATTAAGAGCCCAGTGTGCCTGTTGCTGACAATTATGATGGGCCTAATTACAAAATCTTATCGAACAAAAACACTAAAACAGTCCTACCTCCCAATCATCATGTATCTGATGGAGATGATGCTGGATGCAGCTATTCGAAAACACATACCCTATGCTAATCTCATGCTTTCATCTTTCAAGTAAATCCATACCCCCTAACATCAGTGTCCTGTAAAGCAGGAAGTCTATGGACAGGGTAAAAGGGTGTTCCACTGATGCAAATCACATAACCAGAACTGCCGAAAGGGGCGAACATACCCAAAAGGGGGGTATGTCTGTGTCCCCATGTCTCCCAGTCCCCTAGTATCTGCGTCCCCATGTCTCCCAGTGTCCCCATGCCACTAGGGCACATGGGGACATTGAGAAACATTGGGACACTGGGATACATGGGGACACTGAGATACTAGGGAACACTGGGAGACCTGGGGACACAGACACTTGAGGACACTGTGAGACATGAGGACACTGGGTGACTTTGAGACATGAGGGGACACTGGGAGACATGGGGCACTGAGACACTGTGATACATAGGGGACACTGTGATATATAGGGGACACTGGAGACTTGATAAAGACCTGGCTACAGGTCAAAACCTTGCCATGTCCAATAAACCTGTTTAAATCTATCACAGTGAGTGCCTGAGATTTTTTTCTTTTATACTAGGGGACACTGAGACACTTGGGGGCACTGTGAGACATGGGGACACTGGGAGACTAGGGGACACTGAGACACTACGGACACTGAGAGACACCAGGGACACTGAGAGACATGGGGCGCTGAGACACTGTGATACATAGGGGACACTGTGATACATAGGGGACACTGGAGACTTGATAAAGAGCTGGGTACAGGTCGAAACATTGTGGTGTCCAATAAACCTGCTTAAATCTATCACTGTAAGTGCCTGAGATTTTTTCTTTTATAGTAGGGGACACTGGGAGACTTGGGGACTTTGGGAGACTAGGAAACACTGAGACACTAGGGACACTGGCACACTACAGACACTGAGAGACACCAGGGACACATGGGGACACTGAGATACTAGGGGCACTGGCTGGAAGACATGGGAACACTGGGAGTGCCCCATGTCTCCTAGGTCTCAAAGTCGCACAGTGTCCCCTAGTGTTTGTATCCCCATGTCTCCCGGTGTCCCTATGTCACTAGGGGATGCTTAGAGACATTGAGACACTGTGAGACATGAGAACACTGAGACACTAGAGGACACTGAGAGACTAGGTGACACTGGGAGACTAGGGGCCTCTGAGAGATTAGGGACATAGACACTAGGGACACTGAGAGACACCAGGGACACTAGGAGACATGGGGACACTGAGAGACTAGGGGCCACTGGGTCCCTTGTGTCTCAGGATTCCCATGTTCCCTTAGTGTCTCATTGTCCTAATGTATCTTAGTGTCCTAATGTCTTAGTGTCCCCAAGTCTCTCACCGTCCCCATGTCTCAATGTTTCCACTACTATCTCAGTGTCCTCAGGTCTCCAAGTGCCCCGTAGTGTCTTAGTGTCACCAAGTGTCCCTATGTCTCTCACAGTTTCCCCTAGTGTCCGTGTCCCCAGGTCTCCCAGTGTTCTCAAGTGTCCGTATGTCTCCCAGTGTCCCCTAGTGTCTCAGTGTTCCCATGTCTCACTGTGTCCAAATGTGTCTCAGTGTTCCCTAGTGTCTCCAAGTGTCCCCTAGTGCCTGTGTGCCCATGTCTCTCTGCAGCCTTTCCTCCCATCCCACACTACACAGAGTTGTTGACTGTCTCAGCAGGCTCAGAGCTGCTGTCTGGACACTCTGTGCAGTGCTGCTCCCTGCGGATCGGTGAGTAGAGCAGGGAGGGAGATGCTGTAACTTCTTATCCCTGCCTCTCTCCACACACACAGCGACCCCTACTGGCTGACGCTGGTATTGCAGAATAATCTCTGTTTATACTGAGACTGACATTTGTATTATCGGTATTACTGCAATACCGACACCGGTTAGGCAGACTCAAATACCTAAGAAATACTTCTGAGAAATACCTGGCAACCCTAAGAAATACATGAGAAACACCTGGCAACCCTAAGAGTAGTGTTTAAAAAAAAACTTTTTTTAAATAAGTGGGCCTATTCCATGTGCTTGGGCCTGGAACTGCAGCTCCATCAGCCCCTATGTTAATCTGGCCCTGCATCGGAGGCTTCCCTCGACTCCCACCTTACCAAAGAATGAGAAGAGTCTCTCCATTAAAGAGGTTTTTGAAAAACTAGCTAAAACTGTGATTAGGGCATCCACTGAACATAACTACAAATGACTATAGATTTTTTTCTGGTACCGTACAAGAGCCAGCTGGTGAGGAAGATTTTCATTTGTGGAAGAGCAATACAACTGAAGCTTTGAGAGAGTGGACTGATGAGGCAAAACAGCTAAGGTTGACTGAGAGTCTCAGTCATTTTGAACTTGATGCTTGGTTATGTATCCATACAAAGGTCATTATGCAGAGTCAAGAGCAAATGCCCAGTAGCAGCCAAATAGATCACATAAAGTATTGTATATGACCTTCATTTTTATGCTGATGGACATAACAAATCAAATGCATACAAGATTGATGTATTGGATGCAAGATGTATTTTTGAAGAGCCACTTTGCAAACAAACTACTGATGTTATTATTGGTTATTGGAAGCTTTTTAGAACGATTCAAGAACCAATACCAGAAAAATATGCTTTGACTAATTGCTGACATGTTTTGACCCAAAAAAGGTATGGTAGGGTTACAGTTTGTTTGAAGTATGATAAAGAGGACATAATCTTTGAAACAACACAGACTTTCTGTGATACGTAAGCCTGCATCAATTTGGAGGTGCCAAATTGATTAAGGTTCCTCATAGGTCTTTCGGCCCTCACTGCGGTGTTCCTCTTCTCTCTGCGGACTCCACGCCACCTCCTCCTATGAATGCCACCTCACAGCATTCACCCAATGCCTGACAGGCGCGTGCACTTGGGGATTGCTGCGCCATGATGCGGAACACTTATTCCTCCCTATATTAAAGCAACAGTAGCCCAAAGTAATAGTGGGTTAGCCACACATGTATATAATTATTGCAAAGTATCCTAATAGTTATCTATCCTTGAGTGGCTGATACTTCTTGATTTAAAAACTATGCAAAGTTTCATTGTTTTTTTCTACAAACTATTATAGGCAATTTATCCAGACCTTTTCTCAGATCATAGTCCTTATTACCGCTTTGACCAAAAAGGGGCAAATTACAGTGATTAGCCAAAGGAAGCTAAGACTTCTTTCTTTTTCAACTGCCCTGGTTTTGGTTCATCCAGATACTTTTAAGGCCTTTTATTTTGGAAGTAGATGCATTTGATCAAATACCAAATACCGCAATGTTTAAGTGATGGACCACCACCACAAAAAACATCAAACTGCAAGTGCAGTGCTTCAAATATTTTGTTCACACATACCCCTCTATGGAAATGGGGTAATTAGTTCTCATTAACATGAAAGAGAAGCAAAAACAATAAAATACCTGGTGCAATAAATTTTATAAAATTGCATGAAAGTAAGCTTGTGATGTATATATGCTTACAGTGTTTTGAGCCTTTTTGACGCTATGGCTCTGAACGTACATGTATTAGTGCCCTTCTGGCAGCAACTGTACCTCTTCTGATAATCAGGATCCTCCAGTTAAGTATATAAATAAAGTAAAACTCAAAGGGAGCACATAATAGTGAAAAATATCTTCAAAATAATGATAAATGAAAGTATAGGTAAATAAGTCTTGCTCATCTTTACCTGGAGCCCATAGAATACTGGCTCCATGTTTTTGCACACATTGCCAAATAAGGAGTGGCTATTCCCCCTTTGTTCCAACCCAAGGAAAATAGGATATAAGGCAAGGAGTAAAGTAGGTTAAAATAATTAATCACTTTAATTTAACAAAATCTAAAAAATATAAATATAGGGAGGGTCTACCCCGAGGTAGACCGAAAGTCTCTGGAATAGACTCCATATCCAGTAGACTATTGGAATATATTGACCACTGCCTACAACCTCTGGTACAAACGTGTCCTAGTTATCTCAAACAGACCACTAACACTTTGCAAATCTTACAAGATATAAGATGGGAAACAGGCTTTATTCTTGTTACAGCCGACGTTAGCTCCCTTTACACCATAAAAGAACACAAAAAGGGCTGTGAAGCAACTGAATACTTCCTAAAATAATCACAAAAATATCTTGAAAACAAATTGATTTTATTTTGACTGGCATAAATTTAATTTTAGATAATAACTATTTTTGGTTTCAGGATGCTTTTTATTTGCAGACTTTCGGTATTGCGATGGGAACCAGGTTTGCCCCCACCTATGCTAACCTTTTTATGGCATTTTGGGAGCAACAACACATATATAGGGGACAAAGCTGGGTGGCCAACCTGGCTACCTATCGACGGTACATAGATGGCTTGTTTTTTATTTGGAAGGGAAATTCAAGTGACCTAATTTTATTTTTAGAATATTTGAACAACAACAATTGGGGGATCTAATTAACCTCTATTTTTAGTGACCAAATAGTACAATTTTTAGATTTTAATATTTTTATTGAGGATAATAACATTTAAACAAACACATTTCTAAAACAGTGGATGTAAATAATTTTATACAATTAGAACATTGTCAGTTTTATCCCTGGTTAAAAAATGTACCTAAATCCCCATTTTTACAAATAGGAAGAAATTGTACAGATATAAATATGTATTTGTGGAAAAAGGATATACACAAGAACATTTAAGTCATACTATAGAAGACATAAAAGAAATAAGCAGGGAATCTCTTTTAACTTTGAATATAAAAATGGGGCAACTAACTAAGAAATACCATTTATATGTGATTTTAACAAAAATAGCCATCAAGTGAAAAAAATCTTTAGAAAGTATTGGCCCATTCTTAAAAGTGATGTTACTTTAAAAAACATCATATCAGAGGAACCAAAAATAGTGTACATAACCTGAAAAAGAAGTGCACAATTATATTAAAAAAGACCCTAAACATCTTTTTTCCACAAAACAGGATTTTTAATTTTATTACATTAACTCCATACAGACTCAATGTAAATTTTGAATTGTCATTTTTTTATAATTTTTTTATAACAGTTATTTATTATCATTTATTATTAAAGTTATTATTAAAAATACTATTTATTTATAGTGCATATTGCTATTTATTTAATGACTAAGTAGACTATCCACTTCGCCTTTTCAAGATTTCCCCATCTTTTTGGCCGGATTAGTTTGGAATGTGGGATGTATGTATATAAATCTAAATTGGCTTTCTGTTAAAACTGTTTTTTTATATTTATTTATATTCCCTCCCCCTCCCTATATTTATATTTTTTATATTTTTTTAAAAGACCTTTCTATATCTTCTGTAGACTCTTTACATCATATATTTTATATATATGTATACTACTGCTAGAGTTTTAAGTATATAAAATTATTGTACATTTTTTTTCACAAATATCTTGAGCCCCTTCTCTCCACACATATATTTTTTATGCAATATTTATTCACATTAAATACATAAATCACTCCCTTTTTTTTCTTTTTTTTTTAAATACTCTGTTTTTAAAAACTCTGTATATCACAAACCAACATACCACTGGTTAAAGTTTATACAGTTTATTTCATTCAATTATTGTACTATATCAATTTTTTCTCTTTTTATTTTTATGGTATTGATGCTCACACCTAATATCTGAAAATACGAGCGAAAAAGCGGAAGTGACGTGTCTCAAAGATGGCTGACACGTCACATCCAAACGGAACAGAACTTTGCTGCAGGACCAGGGCTGGATTAACATAGGGGCTGATGGAGCTGCAGCTTCAGGCCCAGGCCCATGGAATAGGCCCATTTTAAAAATATATATATATTTTTTATTTTTTTTTTATTTTTTTTTACACACTACTCCACTACTCTGCCAACTGACTGGTATTTTACTGGCACAGTCGGTATTTGAGGCTGCCTGGCCGTGCCGGTATTGCAGTAATACTGGCAATACAAATGCAGGTATTTTTCTCAGTATAAACAGGGATTACTCTGCAATACCAACACCAGCCAGCAGGGGTCAGTGTGTGTGGAGAAAGGCAGGGATAGGAAGTTACAACATATCCCTGCCTCTCTCTACTACTCACTGATCTGTGGGGGAGCAGCTAAACAGCACAGAGAGTCCAAACAGCAGCTCTACAGCTCAGGTAAGTGAGGGATGGGGGAAAGGCAGCAGGGAGACATGGGGACACTGAGATACTAGGGGACACAGACACTTGGGGACACTGGAAAACATGGGAACACTGAGACACTAGGGGATACTGTGAGACTTGGGGATGCTGAGACACATGGGGACGCTGTGTCTCCTTGTGTCCCCATGTCCCCCAGCCAGTGTCCCTAGTGGCTGTGTCCACATGGCTCCCAGTTTCCCCTAGTCTCCCAGTGTCTGTGTCCCCATGTCTCTCAGTGTCCCTAGTGACTTAGAGTCCCCATGTCTCCCAGTGTCCCCATGTCTCCCAGCCAGTGTCCTCAGTGTCTCCATGTCTCCCAGTGTCTCCAAGTCTCCTAGTTTCTGTGTTCCCATGTCTCCCAGTGTCCCCATGTCTATGTCCGTAAGTGTCCCCATGTCTCCCAGTGTTCCCAAGTGTCTGTGTTCCCATGTCTCTTAGTGTCCCTAGTGTCTTAGTGTCCCCAAATGTTTCAGTGTCCCCATGTCTCCCAGTGTCTTTGTCCCCATGTCTCTGTGTCCATTGTGTCTCAGTGTCCCTATTTCTCCCAGTGTCCCCAAATGTCTCAGTGTCCCCATGTCTCCCAGTGTCTCCATGTCTCCCAGTGTCCCCAAGCGTCTCAGTGCCCCCATGTCTCCCAGTGTTCTCGGGTCTCTGTATCCCCATGTCTCACTGTGTCCCTTAGTATCCTAGTGACATGGGGACACACTGAGACATGGGGACACTAAGAGAAATGGGGATGTATGGCAACAAAATGCAGACTTTGGTTTCTCTAACACTGTGGCATGTCCCCTTTCTTCTACACTCACTACATACAGTACACTCACTACATACACCTTTACTCTGTCCCAGACTAGATACCAGGAACGTCTGCCTGCTAGTAAGACGACAAGGACACAAGTGGACATGCGAGTGCTAGGGGACAGTCCTTAGAAAGCGTGGAGTAGAAGCATAATTTGATGCATTTATGTCAAGTTCAGAGTGCTGCCAGCATAGTATGCCCTTAGTTGGACAGCCTGCATAATTGCCAGGCAGCCTGACATGCATTTATGCCAGGCTGGCCTTCCAATTCTTTGTGCAAACATGCCCCCTTTTTCGGCATTTTCACCCCTTTTGGCAGGTCTGGTCACATGATTCGCGTTAGTGGCACACCCTTTTACCCTGCCCATTGACTTCCTGCTTCACTGGACACTGCTGTTGGGGAGTATGGATTTACTTGAAAGATGAAAGCATGAATTAGAAATTAGCATAGAGGTATGGTTTTTTCAGTGTTTTTGGTCGATAAGATTCTGTAATTAGGCACATCATAATTGTCAGCTCCAGGCCCACTGGGCTCTTAATCTGGCCATGCGCAGGACCGATACGACGGGGGAACATACAGGAAGGAACACTAATTGAAACCATAAGAAAAGGTAACACGCCCCACCGCGCCCCCAGAATAGAACGAGCAGGACTGGACAAAAAGCTAAGAACTCCCCTAATAAAAGGGATAACCCCAAGGAAAAGGATTATACAGATTGAAAAAGGCCACATAACGGGTGAAACACATCTCGGAGGCCAACAGGATTTTAATATATTAATTTTTTGTATGTATTATTTTATTTTATTTTTATTTAGTTAAATTAAACTGATTATTTTAACATACTTTACTCCTTGCATTATATCCTATTTTTCTTGGTTTGGAACAAAGGGGGAATTGACACTCCTTATTTGGCAATGTATGCAAAAACTTGGAGTCAGTATTCTATGGGCTCCAGATAAAGCTGAGCAATACTTTCATTTATCATTATTTTGAAGGTATTTTTCACTATTTTATGCTCCCTTTGTGTTTTACTTCAGTTATATACTTAACTAGAGGTTCCTGCTTATCAGAAGAGGTACAGTTGCCACCAGAAGGGCACTAATACGTGTACGTTTAGAGCCATATCGTCAAGAAGGCTCAAAATACTGTAAGCAAATATACACCACAAGCTTACTTTCATGCAATTTTATAAAATTTATTGTTTTTTGTTGTTTATGCTTCTCTTTTATGTTAATGAGAACTAATTACCCATTATCCATAGAGGGGTAAGTATGAATTAGATATTTAAAGCACTGCACTCGCACGTTGATGTTTTTTGTGGTGGTGGTCCATCACTTAAAGGGACACTATAGTCACCTGAACAACTTTAGCTTAATGAAGCTGTTTTGGTGTATAGAACATGCCCCTGCAGCCTCACTGCTCAATCCTCTGTCATTTAGGAGTTAAATCCCTTTGTTTATGAACCCTAGTCACACCTCCCTGCATGTGACTTGCACAGCCTTCCATAAATCCTGTAAAGAGAGCCCTATTTAGACTTTCTTTATTGCAAGTTCTGTTTAATTAAGATTTTCTTATCCCCTGCTATGTTAATAGCTTGCTAGACACTGCAAGAGCCTCCTGTATGTGATTAAAGTTAAATTTAGAGATTGAGATACAATTATTTAAGGTAAATTACATCTGTTTGAAAGTGAAACCAGTTTTTTTTTTCATGCAGGCTCTGTCAATCATTGCCAGGGGAGGTGTGGCTAGGGCTGCATAAACAGAAACAAAGTGATTTAACTCCTAAATTACAGTGAATTGAGCAGTGAAATTGCAGGGGAATGATCTATACACTAAAACAGCTTTATTTAGCTAAAGTAATTTAGGTGACTATAGTGTTCCTTTAAGCATTGCGGTATTTGTTTTTTGATGTTTGTAGGTGGTATATTTTTGGGAGTTCCCACAGAGTGCCACAGCTGCTGATTGTTAATTTGTTTCTTACATATATTAACAATAAGCGCCATTATATATACACTTCTGTTTTTTACAAAAAGTAGATGCATTTGAGTCCGGTTTCAGAGCTGTTCTTTCTCATAGAGTGTCCCAGACACACCGTTGCATCCTTGCAGTTTTGTTTCTCACAAGTTGCCTACAGTAGAAAGAAACTACAACATTGGTAAAAGGGTAACAACGTTTGGCTATAATAGTAGCTCTAAAAAAATGGTGTCAGTTATTAGAAGGATAATTCTTCTAGACTGGCACGTTGGTCCCTCTTCCTGTCCCGATTTAACTACCTGATATCCCATTGTCCTGGAAATCGCAACACCAAGGCAGATTCTAGGCAGTTTGAAGTCTTTGACAAAGAGCAGAAAGTGATTGAGCTTTTCATAGCCCCAGAATATGTCATCACTCTCACAAGAACCACACTATCTTCTCCGCTTCTGAAAACTATCCAGAAAGCACAGAATAAAGCCTCTGGTGCTATACCCATAGGAAAATACTATGTACCTCCTAACCTAAGGGAAAGTGTTCCTCTTTCTCTCGTCAAGGGATAAGATTCAGAAGAGCACACCTGGGTTTACTCGTTCATGCTCCCAGGCTTTCCGTGCAAGGTTTCTTTCTCGTCCTGCTCGATGCTCCTCCTCTCCTAGCTGACGCCGTTCCTCCTCTTCTGGATGCAGCATCCCAGCATTTGGCTGATGTCGGATATACACACTCACACTCTAGGGGGGTTACACGATGACGCGAAATGCTTGGTTCTGCCCTATATAAATGCAACAGTAGCCCAACGTGCTAGTGGTACGTACTAGTGGTCTAAACACACATGTAAAATTAACTATTGCTCATTATCCAAATATATCTCCAACCAATCACCACACACTTATGCCTATTTAAGTCTTTTTCTGACATAATTTGCTTGCCCTGTTACAGTCTTAGTAGAGCGAGAGTGCATTATAGTATTCAAGGTGTTTTTCTGGTTTGACTTGGCTCTTTTATCTGACTACTCTCACCTCTGAAATCCCTGACCTTGGCTTTGTGCACTCATTTATTCTGCCTTATCCTATCCTTGGCATTGCATTGTCTCTGGTTACCCTAATTCTATATTAGGACTATATTCTTTGCTCCTTATATTAAGCCACTCTAAGGTCCGGTAATATGTACTATATCATTGTATTAGTTGCTTCCAGCTTGCGTGCTGGGGTTGTACCTTGACACTCATATATGGTCCCAAGGGGTGAAGTGCAAACTATGTATTTATATTTGTCAAAATACTTGAATATAGTTTGATAAAAGCATAACAGTGCACCATAACTGCTAACAATGCATAAGATGTTGTTATTGGTCATGGTGCATGGAATGTCCTATTAACTATGAATGTCCTATTTTTTGTCTCAAGATTCAGGGGTTAAAATTTACTCTTTTTATGAATTTTCTACCCTTAGCATGGTCTATGTTCCTAAACGGTCACAGGACATTTTATCTTTCTTCGCTGATGTGATGATTGATATCACCTCCAAAGTGATCATATTTGAGCACGTTAACTGCTCTGACATATGTTGGTCAAATCATAACATAATCACTGCAATGTACAAAAATTGCAGAATTTGTAGAAATTTTTAGTTATCTCACCTCAAACTCACTATTTATTAAATATACCCATTGAGTTCAACTTCTCTGTTAATGCATTCTTATGTACATGTTTTTTTGTTGTTTTTTTTTTTACTACTACTTGTATTAGGGACATGGCAGTCTCCAGGTGGTAAAGACTATACATTTTGACAGTTAATCCAAATCCCTAGACAGGGGGCAAAAAGGGCAGTTTAGTTCTGCATTAGGGTGTGCCATGGTACTCCTGGCACACTCCCTGCGCATGTCCATGTTTCTTCCTCATTTTCTTTAATCAATATAACATATCGATCAGTGGTGGATCCAGAGCCTGATCTCGGGAGGGGCACTTGTAGATTATTTAAATAAATAATCCAGGCACAATAACCACTACAGCTCAGTGTAGAAGTTATGGTGTCAGTTGTGCCAGGATTCCACCCCAGAGTAAGTAGTCATACCGTTTAAGAACAGTTTGACAACTTACCTGGGGTCTGCTGGGATATAGGGTATAGGAGCAGTGGTGTGTGTTAAGGGTGAAGTGTGTGAGTGCGGCAGTGTATGTCAGGGTTGTAGTGTGTGTGTTAGGGGCAGTGTATGTATGGGGGCACTGTATGTGTTTTTGGGGCAGTGTGTGTGTGGGGGACAGTGTGTGTATGGGGACAGTGTTTGTGGGGCAGTGTGTGTTTGTGGGGCAGTGTGTGTATGGGGACAGTGTTTGTGGGGCAGTGTGTGCATATGGGGGCAGTGTGTGTATGGGGATAGTGTTTGTGGGGCAGTGTGTGTATGGGGATAGTGTTTGTGGGGCAGTGTGTGTATGGGGACAGTGTGTGTATGGGGGACAGTGTTTGTGGGGCAGCAGTGTGTGTATGGGGACAATGTTTGTGGGGCAGTGTGTG
>OW240922.1:54839037-54881514 GCA_933207985.1 Pelobates cultripes
GTGTGTGTATGGACTCAGCAGAGTCTCTGTGTGTGTATGGACTCAGCAGAGTCTGTGTGTGTGTATGGACTCAGCAGTCTGTGTGTGTGTATGGACTCAGCAGTCTGTGTGTGTGTGTGTGTGTGTGTGTGTATGGACTCAGCAGAGTCTATGTGTGTGTATGGACTCAGCAGTCTGTGTGTGTGTGTGTGTGTGTATGGACTCAGCAGTGTGTGTGTGTATGGACTCAGCAGTGTGTGTGGACTCAACAGTCTGTGTGTGTGTGTGTATGGACTCAGAAGTCTATGTGTGTGTATGGACACCGCAGTCTATCAATAATTACAATTCCTGTGAGTTGTTGTGTAGGAAGGGCCTCAGTGTATTGCTTTGCCCAGGGGCCCTTAACTCTGTTAAAATGGTACTGCTTGTGTGTGTCAGTGAGCTTCTATTTAGTGAGCATGTGTGTGTCAGTAAGCTTGTCTTTAGTGAGCTTGTGTGTGTGTCCCTGAACTTCTTTGTAGTGAGCCTTCTGTTTATACAAGTGAGTGTCTGTAGTAAGCTTGTGTGTGAGTCAGAGAGTTTTGTCTGTCAGTAAGCCTATTTGCGCATGTCAGTGAGCCTGTGTGCTTACTGTACTATATATATATATATATATATATATATATATATATATATATATATATTTTGACTTGTAGGAATGGCATATGTTTTTTTTCCAGGGCTGCTTTGGATTCCCAGTTTGGCTCTGCCAGCGAGTGCACTTTACCGCTGAATAATCTGTGTGAGCTGCCGCACACTTTAGCCCTGTTACACGCGTCTGGGAGCTGCTGTTGATAGGTACTAGTAGTCTAGAGATTGGGGTATATGCTTAGCTATCTGTATAATACAGATCTGTGTGTATAAAATATCCCGGGATAGTCAGTGCTTCCTGTATAGTGCTGCTCTCTGTCTTGGGATTATACAGAGAGCAGCACTATACAGGGAGCACTGAGTGTCCCAATTTATTATACACACACAACCCTGTATTATACAGAGAGCACTGACTGTCCAGGGATATTATACCCAGACAGTAATTGATAGCTGTGCTGCAAAATGTCCTTGGAAATTTTTTTTCAAATGTTGGCAACTATGGCACTGTATCAAGGATAATGTGTTTGTTTTTTTAATAATCCCTGGTGGAAAATAATGAATCCTCCACCAGGTATTATTAAAAAAACAAAACACATTGTGTCGGGGGCGTTGCTTAACATGCGACAGGGGCGGGGTCAAACTGCGGTGAGGGCGGGGTTAAATGTGCCCCCCTACTTTTGTCACTGGCCCTCCATGTGCCCCCCCGAAAAATGAATTCTAGAGACGCCACTGTCTGGTGGTAAGTAGGCAATCCAGTATATTATTTTTGGCACTAATCTCTAATTTACCTCACATTAAAGGGACACTCTAGTCCTCAGAACCACTACAGCTTAATGTAGTGGTTCTGGTGTCTATAGCCTGTGCCTGCAGGCTTTTTAATGTAAACACGCTGCCTTTTCAGATAAAAGACACTGTGTGCAGCACTGGCGATAGCTCATATTGCACATCATATGGGTGGGGCATTGTGATGTATAGGGGATGTAGCATGTGTATAGGGGATGCAGTGTGTGTTTGTATGCATAAGGGATGCATTATGTGTTTCAGTGTGTCTGTGTGTGTGTGTAGGGATGCATTGTATGTTTCGGTGTGTCTGTGTGTGTGTAGGGATGCATTGTATGTTTCGGTGTGTCTGTGTATGTGTAAGTATGCATTGTGTATGTGTGTAGTGTGAAAGAGAGGGTTTGTTGGGTAGGATAGGGACTGAGAGGGGAGCAGCTCTTTATTTTTTTTATTTTTTATAGTGCTCTCCCCTCCTGTCAAGTAGTGATCTCCCTTCCTATCCCTCAGTGCTCTCCCCTCCCCTCCTGACTATTAGTGCTCTCCCTTTCCCCCCTTTCCCTTAGTGATATCCCCTCCCATCCAGTCCATTAGTGCTCTCCCCACCTGTCCCTCAGAGCTCCCCCTCCTGTTCCTTAGTGATCTCCCTTGCTCCCCTGTCCCTTAGTAGTATCCCCTCCAGTCCATTAGTGCTCTCTCCACTCGTCCCTCAGAGCTCCCCCCTCCTGTCCCTTAGTGCTCTCACCTCCCCTCCTGTCCCTTAGTGATTCCCCTGTTCCTTAGTGATCTCCCCTACCCCTCTGTCACTTAGTGCTCTCTCCTCCCCTCCCTTAGAGATGCCCCCTCTGTCCTTAGAGCTCTCCCCTGCCCCCTGTCCCTTAGTGGTTTCTTCCCTCTCTTCCCTGTCCTTCAGTGTTCCACTCCCCTCCCTGTCCCTTAGTGCCCCCCCCTTCTAGTGGTCCTCTCCACTCCCCTCTCCCCCCCTTAGTGGTCCTCCATCTTCCCAACCCCTTAGTGGTCCTCCTCTCCCCTTAGTGGTCTTCCCTCTCCTCCCCTCCCCCCCCTTAGTGGTCCTCTCTCCCCCCATCTTAATAATCCTCCCTCTCCTCCTTTCCCCCTCTCTTTGGTGGTCCTCCCTCTCCCACCTTAGTGCTGACCACGGTACAGGAGCTTCTGTTTCCTGCACCTGACTGGAATTGAGTGACTGGCAGGAGGGAGCGCTGCCTAAGTCGCCTATAGGACGCCCTGGCCCTGTACTTTTAGAAGAACTCTAAAGGGTATTTTTCACAGAATCCTTGAGGACAGGGAGATGGGATGAACACTAGCAGGTTCAGCATTGGTCCTTAAGCCTAAGACCAGTCCCAAGGTTCCTGTTACACTCCCTCTCACCTGTGCCTCCAGTTTGGTATATTTGGTCTAAGTTATCAATAACAGAGAGATTTTTATAATATAAAACACAAAAATCAGTTAGTATGGGAAAAATAATAATCCATTTCAAGGTGTTTATCAGTCCTCTGATTTATATCCCTGATAATGCTGGGAGAAAGCACAGAGATTGTGCATTGCTCCTGCAATTCTAAAATACCAGAAATATGAATGGATGCATCAATGTGTCAGTTGGAAATGCAGATAAGACAAGATGAGAAGAGCCGCATGGTAATGTTTGTTTGAAAAAAGTGAAGGGAAGGCAGCAGAATGAGTTGAGAAGAAGTAAAGTAAGAGAGGTGTTGCTGGTCTGGGCATTTACAATGTTATTTACTTACATTAATAAAAAGTGAATTCAACGTGAATTTCAAATTTAAGGCCAGAGTAGCTAAAAGTATAAAAGTTATCTTTAGAGAGTTTTTCTTAAATCTCTCTTCACAGGAAATGTGTAGGGAAACTGTGTAGACAAAGCAATTTAACTCCTAAATGGCAGATAATTTGCCAGTTAGACTGCATGATCTATATACATCAAAACCACTTATTAAGCTGAAGTTGTTTTGGTATTTATAATGTCCCTTTAAAGTGGTCTGCTCCTTTAAACAGCTGAGCTCAAGGAGGGACCTCTCACAGCCAGAACCAGAGCTCCAGGCCTTGACAAGGGCCCACCTGGTGCAGTTGCATTGGTTGCTTGTGATTTTGCATACTCAATTGAACCTAGCCAAACTGACAATTAATAAACACTTATATTACCCACTTAAATCCTGCGTAGTCATTTTTATCCGTCAATAGAAACTGAATTCGAAATTCTGATGTTTCAACAACCACACATGGTGCTTTTATAAAGTTAACTAACTATAACCGATATAAAAAAAAATTAATTTCAAGGTGGCCAACATTATGGCCAACAAATAATAATTGTTTTATCAAGAATATAGGTTCCCTTCTTGTAGTGTGATCTGTAAAAAATAAAGTGCAATAAAGATTACTCATCTCATTTCCAGTGCTGGACTTTACCACTGTTCCATTGCAGCAGCCAGCTCCTCCTCTGTTGATGTCAGCATCTCTACTGACATCTTCCGTGATCTCGTTCAATCCAATGCTTCTCATAGATAACTATTGGGGGAAAAAACACATGTGTGCTCCTTCAACAATGAAATGCAGCTTGAAGTGGTTCTGGATGAGAAAGCAGCTGTAGTAGCTGTCAGGAAGACAGATACTAAAGGTATACTTAAAGGAACACACAGAGCACCAAAACAACCTCATAAGATGAAGTTGTTTTGGTCCTTAGCTCTGGCTCGCCTTAATGGATTAAACCTTTCAAAGTCCGTGTTCCAGTGCTAAATCTCCCTGCCTATAGGAGGAGTAGTTTGGCACTGGCAATGGAACACACACACAGGTTACGTTCGCATTCCACTGTGAGATCGCAGATCACAGTGCATATGCAACCTCCAATTTAGGCACAAAATGATTTCCTAGAAAATTAAATAGGACCTGCTGGCGAACTTAGTGAAAAAAATTTGGACCGCAAAGGGTTAAAGATTTTGAGAGAGCGAGGAAATGAGATTCCACACTGGAACTCATACTATGGGGTTATAGTGTTTGTGAATATTTTGAACCTTTTTTAGGTGAGCCAGCAGGTTTTTATTTGATGCATAGGCACCACAATATTTTTTGCTTTGGGTTAGGGCCGTATTTACATCCCAGGTGCCTGCAGTAGCAGAATTCTCAGGCTCCCCCACACCACCAGGAAAATTAAATATTTCCATTCTCTACCAAGTCTTGTGTTACATGTTCAAAGATAATAAACATCATTCATTTAACATTTTTATTTGGTTAAAGTTGTTTAAATGTTGCAAGAACTGGCGACGTATTCAGATTGTTATCTTTGTGAACATTAATATAAAATCAGTCACAGTCGTGTCTGAAAAAGGATGAGACTTTGATAAACACCACTTTTTTTGCTCCCAGTGTTCTTTTTCTAAAACACATTACTGCACCAGAAATGTCACCCTACTGTTTATCCTGAAAGCAATGCCTACAATATAGAAAGCAGGGTTTTTTTTGTTTGTTTGTTTTTTATGTGAATGTACTGTCTCTTAAGATAATATATATTATAAAAAAAAGTATGTATGATCTATAAATACACACAAAAATAAGACCTGTACTCAAACTCCCACTACTCTCGGGCAGCAGCAATATCTAGAGCAGTAGTTCCCAAACTGTGTGCCGCAGCACCCTGGGGCACGGTGACAGTCACACAGGGGCGCTGCGAAATATTTCCCCGGTGCTATGATCATATGATCACAGTACCGGGAACCTTAACTCACTCTCCCCTGCTGGCTCTGCAGGACCTCACGCACACACACACACACACACACACTACATCTACCTTCACAAACACTACACCCCCGTACACACACTGCACCCCTTACAGGCACACACTGCAACCCTCACACACGCACACAGACACACACTGCACCACTCACACACACACATATTTCACCCCTCACACACACACACACTTCTGCCGTTATCCCCTACTACAGCCCCTATCCCGGCAGATCACAGGTAAGTTGTCAAACGGTTCTTAAATACGGCACTACTGGCACCTTGCCACTACAAAGTGCAGTAGTGGTTATTGTGCCTGGATTGTGACTTTAAATAAGTTATCAGTGCCCCTCCCAAGATTAGGCTCTGTATCTGCGCCTGAACGGCCAGCATTTCTGCCGAACAGGGGCCCAGTATATGTCGCAGTACTGTACATATATACAACCTAGAAGATTGTTTTGACTTGGGGAGCCTTGGAAAAATATTGAAATATGAAGGGCGCCTTGGATCTAAATAGTTTCGGTACCACTGGGCTAGAGTGCACATCAGCCCAAACACATAGAACAAAGGCAAAAAACATAGGGTTACCTATGCACAATCCCAAATACCTATGCACATTTAAATACAGGAGGTTTCCCTTGACTGGGCACGTGGGCTTGCACTCTGATGGACTTTGGCGTGTTACTGGAAAACTACTGCTATTTATGTGCATAGGTATTTGGGATAGTGTGCAGGCAGGTAGCCCATTTTTTTTTTGCTTTTTTTCTGATATATATTTAAATGACACTTTATTATAACTCCCTCGAATCATAGTCAGACAGAGACACGTATGTCACATTCCATCCAAGGATTAAAGTGACTTGAAGTGGCCATGGTTCCTGCATGTGCAGTATTTTGCTATGAAATACTATATATACAGAAATTAACCCCTTAACTGCTGGAGGTGTAACTAATAGTGATGTCCCGAACGGTTCGCGAACGGTTCGCCACGAACGGTTCGCCGTGGACTCATCATTAAGTAAACTTTGACCCTCTACCTAACAGTCAGCAGACACATTCCAGCCAATCAGCAGCAGACCCTCCCTCCCAGACCCTCCCACCTCCTGGACAGCATCCATTTTGAAGCTGCATTCTTAGTGAGCTGACCAAGAGGTGGGAGGGTCTGGGAGGGAGGGTCTGCTGCTGATTGGCTGGAATGTGTCTGCTGACTGTGAGGTACAGGGTCAAAGTTTACTCAATGATGAGTCCGTGGTGAACCGTTCGCGGCGAACCGTTCGGGACATCACTAGTAACTAAACCTCCAGCAATGTCATTAGCCATCCCAGATCAAAGATGAGGGTTCTCTAATGTCAATTCTGTACAAAATTTGCATCTGACAGCATGCTACTACCAGACAGCCAATGGTGACAAGCAACTCCTGTGTGCTGCCCCTCTCTTCCTATTAGTCTGACCTCCCTCTGCCACAGGTGTGAGTCAGTGATATCAGCAAAGGAAAATTGGGTCAAGGGGGAACTTGGCCTCAACACTGGGAAAAAAGGTAAGCTTCATTATTTGTTTATTTTTTTGTTTTGTTTATGGTGCCTGGGGGGACCACCATCGAAAGGGGTCTCTACAATTAAAACCAGTGTTTTTAAGACCCTGAAACTGGAGATGATATGTGCACTATTCCCTGTTTAGTACATCTTTTAAAACGAGGTTTGTCTTTGATAAATATGTATTTTCATGAGATAAAAAAGTATATGCAACCATCTTTATAAAATACTTAGAATTTTAATTCCTGGGGTTTTGATCAGAAAGAGGTATATTTAAAATGCCTCGTATTCTATATTTATTACTTTGCTCTTGTTTTTTTACCTTTCTAAACACAAATTTACAAACCAGCTTGCAAAATGTTAGCCAAAATAGCTAAGATTATATCCTAATCATAGCATCCTCAAAAGCCCCCTTCTATAGCCCCTGATGAATAATACTGCTGCTTTAAGAGCTTACGTGGTTAATGTACTTTTAAATTTGCTTTACAATTCAATGTCTACAGTAAATTTAAAATCAAATTGTAAATTTTAGTGAAATTAGATGTTTTCGTAAAAAACTGCAAATAAAACGAGAAAAAGTGAAGGCAAAGTGAATTTCAAATTTATGAGAGATGAGGGGTGCAAGCGAGGGGGTGCCATAGGCTAGGAATACAATTTTGTATTCCTTGCCTATAGTTTCCCTTCAAGCACAGTTTGGAATTTAGGAACTAATCCCCACAATATTTATTAGATTCCAATAATGAAAAGGAATGGTGTGCATATGGTATATAGGTACACACAGGAAATGTTTTAACTTCAGACTTTTAAGATTTTCCTTTCCTTCCCCGTAGCAAATTTTATTTTCCAAGCACTACTTAAATATAGTGTTGGAATTTGTGTTTTTTTTCCAAACAGTACAAGTGTATTATAATTGCTAAGATCAACGTCATGCTGTGTAATATATTTATTTCTGTAGAGTGGAAATGCATACACAGGAATACATTGTTTGTCTTATATCTGCTTCTCCATATACAAAACCGTACATGTATACACGGTGTATTTAGACACACATCCATAAATCTGTAACAGAACGTTTGGAAATAGGAAGTAGGAGTTAATTTGATTCATTTTTGAATATCCAGATTTTCCTATCCTGCAGGATTTTAGACAATTGAGATTCCAGCATTTATTGTATATACTGTGTGTGTTTACATGTGATTGTGTATAATAAAATACAGATGTAGCTCTATTTGTAGTAAAATTGTATCAATGGAAAAGCAATTTTTTTTCACTTGGTGACATGACACGCATACATACAGTAAAACAGAGTCAGGTGGGCAATGCAGTCTGTGAAAGGGTTAAAGGGACACTCCACTGCCCAAACACAAAATAAATTAAAAAAAATCACTGTTTAGTAGATACACCCTGAATGAAAACTTGCATTACTTTAATTATGCCTTTTTTTAGTTGGGGTTTATCTAAAAACAGCTTGCAAAACCTACAGATCTCTTGTCTGCAGTCTTTACACGCCCTTCCCTTCTAAACCCGCCCAGACTTTCTGTGGCTGTCCAATCACAGACTTCCCAATGCAGCTCAATGAGAAGTCTTTTCAAGGCAGGTGCTCTGAGCAATTATTGCCTCCTGAGTTTAGCTCCACTGAGCGAAGCAATCAGGAAGGAACGGTATTCCTGTAAGTACAACCCGTGTTCTGCTTGAAACAGGTGGTGTAACAAGGTTAATTGATAAAAGTGTCAATTTCTATTGAAATATGCACTTTTTGCAAAATGAGAAAAATAGGACAATTTCCACATATAAAGTTTTTCAGCAAGCTAAAGTGTTTGAGGGGTCTGGAGTGTACCTTTAAGGGTGGGCATTATAGATCTAAATAGGCATCATCACATTCCAAATATTTATGTTGTTGTTGCATTGTTGTGGCTGTTGTAGAATTACATGTTTTTACGCATTTTCACATGAACCCTTGATCCACTTAAGATGTTTGTATTTATACTATAGAAAAATGTGTCGCTCACCTAACCTCACAAGATAAACTTTGCTTTTCTGTTCTCAATTTTTTTTCTCATAATTGTTATTGTAGTTTTGAATAATGTGTTTTGGTTATACTATGTTATGAGTTTTTAAAGTAACACTTCACATTCTAATGCCTCCTTGGTTTAAACCCATTGTTCAATTCAAGCCATGGAATTCACAATTATACGGTAATAAGTGTTTGTAATTGTTGCTTGATAGAGCTGCAGGATTTGTTGCTAAGTGAAACTGGAGTTCTGTGCTGTAGAAGCCCAGTGCTCCCTTGATAACCCCCTCCCAACCTCCCAATTTCAGTGTATGATGGTGTTCCTGGGAGGAGCATTGACGGGGCTTAGAGTAGTAATAGGCATCTCCTCCTTCTCCCATCACATCTGTATTGAGCAGCAGAAGACAATACTAGAAGTGAATACCGCATTGTTGAAAGAGTGAGAACCCAGGACACATGCACAAATAATAACTGCATATCTTCAAGGTAGTTGGCTCTAATCTAATCTTCTTCCTGCACAGCTGTCTGTGCCTGTTGCTTTTTCTGTTTGCATACTGTGTCTGACCACTGCTTGCTCTGTAAAATGCCTCTCGTTACTGTATCAGTGCTCTCTTTGTACTTGTCCATGCTGCCACTCCTCTGAACCTTGTTTCTCTTATGCCAAACTGTCACTGTGTACCCGTCTTCCCATCCTTGTCTGCCAAAAAGCATTTTTCCTTACGTGTGGTCTTTCCCTTTTCTTATCCCTTTCACCCCTTTTAACACTACGATCTCACAAGTCTGTAACTGCACAACCTGCTTTTCACAGCTAACCGTACTCCTTTCTATTCCTGTATTTTGGTTTTTGTACCATACCCATAACACTTAAAAAAAAAAAAGAAGTTCCCCATTTATCTAACCTCGTTTTATTTTTAGGTCTTTTTCCAGCAACCTATCGCACCCTTTTTTGCTCTGCCCAAAATCGGAACGTGTAAACGCAGAAATGCAGCAATCACAGCCACGGTAAGAGGTTCATTTACTGTATTTGTATAGTGAGCCAAGTAAAAACAAAAAATATATTTTTTTTAATGTTTTGTCCCACTATAAAAAGTTTTAGGTTATGTCTAGTTTTATTATTAATTGACATTGAATACAAGTATGTAGAGGTTAATTCATTAAACAAATTGTGGATTTGTAAATATTCGGCCAATTTAAACCAATTGGAAGAAATCGCCAGTTTCACATAATTGCCATTTTAGTGAATAAGCCTCCTATATCGCCGGCAAATTTTAAAATAATTTCTATGGTCTGATTTAATCTACGATGAGCATTTTTAGAATTTAGTGGAACTGTAACACAATATTTGATTAACTTCTCTATAACAAAAACTCTTCAGTTGTGTCATTACTGTTTGAAGTAATTGCCTTCTTTCAATGTTTCCTTTTACAAAGTTCCCCATCCATTATGGTAAATGTTCTTGTTGACAGTATTAATTAAGAACGTTTCCGTCAGACACCAATTAGGCTGGGAATTTTACATCTTACTATAAAAAACAAAACGCATTGGATAAAAAAACTTTTTGATATGGGAAATGTTAAGAGATTTATAGACAATCCCACAGTGCTCAGCAGAATCATGTATATTCAAGATGTACAAGAATGCCAGATTCCTGATCTGTAGGAGTAGTACATTGGATGTTTAAATATTCTAACGTATGCACATTTTATTTGTCTTGGCAAAATGTGTGTTTTGTATGATTTTGCTATTGAATTTCTGCTTGTCATTTCGGTATGCATTTTCATTGGTGCTGGTGATGCAAGGAGGGGGTGATATAGTTTCGTTCAAATCCAACATTTTTCAGCCAGACGCCATGAGATTACCTCACCACTTAGGTTTTTGTTTTTACTTTGGCTAGTGGTAATTGGAACGGTTTATAGAGAGCAGAAAAAAAAAACGTGCTCAGCAAAACTCAGTATATTTGGGAACAGCATTTCCTGAAAATATTTTTGGACAAAGTTTCCAGTTTCCTTAAATGCTGTCCAAAACCATTTTTACTTTTATTTAGTAGAGTTAGTTTTCTGTGTCTGTAATGGATGTAGATGAACGTAGAACAAATGCAGAACTGAATTAACTGTTACTGTTTAAATATATTTCTCTTTTTTTTGTTTCATTTATAAATACCTTTTTAGAATGCTTTGGAGAACTGGTTGGGTGCAGAGTGCTACTGGTTTCACTAAGTCATGCATCACAAGCTTAGAAAATAGAGTGGCAAAACAACAGTATCTACACAAAACTTTTAAATAATAAAACAAATAAGAGTGAACAATTGATCTTTTTAGAATGTCCTAATTTGCATAAAACATGTATACCGTTTGCAATTTGAATTAGACTTAAGGAAACTTTTCACAGTTTAAATTAAAAAAAAATATATAGATTAACTGTGCAAAGCTTGTCCTGAATAACATTTTCTATGTACATTTTGTATGTCTAAGATAGAACATACCTCCCAACTGTCAAGGATCTGACTGGATTGTCCCAAATTCAGGCATCTTTCCCACTGTCATGGATTAGTTCTATGGTGTCCTGTATCTTTTGAGATTAGGGAAATATCCCAAGTCAATATAGCAAAAGACACATTCAAAAGGCATCCTTACGCCTTGCACAGAGCTGTTAGAGCATTGGACCATTCCCCAGATTGCTTCAAAAGTACTCTGCGCATGTGCTACCCGGCAAGACAGGCTGTCAGTCTGGTATGAAATTTCGTCAGGATAGCAAACCCATCTTTAGATTTCCCCATCCAACTCTCAAACAGGACAGTCTATTTTCAATGTCCCAGGTGACACAAATGGCACTCCCCCATAAGTCTCTTGCACTCCTCCTGTCCCGATTTTCTACCCGCACTAATTGTGGATATTTTGTTATTGCAGGTAGCTCTACTTAAACTGAGACTCTTTATCGCAGTGCTGGTCTTTCCTATTTTAGGAGTAATACTCAATTTGCTTCCCTTTTTATTATATAGTCATTTTTATGCTCAAATTAAAATATTTTAGGATATTGTTACTGCGCAGGTGAGGGGCGATCACGTTAGTAAAGGCCTTGATTTCAGATTTACCTTGTGACGGATTCTTACCGGGTGGACACAGGCCACTGCGATATTGCAAGATTATATAGCCCCAAAGCATGACAAAAGTGACACTAACATATGTGACGCTAACATGTGTGACGATAACACACATTTTGGCATCATAAGGTCAGTTTTGACCAATCCTTGCCATCTTATGGCTGTTTAAACTGAAAATACGTCTTTGTCAGTGCCCTGTTGTGGTTTCCATGTGGTTCCCTGTCTCTGGTTTTATCAGAGTCCATACAGATGTTCAAACAGCTACTAGATGCATACTTGCAAAAACAGAATATTCAAGGATATAATCTTTCAATGTAGGGTATTAACTGCTTGATCCAAGGATAAATCTGACTGCCATTCTGGGGTCAAGAAGGAATTTTTTTCCTAGCTTGTTGCAAAATTGTGCTTCAAACTGGGTTTTTTTGCCTTCTTTTGGATCAACAGCAAAAAACAAATGTGAGGAAGGCTGAACTTGATGGACGCAAGTCTCTTTTCAGCTATGTAACTATGTAACTATGTATGGTTAATCCGAGAGCATGTTATTTGTTGTTTATCTCTGGTTTATCTGACCCTGGCCTTATCTGGCTTTTCCTTGACCATTCTACTGTCTGTTGTCCTTGACCTTTGGCCAAACTCTCGTTTATTCTACATTCTGTTATCCTGACCTGGGCTTGTCCTGTACCCCCAGTCTGATCACTCTAAGGCTCGGTAATACGCTTTAGTCCAGTTTTGGTTTATATTTTATTAACTTAAGTTCTGTGTGTCGAGTCATAGTTATCCTTGACAGATATTCAGTTCTGCTTTCTACAGAAGCATAACATATTAATTTTTAAGCTTTCTCTTCTATCCCTTCCCTCTTTTCTCTTTATTGTCCTCTGACCTCTCCAACATCACTTCCTCTGATCTGTGTCTTATCTCTGATTTGCCATATGGGTTATATTTCTCCTAAAAAGTACCTTCATGTGTTTACAAACTCCAGGAAGTTGACTAGCTTTTGTTTTTTATGTAGTAAAGGAAGTAAATCTGGCAGAAGTAGAATGTTTATTTCTGAGGTCCAGGCATAATGCAGTATTCATCTCTCTCTTTTCTCAGTTAGTCTTTGTGAAGACTTACCTGTGTTCCCTCGCTGCTCCGGTGGCGCATCCAAGTCATAGCCACCTGAATGCGCATATGCGTAAATACAAGGGACAACCTGTGACCTCCAAACACTGATCGCGGCAAGTCTCCCAGGTAACGATACACGCTTGGGAGACGTGCACGATCGTTCCATACCGCAGGACAGCCCTGTGGGTGCGGCTGGAGCTAATTGTGTTTAATGAGAGCTCCCATGACAAATCTGCTTATTGACAGAACCATACACCAATTATGTGTTATGGAGATATGTCAGAATAGGTGTGCCTTACATTTAGCACCCTATTTAAACTGGAAACAGCTGAACCTTTGCTCAGTTGTTCTGTGCTACTCCCCTGCTTAAGCTACCTGCTGATCTGATTTCCTGGATTTACCTGACCTCTGGCTTGACCCTCCGTTTCTGATACTAGCGGCATGGATGTTTCACTATTGGACTGCCTGACCTTGCCTTGCCCCTACCGGATTTGTTTGCCCTGGACTTGTTTGTTATTTTTTGCTTACTCTCGAGGACTGCATTTTGGGTTTCATATACTGAACGTGACAGTCTTTTTCTATTTCTACATCATTGATGAGCCCCAAAATGTTGATTCCAGTGCCAGTTAGCTCTGCCACACAGCTTACTCAGACAGGGGTGTCGCTCATTACCTTAGAGTGTCAACTGACACTCAGCCAATCAGTAGCCCCCATATACAAAACTGTGAGAAACGTGCATATTTTTCTCAAGCCGTATTTGTGCATTGGGAGCTTCTGTTTGGCTTAGAGCATCAGCTGAACCTGTAAGTCAATCAGCAACGCCCCTGTCCGAGGCTTCCTGATTCTAGCCTTGGAGAAAATCATAAAGAACTAACTTATGATTCAACACTTTGGGTTAAACTATTTAACCCCTACAGGTAAGCTGTCACCAGAGTCCTCTTGTTGTTATGGTTCTCGGAGGTTCATTATAATCTTACCATTCTTGTATAGAACAAAAATTAGTGTGACAGAAGTGTTACAAAGGGGAAACATGATCACTTGTCCAGAAATGGTCGCTCCTTTTGGCTGCCTGTCCAGAAAAGTTCTAATTTTTGCATGCTCTTGCATTGAAAGTTGTTTTGCTTACTCTTTGGCAATAGAAGTAATAGTCTAGTTTGCATTGTATATTCTGCTACAGGAAATGTTTGTGTTAGCTAGTAAGCACTGTGGACTGCAAATTTCTCATCCAGGTCTTTATTCAGAAGTATTAAAAATGCATTATTTTAAGACATATTTGTGTCCTCATCAACTTTAGGTACAACCGTAAACATGACGGAAATCTTCCATCATGATTCCCTTTTATTTTTTAAGCTGTGTCCTTAAGGAGTTAATACGTATTTGTGTCCTCATCAACTTTAGGAACAACCTTGGATTAGTACTTTTTGCCTTTTTTTTCATAAACATACTATTTTTTTTACTTTCTTTTTCTTTTTTTGTACACTTTATTTTTTTTTATTTTTTTTGAGTTTTACTTCTGTAGTAATCTGACACAAATTTGCACACACTCCACTTTACAGTGAGTTGTACTGCTGTGGAACTCTGGAGTACATGTACACAAATCAGAACCCTAATACGGCATTATTTTTCGCTATTACACGATTCACTGTTATGCACCATTTATATTACATGATTATTTTAGGTTCAAGAATCGCTATAGTGTCAGGAAAACAAACCCGTTTTCCTGACACTATGTCATCTTTGGGGGACCCTCACCCTCAGGGTCCCCCTCCCGTGGTGCTGTAGGGGTTAAAACCCCTTCAGCAGCTTACCTTAATCCAGCGCCCGGCTCTCTCGGCGCTGGTGTCCTCTCCTCCCCGTCGACGTCAGCTCCCGAGTGGAGCGGAATGCGCATGCACAGCAAGAGCCGCGCGCATTCTAACAGTCCATAGGAAAGCATTTCTCAATGCTTTCCTATGGACGTTCTGCACGCTGGATGCGAATTTCTCATCCAGCTTCGCAGAAGCACCTCCAGCGGCTGTCAGGAAGACAGCCACTAGAGGATGGATTAACCCTGCTATGTAAACATAGCCGTTTCTCTGAAACTGCTATGTTTACATGTGATGTGAAGGGTTAGAACCTGAAGGACCTGACACCCAGACCACTTCATTGAGCTGAAGTGGTCTGGGTGTCCCTTTCAGGAAGGGCAGGGTAAATGGTTAGTGTATGTCCCAGTGCTTCAGTGTTTCTTCCCTTAATCCCTAAACTATCCAAACGCAAAACACTACACATTTATCCTTATACTACACTGCCCTCTCAATAAGCATTATCCTCTATGCTACACAAACCCTAAACATTAACCCATGGAGTATTCTAGCATGCAACACTACATATTCAAGGTATTCTATAGTGTTAGGAATACAAAGTTGAATTCCTAATTCAATAGAGCCCTCTGGTACCCCCCTCCCTCTGAGCCCTCCCCTCATTAGAAAAAAACCCTTTATTAACACAGCTTGTACGTCCCACTGTGATAGGTCGATTCTTCCACCTCCTCCGACATAAGCTGAAGGGGGGACCTAATGCAAAAGAGCAGCAAGCGTGTTAGGCCCTTCCCATAGGAAATCATTGCCTCAAGCTTCCCTATGGGGATTTTACTGACTGGATGTCCTCATGCAGAAGGTGAGGACGTCCAGTGACAGTTAGGCAACCTAGAGTCCGGTAAACTAGAGTCTGTCTTAGTACTGAAATGTTAAAAACTCAATGTTTCATATTGCAGAACTAAGGGGAACTGGGACATTGCACCCACACCCTTTAATGAGCTTAAGTGGTCTGAATGCCTGTAGTGTCCCTTTTAACCTGGATGTTTTTGTTTATGTTAAAAAAAAAAAAAAAGAATATTTAAGAATATTATACATATGTTTGTGAACAGGTTGCTGATTCAATTAGAAATCTAACTGCCAAAAACATAAAAGATGCGTCTTAATGGTTGAACCCAATAGGCAAGTCTTTTTTCAACCTAGATTATTATGTAACTGTGTATCTCTACACTATACATTAACTGCTACACTACCTTAACATGTACACCAGCCCTAACCTATAAATAACATTACATTATATTAAACAATGCATAACAATGGAGCATGTATTAGAGGTATATAATGTAATCTAGGTGCTCCATTTGTACTTTCATAGAAAATTCAACATTACATTATAAATTAGTTTTGACATCCCTGGCTAAATATGTTTCATCCATTTCAGTATGGACTATAGTAGTTCAAATACCAGATAGAGGATCTCAGATGAAACACTGAATCCATTATTGTTTGAAACCCCAGATCTGCAGCCTGATTTACACATCTGGAGTCAATCCATTTCACATGTGTACTCAGTGTGCACCCTTAACATCCTCCCTTTTATGTTGCGTAGAAAGTAATAGGAAGATATACCGGGAGAATCATGGTTGGCTTCAGACGTTTAGGCTCCATTTGCAACTCCTCTTATTTATCATTTCATAATAATTTAATTACATTTATAATTTAATTTTAAATGGGAAATGTTATTTTTTTTAATGTATCGATAAAAAGCCTGTTATGACATATGCTCATTTGAGCAGGGTCCTCATCAACCTTTTGTTCCTGTAACATGTTGTAATTGTCTCATTTATTGTTCAATCTCCCCCTTTATAATATTGTAAAGCACTGCAGAATAAGTTAATGTTATGTAAATGCCAATAATAATAATGATATAAACAGTCACATGCTCACCGGTGCACTTAGATACATTTTCAGACACTAACAGAAACACTCATTCATCAGACACAGTTACACAGGAAGAGCACAGACTGGTAGACACACTTTCTTTTACAATCACTCTAACAGACACATGTGGACGTTTATAACAAACTCACACAACACAACTGGCTCTCATTTCAGAGCTCAGCTCAGGAGAGCTAATGGAAAAGCTAATGGAAGCTATTAGACAGGAGCTTCTGGCTTTTCTGACACAATGTAGTGGTTATGGTTTTTGGAGTGTTCCTTTAAGGAGAAATGGTTTTCTTCTACTAAAGGGTGCCATTCTTGGGAGTAATACAGTTCTCCCTATTACACATGCTATTTAAATAATGAAGTAATGACACTAGTTTTTTTTGTTAAAGCTTCAGTTGTTATGGTGTATGTTGATTGTTAGAACGATTTGGATGCAGGGATATTGACTAAGTGAGATGTGGATAGCCTATAAGAGTTATTCACAAAAGTGAGACTTTAGATTTTGACCTTTAATTTGAAATTCACTTTGAATTCTGACTTTAGTAAATAGTCCTGTATGAACTGGATGGATGTGAAATGAAAACAGGAAGGAGAAAGAAAGGTACAGAAATCTGGGATGATGGAATATTGAGATTTAGCTTGAATAGGGTTTGTAATTAGGGAAATAAGACCATAGTACGGGCTGAGGATAGAACTGAGGCTCGTTGAGAGTTAGGAAAAATATGGTGAATGATGTGAGATGGGTGGGCCTTTGGGAATATGGTATTGGGAGTAATGGATTTAAGGAATAGTATTGGAGGGATGTACTGGCAGAATAAGGCAAAGAACCATTTATGAGAGGTGGTTTTCATGTGTTGGATTGGCACTGGTGGGTTGTGTTGATGTCACACATCAAAAAGACAGCAGATTAGATTGTAAAAAACTTTTGTTTGACTATTTGTGACATTCTATCTAATTATTTTAAAATGAAAACAGTAAAAATAAAACACGACTTCCGGAGCTTTAGATACATTGTTAATGGTCTGTAAATGATATTTAATCCTGACCAGCTGGTATGGTATCGTAGAGAGCAGTAGGTGTCGTGACGAGCTGATTAGTGAGCTTCTTTAAAGAGATGACTTTTAAGGACACATATGAAGATTGTGACCCATTATTAGAGACAACTTATAAAGACATATAAAACATTCAACATATGCTCCCTCTAATGTCCATAGTTTAGATTGCACTTATAGCTCTAGTTTTACTAATTGAGCCTTTGGGAAAGGTATTTTTCACTTCTATTTTTGCAGTTGATCTCACCTGAACAATATTTCACTCATCACTAGGCAGCAAGATTCATGGACTCAGTGTAGACCATTAAAACTAAATATAAATTATTAGTGTAAATTATTATACAAGAAGAAAGAACGATATTTGTTTTCCCATTTAATTTTTTGTATTTGCATATGGCTTTCAAATTTTATTTTTAGAGATATCTATTTACATGGCAAAAAGATGAGAATTTGTTGGCACCTTTAAACAATTTTATTGAGAATAGAACAAACAAAAACAAACAGCAATAACTAGAGTAGGACACTAGACATGAGGTTCGAGTGTCCACTGCCAGTAGAGCATCACATGTCCTGTCTAAGAGCTCTTTATTGAAGGCTAGACATGACCTCCACCTTCATCATGTCCACATATATTGGTGGGAGAAGTGACTTTTTTTTTATCTTGGATAAATCTATGGTAGGTATTTTTGGCAACCCTCTCTAGGGGCTTGGACACACTTAGTTTTTAGAGGTAATCCAATATGGGCCAGGGGATTGGGACCCCACAGTCCTCTTAAATTCTAAGAACATATAGAGGGTTATTCACTAAATTCTGAATTTGTATGACTTTATTCCGAATGGCAAAACTGGGCTATGCTGTGACGTGACTGTAGCAGATTTGAAAATATATAAACAAACAAATTGAGAACACATTTGCTGGACTTCTTCAAGCTCATTAATTGCTGCCTTTTTAAGTTAATGGCAGTATATGAAAATAAAAGTTAATGCTTTTATCAACACAATTATAGCTTGGACCAAACAACATTTAAATAGAACTGGGAAAGGTGAAAAAGAGGGGTGTATTGATGAAAGAGAGGCTTTTAAAGCGAACTCATGATGTTATACGTGTAGAGAACAAACGTGTAGTGTTTATTACCCATCACTGAAATTACCACTCTGTATGTTACAGTTTATACCCCTCTCCTCTCCTTCCTTATAGCAACATTAGCCATTCATGTATTTATATTTATTATTATTATTGGACCTTAGTTCTTTTTAGATGTGTACATTAAAGCTTATGTTTTATTTTTAACACCTGTTGATGAGTTGCTTCTATTCTTGGAAGGCTTTGGTTGAGAGGTATGAAATACTATTTGCCTCCAATCTTACCTTTCTTTTCGCTGTCTCATATATTTAGCTGCTATGTATTGCACAGAGGCTGCAGCAGCAGTCTCGCTGTGAGAAACCATACTCAAAATCTTCGAGTCTCCATTTACAAGAATATAGTGGTATCAAAAATGTAATTGGATAAGTAAATACAATCCAATGCAACATATTTGTTAAGCATGCTGAAATTCAAATAACACATAAATGGTATAGCAACGTATAAAGCAATCAGGAATACAAAATGTTCAACGATTAAACACGAGCGACACGATTTATTTCATTCAGTCCTCTAGGAGCCAGATTGTCCAGTGCACAAATCCAATCTTAGTGGACAGAGCTTTGCGGCAGTGGGTGTGGAGAGTGTTGAGTAACTCTGTATACGGTGTACTGGAGGGGGAATTCTCTGCACAACAGTCAGCTATCGTCAAACATAATAGAATTGTGTTTATTAGAAAATCTTTTCCCTAAAAAGCAGACTCTGAGAAGCAGCTTTCACGCTTTCAAGTTCTATTTGCTGTTGCATTCAGCTTTTTTTTTACATAAAGTACCTTTTTATGTATACTTACCTGTGGAATATCCATATATACAGCTTCTACCACTTATCCGGTTACTACAGCTATCCTTGGGTGGGGATTATTCCACCTCACACTCTTCATTCCAGAGCAGGACATTGCTCTGGGTTATGTAAGTAGGATTATTTCCTCTATTTATATAACTTCTCTGTATGTACCATGCCATTGGAACGTTTCCTGTGTTTTTTTACACATGATGTCTCCATAACTTTGGAATCCAGCTTGGAAGACCTTCTACATATATCCACAGACGGAGATTATTCTGTCCAGGCCTTCCAAACAGAGCTGGTACAGCTCTAAAAAGTGTGAGTGTGCACTTGATCTATACATATCCCCCTTAGCCTACCAATTGTACTGTACCATAATTCTATTTTACCTTTTACGCTGATCACCTCCCATATTTTATCTTGCTTAAATCCAGTATAACTCCTTGCGCAGGAGTTAATTGTCCCAATCAACGCTCGTACTTCAATAGGAGTGAAGGAAGTGGTGACTGAATGTCAAAATATGTCTATTTTAGTGTCCACGTGGTATTGCGAATTTAGAATTGTGATTGTGGAATCAGTCATGAAAATAGTTTTGGGTTTTGCCTAGAAGTCCACACAGGCACATTATCTTATACACCACTTAATTTTGTATTTCATTTGATATTGTTTTCCTGAGTGGGGATGATAGAACACTTGGCCTGGAGCCATGTAAGTACATGTTGTACAAGACAGACACTGCGTGTAGCAGCCAACATTGGATTGTGCGGCCCAGTGTCCCTACAATTGAATTGGTCAATGTGGACAAGCATGTCCTGTAATATGACACCCCACCTGTAACTAATTATTGGGGACTCAGCAAACAGGGTGGGTGGGAGGGGCAGACCATCAGCCATCTTGATGATTTCCTAGTTCTTCCAAGTAGCACCCGATAGTTCTAATGATTTAGTGTTAAAGGTCTGTGGAAATATATTGGGTTCAGTTTTCAAATTAGTATTACAGAGAGAGAGAGATTAAAAAAAATAAAATAAAAAATAGATCATTTAGAAACATAGATTATTTACAATCAAAGGTTCCCTTTTGGATGTACAGGTTAGTGAAGGTGCCAGACCTGATCACATAGTTGCCAACTGTCCCGTTTTTGCCGGGACAGTCTCGGCATGCTGGAGTCTGTCCCGGGCAATTCACTTTCCCAGGACAGTCCCAGCAACTTGCTTATGTTACAGCCCGAGGGAATTCAGGAGAGAGCTGCTGGGAGATTCAGGGGCTGGAGAGAGGTACTGGGTCCCTTCCGAATTCCCAGCAGCTTTCCTGGCACAGAGGCTCCTGCTTTGTCTTGAACGAGCAGGATCTGCCCCCATGACACACGCTCAACCCACACATGCAAGCCCTGCCTCCCATCATCAAGCTCCGCCACACCGTTAACCAGCAGACATTGGTGCAGTTGGAAGAGGCCAGAAAATGGCTGACCTCCAGTCAGTGCAAGGTAAGCTTGATATAGTCAAGTGTGTGTGTGTTTGTCAGAAAGCTTGTGTGTGTGTGTCAGTGCCCAGGCCGACAGAGGAGACCTGCTTTCTTGCTGTGGGCCCTCTTGAGCCGGTGAAAAGATCAAAGATCTGTGTGCGTGTATTCAGCAGTCAGTGTGTAAGTGTGTGTGTAAGTGTATTCAGCAGTCTGTGTGTATGTATTGTATGTATGTATTGCATTTGTTGGAGGTACCAATAAATATTGTCCTTAATTTTTATTGCTGTGAGTTGTTGTCTAGTAAGGGCCCTAGTGTACTGCTTTGCCCGGGGGCCCATACGCTGTTAAGATGATACTGCTTGTGTGTGTCAGTGAGCTTATCTGTAGTGAACATGTGTGTATCAGTAAGCTTGTATTTAGTGAGCTTGTGTGTGTCAGTGAGCTTCTATTTAGTCAACTTGTGTGTGTCAGTGAGCTTGTCTGTAGTAAACTTGTGTGTGTCACTGAGTGAGCTTGTCTGTAGTGAGCCTTGTGTGTTTATACAAATGAGTTTCTATAGTAAGTTTGTGTGTGAGCCAGAGTTTTTGTCTGTCAGTGAGTATGCGGGGCGGCAGCGGCAGACGGGCATCATGAAAGACATTCCAGCTGCTATCAGATTAAACACAGCTTGGTGTAGTAAACCGGATTGCTTGCAGTGATCTGCAAAGCCGCTATCTGATCATTGAGTTATATGTGTCTTTGCACTCTGTTTCAGAAGGAGAGAGAGCTCAGCCCAGGTTGTGCATGCATGCCACATGTGCATTAAAGGCAAAATTGGTATCAGATAGCAAGAAATAAATGCAGTTTGATGTCACTTTCAGTGGGGAGAATTAGAGAAGGATACTGTTTGCACCATGATCTTTTCAACAATGCAAAGTTATGATGGTGCTTTGACTGGCCCATTATGTGCTGAAATGTATGTGTAGTCAGCATAGAGACGTTTGATGCAGTCTAAGGTTTTTCGTAGATTGAAACTAATTGCTTTATCAAATGTGTTGCTTGCCTGAGAGATGTTTTTCTTTGTTTTCTCTAAATTCTTCAGACTTCTGTACTCACTCCTCCATAGTTGGGAATTGTTGTGATTTCCATTGTGTTGGATTAAGAGCATCAGTCATTGTCAAGATTTGTTTGTTTAGTGGAGAGATACTTGTTCACAGAGCTTGAGCAGTTGTTGTACATGTGATAGAATCAGAAAATGCTGTGTTGTTTATTTCATTAAACAGCTTTCAAGGTAGACATATCATATATAACAACAAACATGGAGCCCTACGTCTAGTTACACCGCACTGCCCAAAAAACATTTTTTTTTAAATGACTTTTTATTGATTACCCCCAACAAATGTTTTTTTTTTTTCATTTGGAGTACAACTAAAACAGATTGCAAATGCAGCAGATCTGTTGTCTGCAGCCTATACAAGCCCCCCTCTCTTTGCCAGGCTGGGAGCTGAAGATAAACTTAGCCTTGTGGAGGTGCACGCTTGCTCACAGACTTGCTGTGACTTGGGGAGAAGGCAGGCATGATCTGCCATTTGGGGGAGAAGGTACAGAGCTAACGGAATAGGGAAGATAATCCCAACAGCCTCACAGTCAGAGAGGTGTTTCTGCAATTTGTTATAAAAGTGTTGACTTCAAATGGAAATTAGCACTTTTATAAATTGCAATTAAATTAAATTACAAAAAATATATCCTTGCACATCAGCAAATGCTTTATGTGTGTTGATCATTCCTTTAAAATCCACATTGGCAAAGGTGACACATTTCCATTTGTTATAGATAAATCAATCATATTGTCTGACGTATTTGACTATTTTATAAGAAGTGCTATGAATGTATCCCTTCATCGGTAACACAAAAAAAAAAAAAAAAGATCTGCTCTATACAGACACACGTTATCCATTCAGTCAAGCCCAATAATGTTAGGTGTATCCATCAACAGAGGGAAGAAAGAGTGAACCAATGCTTACTACCATTTTTTCTGTCTGCCAAGGTGTTATTGATGCAAAACATAGCTGTGGGACTGTTATATAAAGCAGCCATTTGAAACTAGATTGTGGATTACAATAACCCTGTCGTTTTGCCTCATGTATCTTAGAGGAACACTATAGGCACCAAAACAACTTTAGCTTACTGAAGCAGTTTTGGTGTATAGATTATGCCCCTGTAGTCTTACTGCTCAATTAAATCACTTTGTTTACACAGCCCTAGTCACACTTACTTGCATGCGACTAACATAGACCTCCTAAACACGTCTTGTAAAGCGACATCTAATGTTTAAACTTCCTTTATTGCACAATGCACATTCTGTCTTCTGTACACTCTGTTTTGTTCACTCAGCCCTAGTCACACGTACCTACATGTGACTTACACAGCCTTCCGAAACACTATCTGTAAAGCAACATCTAATGTTTAAACTTCCTTTTTTGCACATTCTTTCTTCTGAACACCCCTCAAGATAAACCCGTGTGTGATAAAAGTTACATTTACAGAGCAGTATATAAACACTTCTAAAACAAGTTAACATCTGATTGAACATTAAGCCATTTTTTTCATGCAGGCTATGTCAGTCACAGCCAGGTGTGACTAGGGTTTCATGGACAGAAACAGAAGTGATTTAACTCCTAAATGGCAGAGAATTGTGCAGTGAGGCTGCAGAGTTATGATCTACACACCAAAACTGCTTTATTAGGCTAAGTTGTTTTGATGCATATAGTATCCCTTTAATGATTATACAACTTCACTTGCTTTTTTTAATATTACCTTTTCTTCCTTGTGCTGGATCTCAATATCTGGGCGCAATCATTTGATTCTCTTCTGTTGATTTTACTGAGGATTGTGGGTAAAATTGATTGACAACTGAAACATGGAACTTGCCTAAGCTCTGCCTATTGTCAAGAGGTTGCCAGCTTGCCTGCTTTTGTATAAGGAAAAGTAGTCCCTAATTTTCTTTATGTAGTTTATGAAAACTAGAGTGCTCAGGCTAATATAAGAAGAGATTGAGACACAGAGAATTATATAGAAGCAGGTTGTCACTCCCCTGGCCCGGCCACAGAAGCAACCCATGCGACCATGGGCCGCCGGCATACCTTCACAGTCCCAGTGCCCATGGCTCCCTGTTGTCTGGCAGGAGGGGAGAGCTGTGCTGCTCCCTTCCTGCCTGTGTGTAGCATGGCCAAACGGTCTAACAGAAAGTGCTCAGTGAGCGAGCACTTTCTGTTAGACCAGGAACCACAGCGAGACAGGTACAGACTGGGGGCAGGGAGAGGGAAAGGAAGGGAACACATGGAGAGGAGGGGGAGGAGAGGGAGAAAGGGGACACATGGAGGGGAGGGGGGAGAGAGGAAGGAATTGGACACATCAAGAGGAAAAAGGAGAGATGGAGGAATTAGACACATGGAGTGGAGAGGGAGAGGGTAAGGGACATATGGCAGGTCTGGGGGGGAATGATATAGGGGAGAATAAGACAAATGGAGGAAGAGTGGGAGGGAATGAGATACATGGGTGGCTGGAAGCAAGATAATGAGACACATGGGGGGCCCCAGGGCAATGTTTTTTTGCACCTGTGCCTGGTGGTTTGTAGTTACGCCTCTGGGTAAGTCCCCATATGATGACCAACAACATCTTTGTTCTAGATTAGAAGTAGGGAACCTTGGACACTCCAGATGATGTGGACTACATTATTATTATTATTTTTTTTCCCCTAAAGCGCCAACAACATCCACAGCGCTGTACAATAGGTGGACTAGCAAACAAGTATTTGCAACAAGACCAGCTGGAAGCACAGGAACAGAGGGTGTTTTGGTGTTTAGATTATGCCCCTGCAGTCTTACTGCAGAGCCCTGCTCAAACGAGCTTACATTCCGGCAAAGCATTAGGGGAGATGTAGTCTACAACATCTGGAGTGCTGAAAATTGCTTAGCTTGGCAAAGATCCATGATTGCTAGTAATAAATGGCATTTCCCTTCTGCAACTTCCTTAAATAGTTTTGCCACTATTTGTTGAGCTTATTCCTTCCCTGCTTAATTTTCCCAGCCCTAAATACTAAAAAAAAATAACCCCAAATGCCACTCATATTCCCTACTGTTATCCATAAACCTAATCTAACTATTCCTAAACATAAATGTTTTACCATAAGTGTAGCTTTTGTCTATAATACTCTGTGCACCAACACAACTTAAGTGCAGTTGTGCATTTTGTGGACCCAGGATCCTGGTAAAATATTTTACCTGGTGTGGATCCTGGTAAAATATTTTATAAATAAATATAAATAAATCCTCTGAAAGCTTCTAAAAGTCACAAATCAATTGTGGATTATAGTAAATGCCTTTGAGGGATTATGGAGATTTCATAATAAACCAGGTTGTGAGGTTTATAAATATCCCAAGACCCCCCAGGATGGCATTATTTTCCCTTAAAACCTTAAAATGCAGTTGATTGGTTTGTAGCTTTTATATTATATATTTTTAGGTAATGGTTAGTGGGTGTCGGGGTTGGACTGTGGTTCAGCATGACCCAGTGCTGACTGAGCTCATAAGTAAAGTTATCTCACCTGCTGCCATTAATACAATTCGAGAATGACCATTATATATATACCTTGTGCATTGTTTTTTCCTGTAATAGCAGTTGGTTGGATTCTTATTTTATATGACCCTGTGAGTATGTAATAAACTTTACTTTGTCTTACACAATAGTAGTAGAACTCTGTTTTGATGAGTAATTGTTTGGCACTGGGACTGATTTTTGAGATATTTTTATCTGAATAAATTCCACACTTAACCGGCGGTCTCCACCTATTTTTGTGCCTTGGTGAGGGATGATTCAGTGATTCCAATTCCATTTCAATTCCAGGCAGTAAAATGTTTAGAATGTTATTAGCACTATAATATATTCTGATATGTTACTTTAATCTTTCACACACTCACAATGCTGGTCATTGATCATATTCTGACTTGTAGTGACCTTATGCCATCATTGTAACTTGGATTATAAAGTCTTCATGGAAATAACTGCGTAACCAGTGGGGGGAGGGGGGCAAATTGGATCTACATTGAAACAAGACCAGAGGTTGACCTATTCCTCTTACTAAGGAGACAGCACCTAACTGAAATTGGGTTTTACATAATGTCTTATATTCTTCATTCTCTAAAAGTAAGCCAGTGCCAGGGACCTAGTGGCATCTTAAGATCTTCATTTTAATGAATTTGCTGGCTATTATGCCCCGTGTTTTTTTTTTAACCCTAACCCATCCTTTAATAATCGTTTATTCCACTTGAATCGCGCACTCAGCAATACCGCCATACTGTGTTGTATAATTAACTCCAAATATGGTGCAATAACCTGGCACTGTTACAAATTATGTAATGAGATGTTATTTCTCTCTCTGTATTACAGGGGACTAATGGCTAACAATGAAATGCTGAAATTACACCTGTGACTTTTCATGACCACACTCAGGGCTCCAACCATTGTCAGTCACTCCCCACCAGCCCCCCAACAACTCCCCTGCTTTTAAACTTTACACAAGTGTGGATTAATATGAAATCAGCACTATTTAGGATAAGAAATCTGGGATAATCAGTTAAACCATAAAACACGTCATCCTGCTGTTCTGGTTATGATACCAGGAGTTCCCTGGCTCTGTCAAAAGTAATGGGGCAATCCGTTTTGGAACGCGCTGCCCTGTTACCTGTGTCTGGTCTTAATTTATGCTGGCTGGTGACATCTGGCTTTTGCAGTGATGAAGAACCACAAAGAAAATAGCAGCGGCTGAGAGGGACAGCTGCAGCTAAGGATATTTACTTCACTCTGCTCCCCCTAGCCACAACACCCTAAAATTATACATGGGAGTGACAGGTCAACTTTAAATGAAATTAAGATAGTTACCAGCAGATGGCACTACAGGTCAAACTTCTGACACGTGTATGACTAGCAAGTCCTCAAGATGCAAGTCCGTTTTTTTCTATCATTTGATAACAAGAAAAATGTGCATCTTGTATTTCCACAGAGTAGTTCAAGAATAATGCAGTGTAAATTAGTGTCTCCCGACGTCTTATACAAAAGTAATGATGTATGAACCGGTTGTAGGAATCTTTCCTATGTTTCCTACTTAACATAGTATATTAATAGACAATTCCAATCCTGAAGGGATATTTAAAGGGACACTATAGGCACCCAGACCATTTAATCTCATTGAAGTGGTCTGTGTGCACTGTCCCTGTTCGCTTAACCCTGTAATGTAGAACATTGAAGTTTTAGAGACACTGCAATCATTTCATTGCAGGGTTAAGGTTCCTTCTAGTTGCTGTCTACCAAACAGCCACTAGAGGCGCTTCCTGCAGTTTCACAGAGCTTCGCATGAAGGCTTTTAGTGTCTTGCAAATCCCTATAGTAAGGCATTAATTCCATGCTTTCCTATGGAGAAGTCCTAATGTGCGTTGTATTCCTTTAACTGATTTAAGGACATGCTCACTTAGAAAACAACAAGCTCAAAATTGTTTTAATAAATGAAAAATTAATCAAAGATTTTATTCAATTTCCATTAGCTTACAAATATATATTGTTTCAGTGCTATATTAGATTTAACTATATTCACACCTTTCAACTACTGTTTATATGTCAGCACAAAAATACCAGGTGTGTGGCAGAACTAAAATATTGGGGGTTATTTTTTAAGGTGCTGGAGACACTATTTTATATGTAGTATTTCTGCAAATATTGTACATTTCTTAGACTTTCCTATCAGTTGCATTTTTTTTCTCCCTCAATGGACATTTTTCAATATGCACCATTTTTTTGGTGACCCAATGGATTTGGGAATTTTGCACCAGTCTTTATGACAGAAAGGTGTTCTGTTTCACCTCTCTCTACATTTGTAGGTTTCTGAAACAAAACTATCTGTGCAACTGGCAGAAATCACAGGAAAGAAGGCCGTCAATTCTTAAACCATTTTTACAACACTTAAATAAATAAGATAAAATAATGCAAAAAAAAAAAAAAGAAAAAAGTTCAATACGGTGCTAAAAAAAATAGCAAATAATAAATAGAAAAATATGGGGTAGTATAAAAGCTGCACATTGCTTAGTGTATTAGCACAAAAACACTTACAACAATACAAAAAAAAAACAACAGCAAAAATAAGTTATTAGTATCATCAAAACATTTTGAAATCAGCCCCCTCCCAATAGTTTTTTTTCCTTTTTTCTTTTATTCATAAATAACATTACAATTTGGTATATAGAGACACCAAGCAGGCACTTCTTATTATTTTCTTCATATGGCTAGCATTTCATCTCCAGTCTGTGGAATCTTCCTGGAGATATTTCTGCATTGTCTGCTTATTTTCTTATACAGTAGGTGAAAAGATTTTCTTTCCTCTTCTTATCTATTCTCAATTAATTTGAAGTGATGACATTCTCTGCAATTGGATATGTATACGCAGCATTTTATCATGTTTTGCTCTCCCCAACTCGATCAACTTTAATAATCAGTTGCAACGCATTGATGCTTGATCTTCTCTTTTGAAACGGAAATTACCTTACACAGAAACTTGAATCGACATGAGAAGTGAAACTGATTCACACGGTGTAGAATAGATTGTTCTAGTTATAATGTGTTACTAGTACAGGTTGAATCAATAGATGTCAGAAGGGGACTGGTCACTTGAGTGACGTACCACTGTTAGCCATACAGTATGATGGATTTATTTATTGATTCATTTTTATAATGTAACCAGCATATTGGTTTAGTATTGGTCATATAGTCAGATAGATCACTGTATGGTGGTGTTGCTAGTCTCTCAGGTATGAGGTAGGTTGAGTTACCAGTATTTATTTTTATTGCTGATATAATATTTACAGACTATAGAAGATATATGTGAAATATGTGAAGACCATCAGGTGCCACTGCCACACAGACCTGCATTGCCACATTCCGAACAGCAAAATAGGAGACCAGACCAGACACTCTGATTACTGTCAAATGTAGCTTCATTGGAGTCTTACTAATGGTGTTTCGGCTTGTGCAAAAGCCTTTTACTTGTGCTAAAAAAATTATCAATAAAGCTATGTTTGACTGTAAATAGTGTGTCACGTCCAATCTATTTTAAGTGATCTAATAAGCTTCCTTGAAGAGGTGTCTTTTTGAGAAATGCATAACTGAGTATCCCGTTATGGGCTGATAAGTCTTTTTCTTCACACTAAAAAGCCTACATCATGTTCATTATATGACAGAAGCCTTATATACACTTGCGTATGATAACTAATCTCTACATTTCACACTGATACAGAGCACGCATGGAACAAACTGTGAGGTTAGTTGTGTTGTTGTCCTAAATGAGTTAAAGCATTAGAGGCCACAAGAATGTGATGAAGTTGAAAAATTACTCAGAATTCATAATATCTTGGATGGAAACTTGCACGAGTAGTTGCACAGTGATGTAATAGAACACCACTAATTGTTTTAAAATTCCGGCCCCTCTTTCCAAGAAAAAATGAGACGTATACAATTAGGAAGAGGTAATGACATAAACGGGAGGAAGGTGCTTGCCATTTTGCCGTCATTTCTACTCAAACCAAATTATTCTTTACTCTATTACATGTTAAATCAAAGTTGTGAACGTCATTTCTCACCACAAGTATCTCAACGGCAAAATGAATTATTGAATTAATGTTCCATAATTTAGACTCACAGAGTAAGAATTGATTGGGACCTTATGACCTAACATGGGGACATGTGGATTAATTATGTTACACACTGTAACTGAGGGAATATTTTAGCTCCTTTTATGCATTTTATTTATTTTTTCATATTTCTGCATAAAAAGGAAACAGTCTTTTAAGAGTTTGGCAGTTACATTTTATGTGTTTGCTGACTTTATGTTAGGCTTATATTAGGCTTAACGTACATGTGTGTGTGTGTATTGAGAGAGAGATAGACAGACAGACAGAGAGAGAGAGAGACAGGCAGATTTTGATGACTGATCTGAGTCAAGTAAATTTGTTATATAGTATATGTATTGTGTGTGGGTGTGTGTTTTGTGTGTGTGTGTGTGTGTGTGTATATATATATATATATATATATATATATAAATGACTTTAAATGTTAGGCTTAACGTATGTGTGTGTGTTTGTGTGTGTGTGTATTGAGAGAGAAACAGAGACAGACAGACAGAGAGAGAGAGAGACAGGCAGATTTTGATGACTGATCTGAGTCAAGTAAATTTGTTATGTTGTATATGTATTGTGTGTGGGTGTGTTTTGTGTGTGTGTGTGTGTGTTTGTATATACATATACACACACACACATATATATAGAGAGAGAGAAACAGAGACAGAGAGAGAAACAGACAGATGACTGATCTGTGCCAAGTACATTTTTTCATTGTCCATGTTAAAAAAATTTAATTTTCAATATTTCTTTTGCTCAGGAGCTCTGCTGAATCAAAATTCCATGTTTAAAAATTAATAAATTAAAAATCCATACTTGTTCTCCAGATGTCCCCTAGCTAACTGCAACCATACTTTCTTGGCTTATCGGAATTCTATTGATTTCATGTACTGACTGATGTTTCCTAATTCAGTTGTAGTCATTCTATTGGTCTCACGCTGATAAATAGATGGGTTAGACTTGATGACACTATAACCTGCAGTCACGACTCACAAAGGTTTAAAAGGTTCTAAAGATTGTTCCTTTATCAGCTGATCTTTTTCAGTAGAGAGCACATTGGAAGAGCTGCAAGAGCTATTTGAGCAAGGAATATAACCTATTCTTTTGAAATGGTTCACAACTTGGTGAACTACTAAAGTCCTGTATTGTGTTACAGTATGAATGGGAAGGAAGAAAACCAGAGCAATTTTAAGTATCACAAAGGGAAATGCATGAATCTTCTTCTGCTTTGTATCCATTCCCATAATACTTCAATGAATGCCGAAACAGCTCATTCTTGCTTCCTGTAATCTGATTGACTTGATAAGGAGGAAGGAGTGTGGACACACATTTCAAAAGCAGACTGCCCCTGGGGAGGAAGTGAGTGAGTCAAAAAGAGCACCTATGGCATCCAAGCAAAGCTTTCTGTAACGGATTGAAGAAAGCTGTTCAGTCCTGTCTGAAATATTATATAAGTAGGCAGTAAAGTTTAATGGCCTTTACATATTTTAAGAGATTATTGGTTAGTTAATACAGTAGTTATATTGCCCCAGGAGTACGAATAATTTAAACAGTGAGCATTAAAATTGAACTCATCATATGTTGATTTCACTGGTTTTTAAACCATGGTTGAGATGCATGTCTTGAGTGATTGGAAAAAATACTTCATATTCATCAAACAATTGTCTCTAGTCTAATATTGGTGTTTTACAAAATGTATTTGATTCTATCTAATATTACAGTTGAAGAATGGATCATTTAGAAAATTTTACAATTGTAGAACGAGTAACCAAGTTAAGATAACGGACAGGAGGTTATAATTTCGGTGCCAGTCAAAAAAAAACTTTGAAATCAGTGTTATATTTGTTAGCTCCTATATATCTGACCACTCCTTGAGTGTCTCCTTCTCTGGTTTTTCCTCCCCTTCTGTACCTCTCTTGGATGCAGTTCCTCAAGACTCTGTACTGGGATCTCTTCTTTTTTCAATTTACATTGCTTTTCTTGGTGACCTAAAATAACCTTATGGCTTTCAATATCACCTGTACTCTGATGATACCTAAATCTACCTTTTTTTCCCCCTCATTTTCTCCCCATCATCTGGATTGTGTCACTGACTGCTTAGCCTCTGTTTCCAACTGGATGACTTCCCAATTCCTAAAATTCAACCTCTTCAAGTCTGAACTCCCTCTAAAGCTATGTCTGTGCCGGTATCCCTTAAGGTGAACGGAGCTATCATAACCTCTATTATTATTATTATTATTATTATTATTGCCATTTATATAGCGCCAACAGATTCCGTAGCGCTTTACAATATTATGAAAGGGGATTTAACTATAAATAGGACAATTACAAATAAACTTACAGGAACAATAGGTTGAAGAGGACCCTGCTCAATCGAGCTTACATTCTATAGGAGGTGGGGTGTAAGACACGTTAGGACAGGAATGTACAATCAAATAAGGTGGGCTGCCCTTTAGGAGAGGGCAAGAGATGGGTATGTGAGGTAGGGGTTAGTCTTGGAAGCCATAAGCTTTCCTAAAGAGATGGGTTTTAAGGCACTTCTTAAAAGATGCAAGACTAGGGGAGAGTCGGATGGCGGTAGGCAGGCTATTCCATAGGAAGGGAGCCGCCCGCGAGAAGTCCTGCAAGCGCGAGTTGGCCGTACGGGTGCGGACAACGGACAGGAGGTGGTCACGGGCAGAGCGGAGAGACCGAGAAGGGACATACCTGTGGATCAGTGAGGAGATATAAGAGGGGCTAGAGTTGTTCAGTGCTTTATAGGTGTGAGTTAGTGCCTTGAATTGACTCCTATAGCACACAGGAAGCCAATGTAAGGACTGGCAGAGGGGTGAGGTGTGAGAGAACCGACTAGAGAGGAAAATCAGTCTAGCAGCAGCATTCATTACAGACTGCAGGGGTGCAGTACGGCTTTTGGGAAGACCAAGCAGGAGAGGGTTACAATAATCCATGCGTGAAATTATTAGAGCATGGACAAGCTCCTTGGTAGTATCTGGTGCAAGAAAGGGGCGGATGCGGGCTATGTTTTTAAGATGGAATCTACAGGATTTGGCAACATGCTGGATGTGAGGCTCAAAGGTGAGACCAGAGTCAAGTATGACGCCAAGACAGCGCGCTTGCAAGGATGGGCTGATGTTGGTACCACAAACTTGAAGGGAGAGCGAGAGAGGAGGATCAGTATTAGGAGGAGGAAAGACAAGGAGCTCAGTTTTTGAGAGATTGAGTTTCAGAAAGCGGGAGGACATCCAGTCAGAGATGGAAGAAAGGCAAGCAGTGACACGTTGCAGGACAGCAGGGGAGAGGTCCGGGGAGGAGAGATATAGCTGGGTGTCATCAGCGTACAGGTGGTAGTGGAAACCAAATGAGGTAATAAGTTTGCCAAGAGAGGCAGTATAAAGAGAAAATAGAAGGGGACCAAGGACGGAGCCTTGGGGGACTCCAACCGAGACAGGGCGAGGGGAGGAGGTATCATTAGAAAAAGAGACACTGAATGAGCGTTGGGAGAGATAAGAGGAAAACCACGAGAGGACAGAGTCACAGAGACCAAGCGATTGCAGAGTTTGAAGAAGGAGAGCATGATCAACGGTGTCAAAGGCCGCCGAGAGGTCAAAAAGAATTAGTATGGAGTAGTGGCCTTTGGATTTAGCTGCGATTAGGTCGTTAGTAACTTTGATAAGGGCAGTCTCTGTAGAGTGGAGAGGGCGGAAGCCAGATTGAAGGGGGTCAAGGAGAGAGTTGGAATTGAGGAAATGAGACACACGGGTAAAGACGAGTCTTTCCAGAAGCTTTGAGGAAAAAGGGAGCAGGGATATGGGACGGTAGTTAGAGGGGGTGGATGGGTCAAGGGATGGTTTTTTTAGTATAGGTACTACAGTGGCATGTTTAAGGTCAGCAGGGACGATGCCAGAAGAGAGCGAGCAGTTGAAGATGTGTGTTAGAGAAGGCACGAGACAAGCGGAGAGAGATCTGATAAGGTGAGACGGGACAGGATCGAGCGGGCAAGTGGTGGGGCGAGAGGAGCAAAGAAGAGCAGCCACCTCTTGGTCAGTGGCTGGGGAGAATGTCTGAAGGGTAGGAAAGGCATGATCAATGTGTGATTGAGAAACAGAAAGGCAAGGAGGGGAGAATTCTTTCCTTAGCTGTTCAATTTTGTCAGTGAAGTAACATGCAAAGTTATCAGCAGTAAGGTTGGTTTGGGGGGTGGCCACAGCGGGGCGAAGAAGAGAATTAAAGGTATCAAAGAGATGCCTGGGGTTGCGGGAACACGAACTAATGAGAGAGGAAAAATAGGACTGTTTGGCAAGGGCAAGGGCTGCACTGTATGAACACAGTATGAATCTATAATGGAGAAAGTCTGACTGGGTGCGAGACTTCCTCCAGGAGCGTTCAGCACACCTTCTACCCCATAGAAGTGTTGCCTTGGTGTGCTCTTGGACTCTGACCTTTCTTTCGCTCTTGCACAAAATCTGTCAACCTGCTGCTTTCATTTGTTTTACATTTTTTTTTATCCCTTTCTCATTCCTCATGCAATGAAGACACTTGTCCATGCTCTCATTTCCCACCGTGATTATTGTAACCGTCTGCTTTTTGGCCTGAAAAGTACCCAGATTTTCCCTCTACAGTCTTTACTGAATGCCTCTGCCAGGCACACCTACTTTACATCCAGCAACTCTCACACCTTATTCATTTGTTAACCTCTACACTGACTTCCTATTTTTATTTAGGACTTGGTTCAAAGTTCTTGTGCTTGCTTACAAATCTCTCCACAACCATGCCCCTCCTTACATCTCCTCTCTCATTAGCAGATATGCTACAGCCTGGCCTCTTCACACGACTGAAGACCTTTTACTGTCTCATTCTCACACCCACACCTCAGACTCTTGCCTGCAGGAATTCTCCAGTAATGCCTTCCCGCGTGAACTCTGATTCTCCCTGTCTCTGCAGTCCTTCAAAATATCCCCCAAAACACACTTCTGGATCGATTGTCTTGACTTAAAGGCACAAAGACTGTCCTGTTTTACTTCACCTCATAATATCTAATGGAAGCGGTTACTAAGATAAAGTGTGAATACATTTAAGCTATACCTATGCTGCACTTAAAAAAAAAAAACGTTTTATTTAATGACAAGCGGATAAAATGAACACATTGTCAGTAGTACGACTTATGCTAGCCAAAAGGTAATTTTACAATAAAAAGAACTTGCATATCACAAAATGTCATGTTACACCTGTTGCCTTTTACGCTGACACTATAAAGCACATATTTAGTCCTCGGGTTACCCATTGTTAATCCAGTAGCACCCATTTTACTCTTCCACGTTCCTTTTTACTCCTGGTGGATATTTCTTTCCATCTTGTAGTTCCAAACTTTATTAGATACTAGATATGATATTTTAATCATGTTTGTGGTATCCTTTATACATCAGTAAGTTCTGCAAATATGTCTAAGGTATCAACATAGATGAAACCACTTTAGCAGACAGACCTGAGGGCTTCAGGTACAAATGCTTGGGCCAGATTTATTGAATCAATATAGAATGAAACTACATTTCATAATGGCAACGGATTGCAGCAATGTCTTCAAAGGCTTCTCTATTGATTGTGTTCAAGACTGTGCTGTATATTTTGAAGAACACAGCTCTGTATGAATCAGTTTAAACTCATTAACTCAGTTTAAAGGTCTTTTTGTTTGCTCATTTATAAACTGCTGCATTATATTATCTATAATAAATTTATGTCACAGTAAAAATCAAGACAATCTGATACACTGTGTGAATAGAATAGCAATACAGATTAGAACATAAAGTGTTACAAATTGGGTCATTAGTTCTTAAATTTGATTATCTAACGATAAAGGTGTTTTTTGTTCTACTGTGCTGAATATGAGACATTTCGTAACTAATTATTGCATTTGAAGGATAATTACTTCATGTTTAGTTCTCAAACCACACCCAGGACTATTGAAAATATTGTTAACATTTTTCATTTTTTTTGTAGGCCTAAAAAATTCCAACATATAGTCATGTGACAAAAGCAACAAGGTCCAGTTGAATATAATGTTGATGAAATGGCAATGTCATCTTGGGCAATCTGTAAATATCTGTGCACTATCCCAAATTCCTATGCACATTTAAATAACAGTATTGAGGCTGACCTTAGAGTAGTCAAAGAAACAAAAATCAAATATTGTAACACGCTAATCTATAGTTAACTCAGTAGCTTAATAACCACTGTGAGCTATTCTCGGTGTAGGAGCCTATGTGAAGAATATATTTAAATATAATAGTTAAACTAGCATGCCTATCACAAGATTTATTAATAGCAGCAAACAGAATGTCTGCTTGGTAGGCTGGAGTGGCCTGGGACAAATGCCTCTAAGGGTTGGATCTCATGTGGACCAATCTGGCTATTACAATTAAGGGAACCTGGTGCACATAAGAAAACAAAACTATAAAGATAAAAAACAATTATAACAATGAAAATGAAAATGGGAGGCATTAACCACTGGCTATGCAGTCAGACAGTTCTTGGTAACAGTGGTGAGTAATGCAAGTCCCATGGCCGTTCGTGTCAGTCAGCCGATGCCCACCCTGGAGGCCTGAGCTGCCAGCCTAGTGTGGAGGTGTAGCTTCAGCTGTATGCTTTTATGCAGTGGGTCTGCCAGTGGGTATATAAAATCAGCTTTCAGTCCTCTGCTGGAGGTGTTAGGCCAGGGCAAACTTCCATGGCTTTCCCTCCAGACTGTGTTTTCAGGGTGTCTGGGTTCTTCCTTTGTAGGAGGCAATGTAAGGCCCTCCGTCTGTGTCATGTATTCAATCTCCGACTGTAGTTTCTCGTGGCCTTTTGTCTGTGGGGACTTTGTTGTTTCTCTGCCCCGGAGGGTGTGCATGTTTGTGTGCTGCAGCATGGGAAACCACCATGACCAGCAGAGGCCTCTCCAGCACCTCTGAGCCTCCTGTGCTGACTGGGCAGCTGGTGTCATCATTCTCGAGCGGGCCTCTAGTTTTGCCCAGAAAAGCTCGAAGATAGCATCCAGTGTTGCTAAGGGTTGGAGAGGTACGCAGGGCCAGACCATGTGCGTCAGCCATCTTTCAGAGCCTTGCTTCAGGTCAGGAGTGTTGCAGAGCTCGCAGGTTTGCTTCGTTGGGTCAGTGTTTGCAGCACCAGCGGGGACTGGGATAACCCTCTCTGACCCAGAGGGGGAGATGCGTAGCCCAGGCCATGGGGTCTTGTCAACGATAGACGGGAGACCGGCCACGTTTCTCACCCCAGTACAAATAGCAGGCGCAGTAAGCTTCGGGGCCCAGAAAAACCTGTGCAAAGCTAAGTAAGTCAGTCCAGGAGGTTGTCACAGCTGTCTCCCTGAATCATGAGTCGATTTCAGCTGCTCAAGGTGAATATTTTATGCTTTATATGCTTATATCACAGGATGATCTGAGGAGCTCCCTCAGCCTGTGTCCTGCTCGCTTGGCAGTCAGGCCCTGCCCCCGATCTTGCACTTTAATGGTCATTGGAGTGGTTACCATGCAGATATTTAAAAACCCATAGGGTTTTGGGATAGCAAGCAGGCACCTTTTTGTGCTTTTGTTCTATATATTTGAGGTAATGAATACCGTAGCTATTGCTGCCGCCTAGCTAAATTTTGTGTCTTTGAATCTGTCTATAATTGGATACGTCTCTATTTTAGACTACTTATTTGCAAATGATATTTTTTAGACAGTTTATTAAAAATTCTAAATGAATATTTGAGTACAGTTTTATAGTTTTTGTTCCTCCTAATATTTCCACAGTGGAAATATAAATAGATGGCCTAAATATGTAAAACACTTTTACAAAGTACGTCCAGTTAATCTTCTTTATTACACATTTGCTTTTTCTCATGCAAAACATGGATCAAAATACAGACAGTGATGTTTTGTTTATCTGCAAAGTTCCCCTTTTCATAGGATGTTAATAAGCTAATAATTAACTATATTTGCATTATTTGCCACTATATTTTATATTCTGGAAAGGTTGGGGAGAAAGAATATTGCACAACCACAGATCTGACGTCTTACATGTGCTCACAAAAGGCAATCTGTTTTGCAGCTTTTAGGACCTTTTCAATAGTAAGTAGTTCTATAACACACACACACACATGTATATGTGTAATATTATATAATATTATATATATATATATATATATATATATATATATATATATATGTAATATATATATATATATATATATATATTCATGTATATTTCCATTGGTGAATGGTAACTCACTTTAGTGTTGCACAGCTGCCACTAATAGGCTCAAAGACCTCTGGTATTTGCACTGTTTCTGGAACCAGGCCTGTGTTTGTATTCAGACCCATTCAGAGAGATATTACCCCTATTTTTATTTGTGCATCTCTGACATTTTATTGAGAATAGTTTGTTGTATAAATAATATCTTGGAAAGCCGTGAAGCTTGCATTTGCATAGTTTTATGTTAGGATTGAGATATAAATGAATGTATTTTTGTTTTTTGTATCAGTTGAGACATTACTGTGTTTTATTCATTGGGTTTGGCATTTAGATGTAGTTGCATACAAGTTTAGGAATAAGCAAGATAATAATGATATATAGAACATACATTAGATTTGTAGAATGCAAGAGGCTACTTACACTGAGAATTAGAAAGCTAATGGAATGGGGAAACCACAGCCTGGAAAAACAGATCAGGGGCTAGTAGACAGTGGCCTTTAACAGGGGGTAACCCTAAATGTAGGAGTCTACATGTAAATAAAAATAAAAGTGCAAAATAAACAAGTGCTGCCCATAAATGCAAAGTGACAGGGAACAAACAGCCCTGTTTGTTATTTACATGTAGACATATTTGACTATTAGGGCTAGTGGTTCAGGTAGGTACTAGTAGTTCCACTAATGTGCAAGGTATTCCTGGGCTAGCTATGAGGGTTTTTTCAGTCCATTGTCCTCCATTTTTTTGACTTTGGGGATTTTTCCTTCCCTATTTTATTTTGTTTTATTGAGGGTGTTTGGATAGGGGTTAGACTAATTTTCAAACCCCTTTTTTTTCTTTTGGGACCGCTTGCATATATCTCCTCTGTTCCCTCTTGTAACTGCCTCAGTACACAAGTCCTGCCTGGCTTCTTGTATCTCATTATTGGAGCCACCCTTGGGTGGGATCAGTATATATATATATATATATATATATAATCACCCCCTCCCCCTACCTTTTGGGAACTGATTATTTCACACCCCTATATTTCAGACTAGCCCATGGTCTTAGTCGTTCCCCCTTTTATTTCTTGTCCACTTCTTAATATCTTAGATGCAATAAAAGTTAGAGCCTTCTTTTGTTTCTTTACTATTCTCCCTCTCTTTAGCCGTCCTTCTGTTCTGGAGAGACCCTGCTCTTTTTTCACAAGAGGCTACTTATCATCTGAGTTTTGAGGCCTTGTCTGTCTGAATTTACTGGTATTATTGTTTGTGGCTTGCACTTCAGTATTGACCCAACGTTCATGTTAAGCAGGGCAAGGACATCAAGCTTAGGTAACACAAACTAGTCTAATGGTATTTTTTGCCCAGGTGGCTCATACTACCTCTAGTCCACTATCCTCTAAGCAGGGCACTATCATCCAAGAAATATTGAAGTTGATGTCCTCTGTTCCTGCTTCTATTCCAGTCTCGCCTTAGTCATGTTTTCTGATTGATACTTCTCTGGGAGTTTGATGACAGACAGAACACAAAAAATAAATAAAACAGGTGGCTTTCAGTCGACACATCCAGGTCGTCTTCTGCAAAATGGATCCAGATGCAAGACACTCAGTTGACTTCGGTGAATGTGAACCTCACATAATGTTGTATTGCAAAAAGTGTTATACCTGTTACAATTGTCTTCTCTATATGAGAACACCAAGGTCTCCAACAATATTTTCTGGAATTCATGTTTAACTCTTGTGTGTACTTCTTATGTAATGTGTACAACTTATGTACAGCTGCTCCAGATCTTTTAAATGATTGGCAACATACAAATCTACAACCATGATGTACACAATATAACAAGCAAATATGGTACACAAACTGAATGATATTCTTCCATGATAATTTGTTTTTGTTAATTCTTCACTTGACAGAAGAAATGAACTACATTGACCCTATCTGTTATACACAAAGTATAGTTTGTATATGTAGAAATTTTATGGTGAACTTGTTCCCATAAAATTATGTGCCTTTGCTCATTTTCTAAGTATTTTTATTGAATGTGTGCTAATGTTATATGAATGTTTGCCATTAGGTGGTAGCAAAGCAAAGTGTACTACAGCTGAAATTATTTTGGTTCTTGAGCTGATTACGTCATTCATTCGCCTTTTTATGCAATAATCCTCCAATTAAAGAATAGTTGTTTAAGGAGTGGGTAAGGAGCTACAGCTACACACTTTCCACTTGCCCATCCTATATTTCAACATGGATTAAGTAAACATTAGTGTTACATCAAAACATGCAAACAAGTAATCACCTGTAGGATTTCAGACTCTGAAATCCCACTCGTGGGAGTACTTTCCATTGTGAATGGTGGGACTGCCCTAACATAGTACTTTTCTACAAAAATATCAATGACTAGGCTCTTCACAAATATACCCTCTGTCAGTGGGAGCACAGACTGAAGCTCAACACTATGCTTGTGTGTGGAGCCTAAGAAGAAGTTTGTAATTCAGTTTAGGGTTCCTGCTCCTTGTCTGCCCTTGCCTCCATGAAGACAAAGTCATATGCATCTTGCAATTGCCTGGCGGTGAACTTTAAGAAACATGCCCTTTGAAGAGCAGGAAGTGAATCCATAGGTCATTTGCTTAATAAAAAGGATATTAGTTTGGTAGTTGCTGTTTTTGTAGAAAAGTACTATGTGAGGGCAGTCCCACCATACAAGATGGAAAGTGCTTGAGGAAACCTGGCATCACTAACATACACCATTATGTAAAAGGTCAATTTAGTAGAACCTGTGGCTTTTATACCACTGTAATAAACTTTTATAAGCTAACTCTTGTGTTTAGCTTGCAAGCAAGCAGTGATGTACTAAATCACATGTCTTTTCCTGTCGAGGGACCATAAAAGTAGTATTTAAGGCTATGTCCCATCATCTGAAGATTTTGGAACTAGGGCAACCATGTTTTCATTGGAGGATATTATAGAGAAAAGAGATCCCATGCTCAAGTGCCTCTGTGTTCAGGCATAAATTCTCAAAGTCCATCAATGCTGACCAGGAAGGCAGTTATCTGGTGGTAATGAAATTGTTGCATAAAGGTTGGTGTGGCCAAACAACCCTCTTATAATTTCACTCTCCTGTTCATGCCAGCCTCCGTTACATTACACTTCATCCATACTTATTCCCTTGTCTTCTTAGATTCTGTTACCTGAGTTCCACCTCTCTTGCCTTTCTCTATGCCAGTTCACCCCATATTTCATGTCAGATTACCTTTTACTCGATTCTCCTTTCCTGTGTCCCTTGTCCCCTTCTCTGTCTCCTTGGAGGACACCTTCTGTCCTTTTAAAAAGATCGCCTATTCAGGATATGAGCTGTCAACTTAATTCATAGCCTAATCCAACAATTATAAGGGGTTACATTGACACACATGTTATCCTCTATTATATTTCACATACATGTGCTTGTATTTGTCTTATATTAACTCATCTACCAGACTCGTTTTCTGGTGGTGTTCTTTATGAGGAATGTTTTCTGCCACCAATGTGTTATGCATGATCACATATCCAGAATTGTTCAATGAACATTTTAAAATAGAAAACAACCATCTTTCCTTTTTACAATCTTAACACATGGAAATCACACACATATGTTTCCATAGCAAATTGGACACGCAATATAATATAATGATATAAAATAAAACAGTTACAGGAATACTATATACTATACAGATTTATTTTTACAATTTAGATGAGTACTTTAATAGAAGGCCATATCTGTTACCTTTAAATTCATTTAATTACATAAATATATATGTAATATTTATTTAGGTTACTGGATAGAAAACATTAACCTCCTCCCACCACAGGAAATTGTACTTTAACAAACATACATTACCTCAATACCTCAGTCATGCACATCCTGGCATGATATTGTCTTTACTTACTGCTGACTTCAGCTCGGAAACTGTGATTTTAATTTAACAGTAGCTCATAGCTTTCCTGGCAGTAACATGTTAGCAATAATGTCTTAAAACTGAGGAAAAAGGAAGAAGGTCCTTCTTAAACAGTAAACATTGTTGCATTTTGATACCGTTTTTGTAATCTACGTAATAATATTCCATTCTTTATATATGTATATAATTAAAAATGTTTATTTTTTATTTTTTTTATATCAAAGGATGGAAAGTTAGCATTAGCAGGTACATTGAGCATGATTTCACTGTGTCCCTTACTGATCTCACAATATGCAACATGGTAGGGTTACCGCTATGATCTCACAATATGTGACATGGTAGGGTTACCACTATGACCTCAGAATATGCAACATGGTAGGGCAGGGGCAGGCAACCTACGGCACTAGTGCCATGCACGGCACTCAAGGTGTCTTTGCACGGCACTCAAGGCTGCTAGAACCAAACTGGCTCTGGCCTATCAGGAGTCCCAGTAAAACTTCAAATATCTGCTAATACGAAAAGGTGGTGAAGGACAATCCTCAATTTAAGCATTGCAGCACATAGAGGAAATTAAA